>CM042141.1:47697977-47705477 GCA_023376005.1 Doryteuthis pealeii | reverse complement strand
AAAATAACAGATTAGGAAAATGTCATTATAATATATATATATATATATATATATATATATATATATATATATTATATATATGTGTGTGTGTGTGTGTGTGTGTGTGTGAAGAAAGGAAGTGAATCCGACGGTATGTAGTATATTAAGAAAAATGAAAAAACACAGGTTCAAATGGGTTAAGTGGTGAGTTTATTGGCCGACGCTGCAGTGTTTCGATCTATTCATTAGTTCATCTTCAGGGCATTTGCTGGTATATGGAATGTGATAAGAAATTATTTATCACAGAATAAACCTAAAAAAAATTTAAACAGACTCAATAACAATGACTACCACTCGCTTTTCTCGTTAATCCTACCCCAGCTACGTAATGAGAACAGGATACCCCCGTAGACTAAATAAAGGGTTAGGCTCAAAGTTCCGTGATGGCTCCCGATTACGACAAGAAAGTTCCCGAGTACGAAAAGAAGGATCCCGAGTCCGAGAAGGTTCCCGAGCTCGACAAGAAATACCTAAAAAAGGCCGGAGGGCATATCGGCCGAAACGTTGTACAAATAACAATGAAGATGGGAACAATTGTCCGAATAACGCAAATAATACTAAAAATGTATTTATTGACATCTTACTATACATTTGCCTGACTACTGCCCTATCTGATATATAATTACTTATGGTCAAATCACGTATACAGCATTCGTTCCCACTATATCACATAAGTAAAACAGTGATGAGCCTGTTCCTTAATTAGATGGGTGAACATTTAAGCAGCAAGATGTACCGTAAGCAATCTGATATCAAGAGACATTGACTCGGCAATAAATGATGCAAAAAGAGTTGATAAATGGCCCCAAAAGGGTTGATATGCCGTAAAACAAAACCAACCAACTATCAATATATAAGTATGCGCGCGTGTCAATCTGCAAGGACAGGTACGTGCTGGTTTAGATATAATCATACCATGGAGATGCGTGTTATAATGGTTTGAGACTTAAGTAATGAACTAGTCGACACGAGTTCAAATCCTGGGCGGGGCCATTTCCATTTCCCATAGCGCTAATACCCGTGTTAAAAATATGAATCCAACTACTCTCACTCTAACTATGGGTAAATAGTAGTGAAAACCAGACTCTTTAACTGTGGTTAGGTAACCAGTCTCGGAGAAAGAAAACTCTGAATTCAATCCTGTTAAACTCTGCTGAAGAAATTGACATTTTGTCACATCTTACTGCGGAGGGGGTGGTGTGTACATTTATATATATATATATATATATATATATATATATATATATATATATATATATATACATATGAGAGGCAGACAGAGTAATGTTGATCAATGGCTAAAACGAACAGAAAAGCAAAATATAAGGGTTATAAAGAAATATATTGTCTACAAACAAAGGAACGTAAATCTGAATCGAATCAGAATAAAAATGTTTTTAGATATTAAGGGTTTCGGTCGCTTTCACTTGTAAGTATGGTGCAATTTGATTTCATTTAAGCCTGGTTAGGAAATTGATCTTATGTCACAACCTACTGCCGACCTGTTGGTGTATACATACATATATATATATATAAACGTGTGTATGTATAAGTATGCTCATGGGGATTTTGTCGAACACCATGTAACCACCTCTCTGTGTCTCTGTGTGTCTCTCTCTCTCTCTCTCTCTCTCCTCTCTCTATATATATATATATATATATATATATATATATATATATATATATATATATATATATATATAAATATATATATATATATATATATATATGTATATGTGTGTGTGTGTGTGTCTGTGTGTGTGTGTGTAAGCTTCTAACGTATGCCTTTATTTAGAGGAGTGAAAACTGGATTGTTCGGGTCAGAGTTTATTATATAATGATCTCCGTCTATCGCTTTAATTAAGTTTGTCACAACTTATTTGTTTTTATGGGACGTGTTATGACAGTTTCACCACTTCTGTGTCCCCCCTTGTCAAAATAAGCTAAGCTTAGATAATAATCATGTACACTAGAGGGAATTAACACACACACACACACACACACACACACACACACATATATATATATATATATATATATATATATATAATATATATATATATATATATATATATGCGTAGAGTGAATATATCTAAAACGATAGTTCATAAGACCATTCTCTGGCGCAGAGGCCGTTATGTGAAGACTACTAGTTAATTTTGTACAAAATTATTCTCATATTAGCATCAGAATTTCTCCGTCATTCCTTCTCCCTCCATTCCTGTGCATATATAAATATATATGTAAGAGCGTCCGTGTGTTTGTGTGTGATGGGATCTATCTCTAACGACCTTTGTAATCTGCCGTAGTTCTCAATAATATGCGTTTAACTTGCTTTTATAAAAACTCGAAAACCTACTTTATAGATTCGGCTGTCTACAACTACAATTTTAAAAGTAATCATAAAGATTAAATATAATTTGGGGGATATCTACTAATTTGCTTTTATAGCAGAAGAAAGATTCCTGGCTGATGGAAAGCAAATTCCAGATATCGAAAATTGTAGCAAAGATTTTTGTGCAATTGTTAATTATATTTTACTAGATTTTCCAGGTTCATACATGATGAAAACTGGGTTAAGCCATGTCCATTATTTTCTAAGCAAACAGAGAATCATTTTGAACATAAAAATGATTTGCGGTTCAAACCCGCAACCCCACAAGTTAATAATCGGGATCCCATCAGTGCCCACCAAACCCACCTTTCCAATTAAAAAAAAAAGAATTAAAAATATAAATATGGGATTTATTGTAGATTACTCATTATATTTTCGTGTAAATGAATTATCTTTTGTAATTTAATATTCATTTAATTTATTTGGGGAGAATGGAAATTAAATTTGATTATAAGGAGTGTGAGTAGTTCTTCTCTAATTGAATCCATAACACATAAATATTACACAATCTCATTTTTGGAAAAAATGCTGATTCATATGGAAATAATGTAAGCAATTCAGAAAGAATATGTGTTAATAATGTTGTATTAAAAATAAATAGATGCGAAGACCTACATAACATCAAAGACGGTAATTGAATTTGTGAGGATAGAAACAAAATTTAATTATATTTAAATAACAAATCCCCATTTCTTTAATTGCATATTGTACGTGCTATTCTTTAAGAAAGTTGATACAACGGCTGAAGAAAAACAACTTATTTAAATTCAAGAAATTTACAGAAGTATTTATTTAACACTAGCAGGACCTGTGGATATTTTTTGTGACCATCTTTAGGCTTCAATCAAGAGCACTGTCCAGCGGGAATCCTTTGTGTTAAGCAGAGTGCAATCCTTCGTGAAGGAACCTTTCGTTGTTCCTTGGTGTTTCTCAGCGTTATAGGTCGTTTCGTCAATGTCAAATAAATGCACGGCTGTTGATAGCCCTGAAGAAGTAACCCCAAAGACCCCCATACGGTCCGATACAAGGAGTAGGTATTAAGAGTATAGAAGGAAACTAAGAAGTAATAAAAATACTATTTATCAGAAAAAGAGGAGCATCTTTTTTTAAAGCTTTTTGTAATAAAGTATTTTAGAATATTTAATCAGGTTGTATGATATGTTATGTCATTCACCATTTTCATTTTATTTCTGGTCATTTTTGGAATACTTATGAAACTTAGTAGATATTTAGCCAACCCGTTCACCAAGGGTAGTATGTGACAGAGAGTCACAAGTATGGGGGTATCTAACGAGAATCGAACCCACTATTCAGTAATTATGATCTGCGTGACTAGCTTGCTAACCATTACACGAAAATGGGATGTCATGAATACCCAACCCGTTCGTTCAGGAAGGATGTGACATAAGGTCGCTAGTATCGACCTGGCTATTGTATTGTACTGGATACGCAAGACAGGCTTGCTAACCATTACACCACGATGAGACGCCCTCAATACCCAACCCGTTAAGATGTAGCTCACGGTCGCAAGTATGGGGTATCCAGCGAGAATCGAACTCGCTATTCAGTAGGACTATCTTGCAACTACACCCTTACCTTAATATGGGACGGGTCTAAATTGGAAGAAATTTCGTTTAAGAAGATTGTATAACATCAGCCTTTCAGGTTTTAAATGTTTCCCGTCTTAGTAATTTTTGTAATCTAATAATTTATTAAATGAACATTAATGTTCATAGGTACGGTATATCACACCCTCTTTTTAGATTTACTCGGCACAGAGTCAATATCTCATCCTCGTTGCCAAAATATTATAACCTAACAAAGGTTACTAAATGAAATATAACCAAAACGGAGGTTGGAAATGAAATGGAATCTTTATAACATTAACAAAATAAAATACTCACCAGCGGAGTGAAGAAGACAAACCATTGCTAGTGGTATAAGACTACTCAGCATAATACTCCTGTATGCATGAGGATTGGGACATACCCATTAAAGTTCATAGGTAGGGTATATAACAGTAATGACATCTAAGCGTCTCTCTCTCTCTCTCTCTCTCTCTCTCTCTCTCTCTCTCTCTTCTCTCTCTCTCTCTCTCTCTCTCTCTCAAATCTCATTCTCTACTTTTGATTATTTTTCCTTCCTATTTTCTAAAGGTAATATGAACATCATCTACACGAATGAGAGTGACCTGCCCTTATATGCTTCGCTTTGAGGAAGCCGTTTGTTTTGGTCGGCCATTTTCATTTCACCGTAAATCTACACTGAAAATACGAATTTGTTCGAATCAATACAGCTACATGTTTTAACACGAAAATATCATAAAATGTGTTCTTAACAATTAATTTTATTTCAAATAATGCACAAGCACTATAAAGAACACACTTTATGATATTTTCGTGTTAAAACATATTTTCACTGTAGATTTACGGTGAAATGAAAATTTTTGTTTAGTAAATTAGGGTGTCCCAGAAAAAACAGAACCCCCAAATTTTATAATAAAACTGTTAATTTTAACTAGGGGGGTTTAGGATTAGGGTTGTCGTTTAGGGTTAGTTTAATGGGAAAATGAATAAATAATTTGGGTTCTATTTTTTCTGGGTTACCCTGTATAGGGTAACCCAGAAAAAACAGAACCCCAACACTAACCCCAAACCCCCTAGTTAAAATTAAGTTTTATTTCAAAATTTGTGGGTTCTGTTTTTTCTGCGACACCCTAATTTACTAAACAAAAGTTCATAATTACAAAAAAAAAACGGCTCCCTCAAAGTGAAACATACGAGGGGAGGTTATTCTCATTTATATAGCTAATGTTCAGATTACCTTTCTAAATTCCTTCTCAGATATAGGATAAATGGTAGAAAATGGCTATCTCCTTCATTCTCTCACATATTTTTCTATGTTTCTTATTTCACTTCTATGTTGTTGTTTTTTTCTTCAATCTTTCACTTTTTGTATCGTCCCTTTCACTTTATTTTTGTGCCTTTCGGCTCAAATAGAATATATTCTTAACACTTCCCAGCATGCCTCAATATTTTCCCTATTACTTTTTTCCTCTATAGTGAAAAATAAATATTTCCTTTGCAACCATCCGTCATTCTTCCTTATATATTCACTATTCGTTTATATTTCTCTTCTTTAATTTCTTTATCGTTTTGCGTTCGTTTTTTTTTTCTTCTCATTTTAAGTGTTCTTATTCATATTGATAGTCTCATTTTTAGCGCCAAAAAAGCTCGGCATAGTAGTGACTCACCTTAACAAAACAGAGAAAAAGAAAAAAAATCCTTCCCCACAAAGAAGAGCAAATACTTGCATATGTATATTTCTGACACGTCAAGATATATAGATCCCAATTCTCTCTCTTTCTCTCTGTATCTGTCTGTCTGTCTGTCTGTCTGTCTGTCTGTCTCTCTCACCACCCATGCACACAATATTCTGTGGACTCTGAAATAACGAGATTTTCAACATATCCTAATATTTCTGACATTTCAAGACATGTAGATTCCTGTTCTCTCTCTCTTTTTCATTCTCTATACTCATACATACAAACTCTTTTTCTGGACTCTGTAATTTCGAGATTAATTATTTTCAACATTTCGTAAATTTTTGGTTGGTTGTCAAAGTTTCTATTGCGTAATATTTCCACCGTTAAATTCCTTGGCCTTCTTTTGTTGGTTGTTTTTTTTTAACGGCATATCAATACTTTTTGGGTTATTTAATGCCGAATCAAGTCATCTTTGATAAATTATTTGTGTATTTGCTTAGATATGACACACAGGCCTCATGTAGCACACAGTAGCTATTGATTAATATTCACCCAACTAAATATTGTACAGGCTCATCGCGGCTTAACTTCGGTGATATTGCGCGAACTGATGCTTTCAGTGTAATTTGACCGTAATTCGGCATATAAAGGAATACAAATACGTGTGAAGGATTGTTACATAATCTATGCGGTTGCATAATATTATTGTCAATCCCCTGTAATTCTGAGGGGATGAACCCTTTCATACCATGGCCGGGTCCTTCTATGGAAAATTACAGAAGCCCGCCAAATATGTGAAGTCACGTGGGACCTTTTTCAGAGTCCCCAGTTTGCAGTTGGACTTCAGGCAGAGCAGTCGCCCATTTTGTGCTCTGCCTAAGGCTGGAACTCGTGCGCGCTATGTTAGTCAGATATTTAGTTACGTGAAATGTATAATTAAGGAAATAAAAGTTTATATAAGTAAAATGTTCTTGTGGTTGATGAATGTCTTGGTGACAAGACTAAGAAATGAATCCAGGACGACCAGCCAACAGGAACATAGCAATAGAAGACGTTAGAAGATTCCACACTAAGATGTTAGAAGATAGACGATCAGAATAGCAAAGCCGGCCAGAAGAAAATACGACCAGAGTAAGAAGTAAGAAAGAGTATACAACATTATATCTGATTTGGTACGGTGAAAACGTTAGTATGCAACAGGATATTCAATGAAATGAGGGATATACCATATGATTATGTCATAATGTTATATCAAGCTTGAGTAAAATAGAAGAAGAAAGAAAGAAAGAAAGAAAATGAAGAAAACATGCACATAAGGGATTTTGAATAATGACACAAATATTTCACAGTCAAAACAAATTAATTTGTCATTTTTCAAGGTATGGTCAATAGAAAACCGACTTCAGAAAAAAAACTGTGTTTACAAAATTATGTTTGATTTATTCGTATCTAATTGCAATGAAGAGAGAAGAAACAGATTGAAAAAACAAACAAGGATGAGCAATGCAATTTTACACATGCATACACATATGTAGTTATATATATATATATATATATATATATATATATATATATACGAATATGATAAAATGAAAAAACAAAAGATGTTATATATATATATATATATATATATATATATATATATATATAATATATTGGTTAGGAGGTTGATTTAGAAGGCTATCACAATGCAGGTGTAAAGAAAAAATAATAATACGGTAACAATGATGTTGTGTGTTAACCTGTATTTAATTCTTGAGTTTTCGAGATAATATCTCTTTTTCAAAAGATCACTGGAACT
>CM042141.1:47675477-47687977 GCA_023376005.1 Doryteuthis pealeii | reverse complement strand
TTAACCGGAGGGGTATCTCCTACCTCTAGTGTTTTAAGGGCCAAAACAGAGTGTTGCAAATCATGTACTGCCTTCATCTACAAGGTTACATCCTTAAGCCACCCAATCAAACAGTTAGCAAATTGGGGGGGGGGTTCTTACCCATCTGAAGAAGTGAAGTCGGTAAGATTTAAAAGCCCCAACTGACCGACAATTAGAAACCAGTAAAAACTTTAATATTGTAGAAACTCAGAAAAGAAACAAAAAATTAGAAGGCTTTTAAGAAAATATTATGGCCCAATCCATTCAATGTTATCGTACAAACTGTTTAACTGGATGCATTTAAGATCAGCATCCAACACTGAACATTTTAATTGAAACAAAACAATGACATAACATACATGGCATAAATAATTAACGTTGATGATAGGGCTACTACTTTACGCGTCTATTTACTGGTAGATAAATAGAACAAGACAACAATGCACACGCCTTCCGCGAGAAAAGAAAGATGGGGATATTCCAGAGTTTAACTCAAGAAAGAGAAATATAATAGGCTCATGGTTTAACAGTTAAATCCTTTATTAAGCGATACTTTTGATTTTGAATAAAGACATTTTCAAAAACTATTTTTTTGGCATTTCATAGTACTACTATAGGGTGGGTGCTCATGTGAATACTAACATACAATGAACATACATATAGATAGATAGATAGATAGATAGATAGATAGATAGATAAGCAAAAGATGTTTTGTGTGTGTATTAAGCGAATGCAGCAAAGTAGCAAAAAGAGAATACAAGGCAAGGCGAAACTGCGTTGGAAATGTGATCCACTGGGAATTATGCAAGAAACTA
Organism: Doryteuthis pealeii; assembly: GCA_023376005.1. Classification (NCBI taxonomy): domain Eukaryota; kingdom Metazoa; phylum Mollusca; class Cephalopoda; order Myopsida; family Loliginidae; genus Doryteuthis; species Doryteuthis pealeii. The sequence goes on along the minus strand of CM042141.1, from coordinate 47,687,141 downwards.
AGTTTTGAGCATACAACAAAATGGTATATGCATAAACCAGAATCTGTTCTTGAGAATGAAACATAAAATTCTCTACGACATTTAGATAAAGACACGACACTTTATCCAAGTCAGAAAACCAGACCTAGTATTGATTGATAAGATAACTTGTGAACTGGTAGATTTTGCAGTCCCAGCTGATCACAGGGTGAAGATAAAAGAAAACGAAAATATAGACAAACATATAGATCTTGCGAGAGAATTGAAAATACACTGAAATATGAGGGTCAAATTGATACCTATTGTAATTGGTGCACTTGGAACGGTTCGCAAAAGTTTAGAAAACAGACTTGATGAACTGAAAATCAGAGCAAGAATTGAAACCATCCAGACTACAGTATCCACATAATGTATAATATATATAATATCTATCTATAATATCCACAATGTCGTAAAGTTAATCAACGCTATTGTCTACATACATCCACGTTCGGGATCATCGACTCTAAATAAACGTATGTTATGAACCAGACCATGTTAGGAACTACTATTTTTAAAAACTTAATTCTTATAAACCCAACAAGAAAAAAAAATACCCATTCAATCCGCCCGTCTATACAGTTCACGATGGAGAAGGAACAAGACAAAAAATTGTCCTTCCAGATGTGTTAATAACTCTCACAGAGCAAGGATTCAGTTCATCTGTGTTCGTAAGCCTACCTAACACCGGATAGTATCTCAACTTTCATTCCCACCATCCATACAATGTAAGAATGGAATCATCCGTTTGCTTACACATCCGAGCAAAAGCCATCAAGCAGTGATGAGGTATGTCAGAAGGAAATGGAAGCTTAAGGGAAACCCTCCGTTGTAACAATTTCCCGAGAGCGCCTAACATCAGCTACGAGAAATCTGGATCGCAAGACAGAGGATGATACCCGAAAACTTACCACAGTCTGTCTGCCTCATGTCAAAGGCTTGGCTGAAAAATCTCATCTCAAAAATTCAGGAGAAATAGTATTCCTGCTTTCTTTTCATCTTCACTCTGTGATCAGGCAAGAACATAAAAAGCTATCAGTTGACAAGTTCTCTTTTCTTGTTAATCAATACTATGTCTGATTTTTCTGGCTGGTAAAAGGTAATTTCGTCTTTTATCTAAAAGTCTTAGATTACCTAAGGGTACTTGTTGTCACACTCATACTCCAGTGAAAGACATCAGCTTATTCTGGGAGGAGAAACTCACAAGGATGAATATTAATAATATAATAATAATAATATAATAATAATAATAAATATTTTTTTGTTTGTTTGTTTTTGTTTTACGGCATAATCAACCTTCAGTGGGTCATTTAATGCCGATAAAGTTTTGAAATAAATCAACTCTAATGGATAATACAACTTTTTTTTATAAATACATTTTTCTATTTAACCATAGATGGGACCCTAACAGGTACTATCACTCCGGGTCAGAGTGGACAGGGAGCAATGGTGATGAAGGGGTGCTCTTTCCCCAAACCTCCAAAAAATGGAACTTCACCATCAGATAGAGTTTAAACGTCATTCCCAGGACATGTAGACCCGCAGCCACCGCCTTCTAGCACCCATATGATAAAAACGGGTTGGGGCTTGCCATAAAGGGCAATAGGTTGGGGAAAATCATATGGTGCTAGGGCTTGACGGGACCAGCCGATGGATCGGAGGGGCCTCTCCGACCGCCGTCCTAGCCAAGATAGGACCAAAGTGGAGTATTGCATGTCATGAACTGCTCATCCACCTGGGCTCTATCCTTAAGCATCACGGGTCGCCACCGACGGCCAACAGGTGGCCCCATTGGGGGAGTCTTACACCCTCTGCAGAGGTGCAGTCGGTGCATTATAACGCCCCAGCCGACAGGGCGGAATAATATTGTAAAATATAATTGACGACGTGTTAGTCATAAGTACATCCTTAAATACCCCAGGAGTCCGTAATGTAATTTGAGTGAGAATTTTTTTACTATGAGAGCCACTCCTACGAAGCTACAATATATTTTAATAGAAGGAAGTTTCCGCATATTTGAACAACTGAAGTATAGGTCAAGAGATATATTTTTGTTTGTCCTATTTTTCTTTAGTGAGCAGGTGTCGTAAATTGACACCCAGAACAGCATCCATCATTTAACTAGAATGGGTGGCATGATTCTGGTCTCAAAGACAGGGCTGAAAAATTAAGGAAATCAAAGAGAAACGGAAGAAAACAAAACAAAATAGACGCTTATGACATAGAATAATGTAAATAAGTAATGGGTGTGTATTATTAGGATATATGTTCTATATGAATATCTATTGGGATATATATACAGATATATGTACGATTGGGGTATATATATATATATATATATATATATATATTATATATAATATATATATATGAGGAAAATGAGTAAGAAAAGAAAAGTAATGGATAAAATGAATTTAATCAATCACTTACACATGTGTTTGGTCTGATATTCACTCTGATGAAGGTCGATTCTTGTATGTGTACGAAATATTTTCACAAACATAAACTGACCGAAAAACATGTGTAGTGATCGATTAAATTCATTTTATCGGATTTACTTTTCTTTTCTTTACTCATTTTTCCTCATATTGTCGGATTCAATTCTTTTTCCATTTTTACATATATATATATATATTGAGCACTAGGTATTTTCTTTGTTTCATCACAAAAAATTTTGTTTTTACATATACCTATATATATATATATATATATATATATATTATATATATATATATATATATATATATACGGTTCTGTGTTATAAAAACATTAATTTTTATTTTTAAAATTTTTCTATTTTTTCACAACCCACCCAGCAAATATACGAAGCGTACTTGAAACTCTTACAGTTTATATATATATATATTATTATATATATATTTATATATATATATATATGTGTGTGTGTGTGTGTGTGTGTGTGTGGTGTGTGTGTGTGTGTGTGTACAGTCATCCACAGACCACCGGTGTGTCGACGTTTGTCGTCTCTTCATTGGGGTAGACATAGAAACTATTTCAAGCAGAGAGAGAAAACCGAATGACTTTTCGTCTGTCCGATTCTTAACCCATCAGAATCTACCAATAAGAAGCAAACTTTTAACTGATAAACCAACGAGCTAATAGAATGACCGGGATTCAAACATTCCTATATATAAAAGCGCCAAGAACAGCACTAATCATCAGTCTACATATTCTTGAGAAGAAGGTTCCTACCTTCGAAATATCAAATTAGATAAAATGAAACTTTTTAACATATAACATCTAACGACATTTCTCATTTATTTCCCATCCATGCTCACATAACCCCAATATATATATATATCATAGACATAAATAAAAATATAATTACACTGAGAACTAGACTCACGGATATATATACGTGATAAAAATGGAAATAAATCCGAAAATAAGCTTTATTTTGTTTTGTATTTCTATTACTTTTTCCTTTCATATTCAAAATCATTTTGAATAGAAAAATGTGAGTGTAAGGGAATTTTGAATGAAACACGTGTCGACAATAAACAATAATAATTTCATTCATACCAAAGTATGAATATGTTTCTTCCATTTATCATTTAACACTCACAAACAGATATTATATATATATATTAATATATATATATATAATATATATATATAGAAGAGAGAGAGAGAGAGAGAGAGAGAGAGAGAAATAGATATATGTGTGCGTGTGTTTATGCGTTATTTTATATATATATATATATATATATATATATATTTATATAAGTGGTGTGCGTGTATGTGCAAAATCTTTTAGAGAATATGTTTCTCATGTGAGTATTCAGATTGTATTTTTTTGAAAATAAAGCCCAGTGGATTTTCATTCACATCTAATATATAATGCTTCCAGGGAAATACTTATCATTTAGAAATTATTCTCCTATTTAATTCTCTGCCAATTTTCCCCTAACCTTTGCTTCTTGCTTTGTTCCCACTTCTTCCCCCTTCCCTTTTTTACATTTTGTGATTTGATATAATCTTTTCTTTCTTCTCTTTCTTCCTTACCCACCTGGTACCAATCCATCCGCTCACTTTTACATTTCTCGCTTAATGTTTATATAGGCGTTTTTTAAAAACTTATTTATATATCGCTTAAATGCAGAAATCTCCAGCCGGCTTTCCTATCTCTCTTCTAAATGGCCTCAGATACCAGAACTTTTTTTTTTGTTCGCATATCACCATTATTCAATGCTGCCACCCACAGCCTATTTTCTATTCCTTGCTATACAACACGTGTCTATCGTCTTTTCCATCGCACTTTCTCTTTTCTATCGCCCGTTTTGCTTCCTATTTTTCCATTGAATCCCTCATAATTTATTTGGGTCTCTGAATCCAAACCTGTAACTACTTTGCCTTTTGCTAAGGGCCAAATAGCCATCAAATGTATATTAGCTGCCGCAAGATGGCGCCAAACGCCGAGGAAATCCAGTCCCATGAGAAACAGCTCCGCTTTCAGGTGTTAAGTGACCTTTGTAGTGCGTTGCCTAAGAAAATGTGATGATTTGCAATGAGCCAAATATATCCTCCCCTACTCACACACGTGCAAAATCAGATATAAGATTATAATCTTAAAGCAGAAGAAAAAAATAGCATAAACATACTTGCATAGACACATATAATAAATATATATACATATATACACACACACACACATACACACACACACACACACACATATATATATATATATATATATATATATATATATAGAGAGAGAGAGAGAGAGAGAGAGAAAGAGAGGAAAAACGAAGATGAATATAAAGAGTAATATTGTTGAATTCTTCGACATACAAAAGCACGTTTATTTACAGGTGCGCATATGCATAATTAAAAAGACACATATATGGAAAAGAGATTTATATGAAATATGCTGTTAAGCAATGTTCACATAGTTTAGAGTGGTAAAACGTCAAATAAAACCAAATATCGAATGGGAATTCTGTTTCTCAAATATTCAAAGAGGTTGGGTCGTTGGATTTTACGGCATGTCGTACCGTACTGGGTCATAAGCCCTTGACGTTTTGTTTTTATCCATTGTTGATGGGTACTCATTTATTTTAAACAGATATTTTCGGCTCTATTTTTTCTATCTAATCCATAGATGGGACCTTGACAGGTACTACCACTCCCAATCAGAGTGGATTTGGGAGTAATGGCGATGAAAGGCTATTCCACACTCCCCAGGGCTCCAGAATTGGAACCTAACGACTAGATGCAGCTTAACGACACTAAGACCCTCTACCACCGCCTTCTATCACATATATGATAAAAAACGGGTTGGTGCTTGCCATAAGGCAATTGGGTTGGGGCAACAACATAGGTATTAGTGCTTGACGTGACCAGCCGATTGAGCGGAGCGGGCCTCTCTGACCGCCCGTCTAACCTAAGTAAGAGCCAAAAAGACAAGTGTTGCAAGTCATGGATTGCTCAGTCCCCAGGATTCCGTCCTTAAGCATCACGGGTCACCACCCACGGCCATGAGGTTCCCTCATTGGGGGAGGAGGTATTACCCTATACAAAGTGCAGTCGGCGTATTCTACAGTCCCAGCCGATAGGGCGGAAATGTTCAGAGATCTTTAAATATTCTAAGAATTGATTGATGAATTCTGTCAGGAAAAAATGATTATAAGTAACCTTAACCTAAGGCACCGATACTAATGAATAATAACAAAACAGTATAAGAAATCACGACTAAGAGTTTAACGTTGACGATTATCAGATGAACTATTATTTTACTCGTCTGATTTTTATTCGATCCAATTGAACAATTGTATATTCTTTATATCAAAACTAGACGCGTCTACCCAACGTCGCCTGGGTAGAGGGGGAACCCTGGTGTATTGATTTGTTTACTTTTGAGATTTATAAATGTTTGATATTTTTATGTAGAATTTAAATGCTATTTCTCTGTATATTTTAATTTTGAAATATCTTCGAATATAAATCAAATCTTTATTAGATTTGCTTGGCCTTTTTAAGTAGAATGTCAAAGCTATTTCTATGTATATTTTAGTTTTGAAATGTTTCGAATATGAATCAAAGCTTCATAATTTTTGGACAAAAAAACAAAAAAAACGAGAACCAGTGATATGTAACGTGCAAATATATTTAAATTGTCGTTAATGGATTTATTTTCGTGGTTTCATCCGGACATGCATACATACACACACTCACACCAACTTCCCTTTATATATTTATGGAGATCACATGTCTATCTCAGTACATCTGGGTAAAATAACGAAACCCATGTGAAGGAAAAAAAAGTGCTAGGAGAAAAATAAAATGTAGCTTGCCCAGATTCGAATAATTTGCTAAATAAAAGATCGGAGTTGGTAGCTAAATGCCGGTATGAAAGTAAATATTTACCTTACTGATTGAGCCATGTGACTTGTCTTCTTGAAAATATTTGTTTTTGAAAAAAAAATCGGACGTGTTGTATAATAGTTCACCTGAGGATCGACAAAAAGTAAAATTGGAGTCGTCATTTTACATTATTTTATTATGATTATTTTATTTTATACTTAATATATATCGTATATGCATGTATATAGGGATGTCTTAGCTCAGTCGGTAGAGATTCCGGCTGGGAACCGCAAGGTTCTTGGTTCGATACCGGACATCATCAACTCTGGGTGGCCTAAAATCGACTAAAACTGACTTTAGGCCACCCCGACGACTTTACTTTATATGTATGTATGGATATACACACACGCATATATATATTTACCAACTCCTCCGCACGAGCAGGATGTGACACAAGGTCAATTTCTTTACACACACGCATATACGATCGATAATCATTCCCCTTCCTATTTGTGGATGAGATATTACTACCAAGGTACCTAATGGGAAAACTCTGTTATTAGTAGACCAGTTCACATACATAGGTAATATCGTTAACTCTCTTTATCGTTGTTCGCTCAATTAGACAGTTTTTTTCATCATCAGGCATAAGACGTATAGATTCAGTAACCCAAACAGTGTGTGGTGTGTGTGTGTGTGTGTGTGGTGGTGTGTTGATAGTTTAGATAACAGATTAGTTTGTTGTCCATCTTCTGCAGTTGAAGGAGCCGATCGTGTCTCTGCAATTTATTCTGACAAATGATGCGGCCAGTTCATGGCAGTCTCTTTCAACACTATTGACATCTTTGGTTATTGGCGCCATAGGCAATACCAGTGAGAAACGCAAAATATGGAAACTAATTTCCACACAATTCCATCCTTCACTTCTAAAAAAAGAATAGATTAGGAACCACGTTTGTTCACAAAGATGGCAACAGATCTCCAAGAAAAAAAGGCTATCTCCCCTTGTGAATGCAGAGACAAATAAGCTATGTAATTCCCTATATACAGCGTATCATATTTTTTAAGTTTATACCATATATTTTATATCTATAATACTAATTATAATAACTAGCGGGACCTGTGGATATACCACAGTATGATAATCTAATGATTACAGTGTTTGATATGTTTACTGAAGAACTAATAGCAAAATGCTTCAATATGCAAAAAAAAAGAAAAAAAAAGTAAAGTCGTCGGTATGGCCTAAAGTCGGTATCAGCCAATCAGCGAGGGAGTTTATCCCCTTTTCACGGGCGATAGACCAAGGAGATTGTTTTTGCGTCTTAGGTGGAGCGAAACTCCTATCATCAGCTCCTTACTTTACCGTACAGATCCCTGTGCTACTCATACGCTGAGTTGACGAGGGCCGGTATCGAACTAGGAACCTTGTGGTTTCTAACATAATTATCTTGATTTAACTCTGTCTAACTTTTGTCTTTCTTTTCTTCTTTTAATTTTTTCATTATATTCAATTGAAATAGTGTAGCATTGTCGCTTCCGAGCGCTCACTGTATCTTCCCCCTACTCTCTTTCTTTTTCTCGTATGTTTTTTTCTGTGTAGAATCTCCTTTTTCTTCCCTTTCTTTCTTAATAAGATCAAAGGAGTGGTCCATTATTCAGCTGAGGTGACGACACTCATAAGTAATAAGAATTCGGAGGATTAGTAACTCCAGATAATCAGGATTTCCAATTTTACATTTAATCTTGGACAATTTAGACGGTCTGATTTTTAATCACAGGGTGATTCAAAAGGAAAACGGTCGTACAATTAAGGAACATGAGTATTAATATATGAATACCTAATTAGCATATTATACACGAAATTTCAAAGCGTTTAAACAAGAGCCTCTCAATATGATTCATTATTGAATTTTCTTGGGTACATGCTGTACGAAAAGTCATCACTTATATTTATAGACTATTATGGTGTAATAGGTAAAGTCATGGGGAATGGACTCGTCATCCCGAGTTCAAATCCTGGATGTGGTAATTGCATTTCACTTAGCGCTAATTGGTAAGTTCTTTCTCTCTCTCTCTCTCTCTCTCTCCCGTGCTAGTAACTGAGCGATAATATCTAGTGAAAGATTATATCTTGTGCATAGAATGTATTTCATTAAAGCATATACACCGCATGCATGGTGCCAAATGCAACCCACCACGTACAGGTGTGCAGGCTGAATATCATAATTATGCATCAATAGGAAAGGAAGCGCGTGGTTGTAATGGTTAAAGTCTTGGGAACTGCGATCGTCGCCCTGAGTTCAAATCCTGGACGTGGTAATGTCATTATCACTTAGCGCTTTATACCTTTGGCAAAGTATGAATCTACTCTCCTCCAGTTATGGGTAAATGTAGGGGCAGACCGGGCTCTTTAACTTGGTTAGGCAACCGTCTAGCAAGAGAGAAAACTCTGAATTCAAAAACCCAATGAAACTCCGCTAAAAATTGACCTTGTGTCACATTCCTGCTTGTGCGGAGGGGTTGATATATATATATATATATATAATATATATATAATATATATATTATAGTGGTGTGTGAAGATGGTCACTGTTTTTCAGCTTTTGCTGGAATGGCGTACTAAAGTCAGTATTATTTGTAGAGTGCTCAATATAAAATAGAGCTGTTATATCAATAAAAAAAGGCATTTGAAACGCATCTTCACCTGATGATTGGATCGCATGAAACCATATGGTCGTCAAATGTTCCTTTGTCACCTTATAAATAGATATGTAAAACCTTTATATAATATATATAGTATATATTATTATATATAATATATATATATAAAAAACTATTCCATGTAGCAGAAGAATGATTGACCAATGAAAAATCGACAAAACGTATTTAAGATCGTTCGATCGATTGTCCTAGAAATCTTTGCCGAATAGATTCTCATCCAGAAGGACGCTTAAGACACAGGAGTATCTGATACTACGATCTTTATTACCAAGGGATAGTACAGATTAACAGACAAAGAGTACTGATAATTCAATTTTTCTACCAAAGTAATACAGCAGATTGAACTTACAGGGAATATCTACGGACACGCTTACATAACTAAGGAATACATCAAACTTTATAAAATGGGCTACCAGGTTTGTAACCTTCATATAGAATGGATGGGAACAACATTTTGGAAGGGTGTATGGTGGATGTATATAAGGTTCTGTTTTGAAGTCTTTGTATAAAGGTTACCAGTTTGAAGTCAATAAGATTACAGATATTCAAACATTTAAAACACCTATAAACAAGCACAATGACATAAATAACAAAAACTCAATATCAAATAAAACAACTTGTATTGGCGTAACGAATTTTACAAAAGGTAAGATAATACCGGATTGACAAGCTTGGGGGGCATCATGACAAAGTTCTTAGGTTTATCTTGTATACAAAAAGGTAATTTTTGTATTTTCTATTTTAGTTCTTTATAACACATAAGGAAAAAATGTTATAAGCATTGATCGTGAGAAAGAAAGGGTCAGAAGTTCAAGTCACATATCAGCAAAGTCAGTAGCATGAATGTACGCAGATCTCGTAAAAGTTGATGAAAATAGATAGATATTAGCTCCTATCCTTACTTAAAATTGCAATGAGTTTGGTCTTACTTTCAATGGCATGGATTTGCTTAGATGAATGATTTCCTTTCTGCTTGGATATGAAAAAGTTTGGCTATATATAGTATTTCAGTAGGGCTCCAAAAAGGGGTTCTATTTGATAGATTTCCTTTTACGGCGCGACACGTTCTGATTGGTGAAATGTAAAGATTTTAAAAAAAAATTTTTTTTATTTTATTAGGGTGCGCATCCATGCGCAACTATCATTTTTGTTCATTTTGTTTTTGTTCGTCGTCAGTAAGAACTTCCTGTTCACTTACAGATGAATGAAAGCATAGAGTTCCACGTAGGGCTTTGAATTTATAGTATATACATTACTAAATACTTTTATAAAAGGGCAAAACAAATCGCTTGTACCGATATTAACCAGTTGCCTACATACGTACACCAACACGTCTTTAGAGGGTTAGACCCTGCAAATGGGGTCATGACCGCGTGATGGGTTAAATACGGAACTAGGTGGCTGAGCAGTATGACTTTCAACATAAGCCCATTTACTTTGGCTAGACAGGCGGTCGGAGAACCACCCTCCAATAATTTGGTTTGCTTACGTCAAGACTAGCAGCCTATATGCATTGTTCCAACATAACAGTCTTTATGGCAAAACGGCCCAATCTTTTTCAAATACATGTGCTAGAATGCGGTGGCTGAGGTTTTCTATTGCCCTGGTTATAGTAATATAGTATATATTATATCTATATAATATATATTATATGAATAATAAGATACTAATGAAAAAACAAACGATGTTTACAACTGAAATAGGCTCATAGAAGAGAAAGTGTGCAAACCGTTCGGAGCCATTCCGCTTTTTACCGTCAGAGAATTGGCCCCGAAACGGTTTTGACACACAATATATATAATATGTGTGTGTGTGTGTGTTGTGTGTGTGTGTGTATGTATGTTGTGGTGTGATGTATGTATGTATGTATGTGTGTTGTGTGTGTTGTGTGTTCTTCCGAGTGCCTCTTGAAAAGTCTTGTTGAAGTTGTATTAAAACTTAAAATCTTAGAGTGTGCAATACTTCATTAATGTAGAGCTATAATAGTAAGTGTGGGTCTACCATCGTTAATGATCATCTTGTGATCTTTTTCAGGGCCTTTCAGCTGTTGGGAGGTGTAGCGCTCCACCTCAGCAAAACAATTTCCTTGTTTATAGTGGTCGAAAAAAGGAGATGTCGTTGTTCGGCTGATCCAAAATAAGCAATCCACGGATTTATTTTTACTTTCAAATATCAGCTAATCAAGGAATACCCCCTTTTTATTTCTTTTTCTTTCTCTTAATCTATTCTCATGGTGATTCTAGTTAGGATTGCTTTTAATAAATCACAGTTGCTTTTCGAAACAACACACACACACACATCACACACACCACCACCACATATTATATATATAATATTAATTATATATTATATATATATATATATATATATAGTGCATAATATAATGCATATTAAAACCATGCTTCAATAAAACCATATATATATATATATATAGTATAATATATATATATAATATTATATATATATATATATATATATATCCTGAAAGGCCATAATATTTAAGATTATATTTCCATATAGCTGTACTAGTTTAATTTTTCGTTTACAAAATCGTTTTATATAAATATATCTCTAAAACTATCAAAGCAAGCTCTATAA
>CM042141.1:47655781-47670781 GCA_023376005.1 Doryteuthis pealeii | reverse complement strand
ATAGGACCCTAACCCGTATTACCACTTCGGGTCAGAGTGAACCTGGTAGCAATGGTGATGAAAGGGTAATCCACATTCCACAGAGCTCCAGAATTGGAACTTCACCATCAGATAGTTTAACGTCATACTATGACAAAAAGGCCTTCAGCCGCCGCCTTCTAGCACCCCTATGATAAAAAGGGTTGCGGTTTGGCATAATGGCAATAGAATTGGGGCATTCATATAGGTACTAGGGCTTGACGTGACCAGCCGATTGATCGGAGGGGCTTCTCCGACCGCCCGTCTAGCCCAAGTAAGGGCCTTGCATATCATGGACTGCCTAACCACCTGGGTTCAATCCTTAAGTATCACGAGTCGCCACCTACGGCCAACAGGGGGCTTCATTGGGGAAGTCTTACCCAGAGGTTAAGTCGGTGTATTCTAACGCCTCAGTCGACAGGGCGGACGAGAGATGGAAAAGAAATTCACTGAACTGCATACAGTCTGTCTGAACCTATTACATTGGATTAACTACTAAAACATTTACTGTTATCTAAATCTTTCATCATTTTTAAAGAGACATACAGACGAGACCTAAACCAATTCATTAGAGTAACCTGCTAACTATTGCGCTATGGCAAGCGCATCCCGCCATGTTGTTTTTTGGTTCATTTTATCATTCATTTTTTACTGTCTTTCTGATCATTAGGTCCTTTTTTTCTTCAAATTACTTCTCTATGCCTTAGTTATTCTTTTTTTGTTTTTTTGTTCCCTCCTCTCGTTCATTCTCACGTTTTCTCGTCTTCATTATTCAACTCTTAACTCCATCATAGTCTCGTCTTTTAATCCCTTTTCCGCGCACTCTAATTTCATTTAACTTTCATAATTCTTTCCCCCGTTCATTCTGTCCCCCCTCCAACTATCTCTGCGTTATTAAACCCCAGCCCCCCCACAACACCCCACCCACACACACACTTAACTGACTAACCTTCCCCCACGTTTCCCGCGCAGAATACTATAGCCTTCACCCACCAAAAAAATCCTCTTGAAAAATCCCAACGTTTTTTTTTTCTTCCTCTATCTCCTTCCCATTTCCACCTGTCCATACCACCCTTCTTCAACGGGGCCCAAGTGGCACCTCTCAACTTTCATTCGCAGCGCCACGTTCCGTCTTAGCCACCACCCCCTCACCTCCCCCCTCCTTCCGTAAAACGTGGTTGATTCTTTATCCAATCGGCGTGTGACACACTGTAATCACCATATTAAATTAGTAGCCATTCTTGTCATATTGAACGTCTGACACGTTAGGCGAGACGTTCACGAATAGATGCGTGAGCACGCGCCGCATCGGCCCCTCAAACTGATAAAACACGCACGAACATACACACGCTTTCTCAGAACGTAGATAAGGACTTAAATAGTGTGTCAACAGCACAGATTACAGGAGAACAGTTTTGATATTTAGTATATACATATATATATATTATATATATTATATATATATATATATATGAGGAAAATGAGTAAAGAAAAGAAATGTAGATGGATAAAAAGGAATTTAATCGATATCACATAATCGATATCACTTACACATGTGTTTTGGTCAGCGTTCCAAATTTTAAAAAAAAAAAATTCGATTTTCGAATATTTCCAAAAAATCTCTGTCGTTTTTTTTCCCAACGAATTTTTCATTCAAAATAAATGTTCACTATGAGGAAGGTCGATTCTCTTTATGTGCGAATATTTTTCACACACATAAACTGACCGAAACACATGTGTAAGTGGTATCGATTAATGTGATATCGATTAAATTCATTTTATCCATCTACATTTCTTTTCTTTACTCATTTTCCTCATATTGTCGGATTTCAATTCCTTTTTCCCATTTTCACACACACACACACACACACACACACACACACACACACATATAGTATATATATATAATATATATATATATATATATATATATATATAAACACAAATCAGATAACAAAATGTTTGCTGTTTTGGTAAAAAAGTCATGGGTTTTTAATATTAACAATATTCCTTTTTCTGGTTTTTTAAGGTCTTTTTTTTTCAAAAAATATGTTCACTTTTTTTCTAAACATAAGATGCTAGTTCATCCCAGTCGGTAGAGCACCCGCCAATGAATCGCAAAAATCCGGGTTCGATACTGGTCCACGCCAACTCTGCGCATGAGTAGCATGGATTAGATAATCTGATCTGTACATAAAGTGGGGAGCTGACGGTAGTTGTGGCGCTCCACCTCAGCAACAACAATCTCTCTTGTCTAGAACTAGTGAAAAGGGAATAGACTTCCTCACCACTTCGCCGCCTACTTTTTCTAAAACATATTTACCTAAACCCTCCGCTATGTGCAGAATGTGACACAAGGTCAGTCTATAAGCGGATACAGTTAGTTTGAATTCAGAGTAATTCTTCTTCTAGACGAGTTGTCTTACCAAGTCTAAAGTACCCTACTAGTCTCACCTACTATTTTCATTGCTGTGTTGTGGGGGGGTAAAGGGTATGGATTTAAGTATTTCCGAATTGTTTACACAACAACCGAACGCACGTCCTTGTATTAATGAGAATTCCTAGAGACCAGCAAAGACCGAAGTTCATTAAAATCCAAACCCTTTTCTTGTCCGGGGGGTTTACCAACGTTTTATTCCTATTTTCTATAATAAAAGCTAAATAAGACATAATAAGGGTATAAATCAATGAAATGTTAAAAATAATATAAAAAAGGATTAATAAATGAAACAAAATAAGGAATACTTAAACGTAATTGAAAAATATATAAGACAAATAAAATGAAAAATTCAAACAAAAAGAGGATAAAAAATAGCTTAAAAAACAGCCATAAATAAAATAATAATAATAATAAATCAATTGTATAGAACATTTTTTTAAATAATCTATATATAACTCATATTATAAGGGAGATTCGGTGTCCACAACTGATACTCCGTCACTGTTTAAGTCTCAATACCTTCAGGTATTGGTTACGTTTATCAATGAGTATTTAATTTATCGTCAAAATACGAAGTAATACATAGAATATATTTTATTTATTGGTTGTGTCTATGAAAACCTGAGTTAGATTTGCCTCAGAACAGCTCATGTTATTAGTGCCTTTATAATCCTACAATGTACCATATATATCACTAAGAAAGTTAAAAAATAAATGATATGTGTGGTTAACTTGCATACTGGTTTTAACAAAACCGGGTTTAATAAATGATTACTAGATGTTATTGATCATTAATGATATCGTTTTATTTTCCAACGCATCAAAATCAATCCTAGGAAGGATTTTAAATAGAAACCAAATAAAATATGATTAAAATAAGTGTAATCTTTTTATATGCGTGGTTATCTAATTTCTTTAATCTTTCTAATTTATTATATTTCATTACATGAAAATTTCAATATTTACGCCTGGATGGAGCATATTCTTAATAGTAATGATAATAAGAAGTAGAAGAGGAGATCAGACTTTGGATTGAATCTAAAAGGAAGCGAACAGGTAATAAAGTACTTGGATATTATCCAACGTATTAAAATCAATCCCATGTATGAATTTATATAGAAATCAATTAGAATATCATTAAAATAAGTGTAATATCTTTTATATGCTTCCTTATTCAATTTCGTTTGTCTTTCTAATTTAATATATTTCGTTACATTGAAACTTAAATACTTACATCCGAAGGGTACATATTCTTGTTATTTAGAACTAGCAAATATATGCACCCTCCGGGTGCAAGTATTTAAGTTTTGATATAATAAAATATCATATTAAATTAGAAAGGCTAATGAAACTGACTAAGAATGCAGATAAAAGATAAGCAACAGAGGGGTATAATCGAAAAACAACAACTTTGAAACTAACTATTCCATCATTTCCCTTACTCCCGTCTTTCATTGGTAAATTTTCCTAATTTAACTATTTAGTTAAAATAGGAAGCAAAGGATAATATTACAGTTATTTCTTCTTGTAAATAAATTCTTTTAAGATGTATCCACGAGATTTTGTTTATATTTATTAAGATAAAACCAAACAATTAGAAATCAATAATACCAAGCACATATTTATTAAAAATAAATTTAAATATCAATTATGCAATTAGCCTTCTCGTTCAAACTGTAAACCGCTATTTTGTTGTATATATAAATACAATAGCATGTTATTAGTATGTAGATATTGTCAGCAGTATTAATAATGTTAAACAATTTTATTGATAATTGAGGTTTAATAAAATAAAATCCTGTAGAATTTGACGCAAATAACTAAGGAACTGTAAATTGAATAGTAATATAGTTTCGGTTACAGACAGAAAAACACACAATCTCTATTATAATAAGATGAGCTTTTTAGGTCCCGGACAACTCCGGGTAGCTTTGCTAGTACTGAATAATAAACAAAACAGACAACGTCACACACAAAAAAAGAACAATCTTATGATCCATTTACTACCATCAACTTATCGCAATAGACAGTACCACGTGGATTACAAAAACATACAAAGAGCTAACAGTAAACTTCTTATGTTTTACCACTTTAAATCGCACATGCCCTTTTTTTTCTGTTGTTTTGTCTGCCGCTCCGTCAGAATATCTTTTAGCTGCAAAGTTTTCCTTAACCATGTCATTGAAACCCCATCCGCTTATCGTCCTCCCGAAACGACGTCTGTTTAAAATCGTTGTTAATGTATTCCTTTATTGAATGATGCTGTTAATATGTCGCGTTGTTGAACTTGCTTGCAAGTATTTCTTGTGAGTTTTGTAATAAGAGAAAAGTTTTTTTGCGTTTTTTTTTAATTTGTTCGCAACAAACAGACTGTATGTAGTAGTGCTGTATTTGTTGGAAAAGTGCGTATGCATGCACGTGTTGTTTTGTTATCGAATACGCTACAAAAGCAAATCTGACACAAGAAAAACATTTGTTTTTAAATGCATCGCTAATAAATATCTTTCTGGATTGGGACGACCTACGTAGAAATCCCTATTAAGAACAGAAAAAAGACCATATTTTAACTCAGGTTATTTCAAAACTTGGGATTAAAAGTTTGTTTGCTGGTGGATTTTAAAGGCATATAAACGCTTCTGGGGTCATTTCATGCCCCGACGTTAGTAAATAATATGTTGTATATCTATATTTACACTTTCGCGGTTGACGGTTTTAACGATACGTTAGCATTGTTGAGCATCGTATTTTAATAGTGCTCCCGTATTAAGGTCTAAAATAATTCCATGGCATTATTTTTCTGTCAAATTTAACAATCCGGAATAAACCCAACAAATTTAATTCGTTAAGTACCACCCACGTGCTTTTTTTAATTCTCTGGACAATATTAACTTCATAATAAAATACAAAAATGTAATAAGTAATTTATTTCTATTGTATGGGTTGATCGGTACCATTATAGCATGTGGCCTATCATTTGAATGTGGCCTGCGAAATCATCTCTCTCTTATAGTATGTGGCCTACCATAAAAAAGCATATTATAAGGTTTTAATAATAACCCATAACCCTAACCTATTTCAGAATATTTTAGAATTATATAGATCTCGGATTCATGTAAATTATGGATAAATTAGTATTATCTGCGTTATTCGGACTATTGTCACCATCTTCATTGTTATTTGTACAACGTTTCGGCCGATATGCCTCCCGGCCTTCTTCGGGAACTTTCTTGTCGTAATCGGGAGCCATCACGGAACTTTGAACCTAACCCTTTATTTAGTCCACGGGTGTATCCTGTTCTCATTCCGGTAACCATAGCTGGGGTAGTTGTGTTAATTATTTTTCTATGTTACTGCCTCTACTCAGGATTGAACTCGGGATCCAGAGATAACTTGTCACTTAGAACTGTCTTAACCTAACTACCTTATCCACGAGGCCATGTGTCCGATTGGACAATTGAGTGTGAATTTTGAGAACTTATAAACCTAATGTCTTGTTTTTGGCTAGAATATCTACCTATTTACTTATGTATGATTTTTTACCTAGACGTATATTGTGCTTTTTTTTTCTCTCCTTTCCCAATCTGATCTCGCCTTCTTAATATTGTATTCATTTCTATGCTCGGTCTACTTAACAGCCCAGTACAGCCTATCATATGTGCTGATTCTTTGAGGCGTCTTCTCTTCCAATGTTCTTCTCTATCTATTATTCTAACTTCATCCCATAAGGGCAGATGGTTTCCCTTTTCATTCCATATATGGTCAGCCATACCCGACTTTTCTATTTCTCCTCGGACCACTGCTTTACGATGTTCTTCTAGTCTTACTTTCAGTGGGCGGCATGTTTCACCTTTGTATTCTTTGCCACAGCTGCATGGGATGGAATACACACAATTTTTGGTCATATTGTATTCTGTTGGGGGCTTCACTCGGTCGAGATGTTTACGAAGAGTTGAGTCACTCCTGAATGTTGTCCTGGTGTCATAGAGATTACATATCTTTTGAATCTTTTCAGCCAAGCCTTTCACGTAGGGCAGACAGACTGTGGGGAGTTTTCGGGTATCATCCTCTGTCCTGTGATCCAGATTTCTCATAGCCGATGTTATGCTCTCAGGATAATTGTTACGACGGAGGGTCTCTCTTAAGTTGTCCATTTCCTTCTGGTATACCTCATCACTGCTGATGGCTTTTGCTCGATGTTGTAAGCAACGGACTATACCTTTCTTTACATTATATGGATGGTGGGAATTGAAGTTGAGGTACTGTCCAGTGAAGGTAGACTTACGATACACGGATGAACTGCATCCTAGCTCTGTGCGAATTATTAACACATCTAGGAAGGACAATTTGTTGTCTTGTTCTTTCTCCATCGTGAACTGTATAGATGGGTGGATTGAGTTCACATGATCCATTAGTATTTGAACATCTTCCCGATAGGGCCAGAGAATGAATGTGTCATCTACGTATCTAAGCCACATTGATGGCTTCAGTGGTGTAGATCCTAAGGCCATCTCTTCAGAGTATTCCATGTATATATTGGCCAACACTGGGGACAATATTACAATAGGAGGGCCTGGCTATGGGATCACCATTGTCCCCAGTGTATGAGTAGCACAGGGATGTGCGCGGTAAAGTAAGGGGCTGATGGTAGGTGTGGCGCTCTACCTTAGTCACAAAAACAAACTCCTTGGTCTAGCACTAGTGAAAAGAGGATAGAATCTATGGCTGCCTGGCGGATACCGACTTTAGGCCACCCCAACAATTCTACTTTACTTATTTCCTAACTTGGAATTAAAAGTTTGTTGATTGGATCATTGGTTGGTGGATTTTAACGGCATATCAACACCTATGGGGTTATTTCATGCCTAGAGGTTAGAAAATGATATATGTTGTATATCTATATTTACACATTTGTAGTTAATGGTTACAACAATATGCTAGCATCTTTGTAAATGATGTTGAGGGATTAGTTGTGTTGTATTGATCAGGTTTAATTTTATATTCTATAGCAGGATTTTATTTCCCTAAAAAAGGGACAGGATTTCTTCTATGTTGACTTTTCCATGTAGACCTTTCATATCATTTGCAAAAAAAACGGTTTCTGATGTGGGCAAAAACCTCACATTCTATTAGTAAGTATTTAACGATGAAAGGTTTTAGTCATGTTTCACATTGGGTTGTTGTTCTTGTTTGAGTATAAAGGAGAGCGTAAACCTTGTGTACCCAATGCGTAATCGGAACAAAATGACTTTCTAGTCTTTCTTAATGCTGACCCCCTGTCTGCCAAAGTGGGTTTGATTAAAAAGAGTTTATTATGGATATTGTTCAATTTATATGCATTTTTTTTATTGATATCTGATATAGTTTATTAAGCTTAGCTTAGATATGGCACAAGGCCAGAAGTATGGGGCACCCAGTGAGAATCGAACTCACTAACAATGGTCTGCAAATCTACCTTGCTAACCATTACACCACTGATATATGTTAATTTTATCCATTAGCAGATCTTTGTTTAATCTCTCAATTTATATTGTTTATTCTATTGATAAAATATCCAATATTACTTTTAAAGAATTAAGTTAGATAAAGGAAAATTAAAAAGGGAATTAATCTATTTAAAAATAACGAAATTCTGAGAAAAATATTTTCACTAGGAAACAGTACGGAAGATTTTAGAGGCGATCTGTCATTGGTATTTTGGAATAAACGATAAAGTGGTAAGTTAATTTTGACCAAACTGCTCAAACCCTTTAAAGGCACATGAAATCTTAGGCAATAAAAAAAAATGTGTGCATGATTAAATGCTCATGAGTCTCCCTTTTTATAGATACTAAATGATTGTTTGTATCAAATTTGAATTACGTGGAAATGTTGACGTTTTCTATTATACTAGCAGGACCTGCAGATATACCACAGTATGATAAGTTAACCATTACAACGTTTGATGTGTTTACTTTGTGCTATTTCCACAGCGCTGGACCGGGGAGATTTTTTGTTGTTGTTGCTGAGGTTCGGCGCCACACCTAGCGTTAAACTCCCCACTGAGTTGGCGGGAACCGTTATCAAACCATGAACCTGGCGATTCCTAGGGGGGGGGGGACTCTACCAACTCAGCTAAATTGGCCCCTTATACACACAAGAGTAGGTTTAAAGTATATTCTCACACATCATTTCCTCAGGGAGTGAGTTTGATTCTCACTGGGGACACTAAAAAGCTGAGTACATACTCAAATAGGATCAACATCTTGAGATGGGTCATCTAGAGATGGGTCTACTCTTTTTGATGGGGTGTTAGTACAAATAACTCCAAATATCCCCCCACCCATTTTCTTCATAGCTATGTGGAGCAGGTGATTCATATCTTTTCCCAGGGAATTATTGAGAAACCAATACAAAATATTTCTGTCAGGTTTGAACTCTGTTCGTCCATTCCATTCTACGTGTCTTTGAACGTTAACCCCCTTCCCCCAAAACATCCTTTGCAAAATCCAGTGATAAAAAAATTACATCAAAATCCAGCAAGATAGCCGTCATCTTTCCGGTCAGCCCTTAAAATAATACTATCATCAAACGAATAAATGTCAAAAATGAAGATATATATGAAATCTGCTGAACTTGAATGCTACCAGTCTATCTTGTGTTCCCCTGACAGACAGATAGACAGACATTATATAAAAAATGGACAGACGAATGAAATATTAGATGGCTTTATCAACCCTGACCATATGATGTGGATTCTTCTGCAAAGATCGACACCCTGATGCATTGAAGGGCGCTCTAACAATTGTCTTGATCTCAGCCAATCAAACGACAGAGAATGGACTGGCCGACGTTCAGTTCCGCTTTGTTTCTTTTGTTTCGTATTCAATTTAACAAGTAATAAATCTCCGTCGTTATTCTTGTCATTGGATTTTTTTTTCTTTTCTTTTGAGGGAAGGAGGATGTTAGAAAATTTGGAAAGAATGTAAAAAGAACAAGAAAACAAAAACAAAAACAAAACAAAAAAATGAACAAAAAGGAAGACGCGTAATTCTTTTCGTCTAGCGAACTGTAAAAATGTGGGTGTCTGGTGGGAAGGCTTATATAATCTTTGGTCGTTGGGGCCGTGTTGAATGATCCGAATGAAAGAGGGGGGGGGAGATTTTGACTAGAACATGCATGTCAACTGCATCCATAAAAATAACAAAATAACAACAGCAATAATGACAACAACAACAATAATAATAATAATAATAATAATAATAATAATAATAATATGATGATGATGATGATGATGATGATAGTGCTTACGATGCTGATGGTTTTCTCATCTAATAATATTATAACCACTACAATCGAAGCTAAAATGTTTCTTTTTTTTTTCCTGTCCTGTCGACACTTAGGTACTTAAGCTGAATAGCGCGCAAGAGAAAATATCATTAGATTACGTATAAAAAGCATTAGATTTCAGTACATTTCAGGGAAATTACCGAAACTTTTGAGACATTAAGATTAAGCTACTTCGGGAGTTTTTATAATCTAATGCTATTTATACGTAAAATGCGATTCGGATGATGATATCTCTTGCGCGCTATTCTTCATTTGTACCGGGGATTATAAGACGCTGACTGTATATCCTGCAAAGGCCCGCATAAAAAGGTAGTTTTGGGTATGAAAAGTTCATCTGATGTAGAGGCAGTAGATCTTTAGCTCTGTGTATTTTGACTCCAAGGCCTATTCTGATCCGGAATGGTAGTACCTGTTAGGGTCCCATCTCTCGATCAAATTGATGATTAAAAATTATTTGTATTAGAAAAGAATACTTGATTTCATATAACTGTGTGCAACAAAATAGACAAATATTATATAAAAACCTACAATGTACGAAATTTCCTAACATAAAATAAACATAGACAGGTTGATATGCCTTTAAAGTCAATCAAGATGATGATGGTGGTGCTTATGATACTGATGATTTTCTCATCTCAAAATATTATGACTACAATAAATCTCAAGTGTTTCAGTTTTCCTGTCGGTGTGGCTTATGATATGCTGGGTATATCTCCTATAAGGATTCCCAGGAAAAGGGTAGTCTTTTAAGTTTGAACCACGTATCTTTGAGAATCTGTGTTACGCCTCTAATTTTGGACCATGTAATTAGAGGTGTAACACAGATTCTCAAAGATACGTCGTTCAAAATTAACTGCACTGAAACAAAACAGCATCTGATGTAAAGGCACTAGGTCTTGATCTCTGTGGAGTACAACTCCAAGGTCTACCCTGACCCGGAATGGTAGTAACTGTTAGAGTCTCTTCTCTGGATCAAATAGATGTTTTGAAAATAATTTCTATTAGAAAAGAATAATTGATATAAGTGTGTGCAACAAACTTAGGAAATTACAGTCATAAGGGGATTCATATCTAACAAGATGTTTTTTTGCTTTCACTGAAGTCTCATCAGAGGATTACCTCAGGAAGAAGAACTAGATAGAAATTCGAGAAAGCTATAAGGGGGGGGGGACAAAATAATTATTCCGATTATCCAGGATCAGGTAATCCTCTGGTGAGACATAAGTGAAAACAAAGAATTCTTGTTAAGGATGAATCCGCTTATGATGCAATTCTCACTTTTCGGACCCACAAAAAAAAAACCGGGTTAAATCGAACTTAACGGACCTAAATTCCACCATCATATTTCACCCCTACCGAAAGAAAAAAAGATACCAAAAAATCAGGTAATTAACCAAATTTAATGAAATTTTCAGTGTTGATATATTAATGAATAAAACATATAATGCACCATTTTTTTTTTATTATTTAAAACAGTTTTACATTTTTTCAGGTCAGTTAAGTTTGAACCACGTATCTTTAAGAATCTGTGTTACGCCTCTAATTACGTAATTTTGCACCACGTAATTAGAGGCGTAACACAGATTCTCAAAGATATGTCGTTCAAAATTAACTGCACTGAAAAAATATAAATGTTTGTAAATAAATTAAGTGGCGTATTATGTTTTATTCATTAATATATTAACACTGAAAATTTCATTTAATTCGGTTAATTCCCTGATTTTTGGTATTTTTTTTTCTTTCGGCGGGTGACATACGATGGTGGAATTTAGGTCCGTTAAGTTCGATTTAACCAAAAACTGTTTATAAACTCAGTGAAAAGTTGTTTAACATTAATAAACAAGCAGCAATGCCAAATAATAGCTGTTTCTTCTGTTGCTCTTATTAAATCACGATAGTAGCGATAATGATCCCAGCAAGTTGTGGTCCTATAATAGTTACGGTACTAAATAAGATGACTTAGTTCTGTGTCTACCACATTTCGCTCCGGCTAGTTGCTTTGTTGATGCTTTCTGCACCCACGTTGTGCACCTTTGATACTCAGAATTGAGATCGACGCAACTTGGTCGGAGCGTCTAATTGACGTTCTGATTAGTAGAAACGAGCTGCCGTGGTTGCTGGCAACTCCAAGAACGAGACAACACACCGTTAACAATAACAACGGTTATATATATATATATATATATATATATATATATATATATATATATATATATATATATATATATAACAGTGGATGTTTTGTACACTAGTTCGGAGAGTAAAGACAGGGTGAAGAGTTTGTCTAGCGTTTTATTCTATGGAAATTAGCATTGCGTAATTCAAGTTTTTTTTTGTTGAAGTTTTTCTTGGTGGCAAGGTCTATTTCTTCTTGTGGCAATTTTTTTATTTCAGCAATTCTGAAAAAAGTCTCGTGGTCCTGTGACAAGCTTCCTTCTAGAGTTCCAGTCTGATTAAATTTTTAATAATTTAGAATGTTTTTTATATAGAAGGTATGGTACCTATTTTGCCATCGTGACAAGGTCAACGAATGCTATGCACCAGCACCCAAAATAAGCCCACCTCTTGATTTCAGACAGCTGGATAACACATCAACTTAGGTCACTGTACGCAATACGGTGACCTTTTCATATATATGTAAACCCAATAAGTAAAATATAAATGTATACAATGTTTTGATTTTCTCATTTTAACAAAGCCATTTCCTTTAACTAATAAAAATAACTTGTTAAAGTTGACACCAACAAAAAGAACTCGCCATTGTTATAAAGTCAATCAGGTCCATAGCCAGGGATTTGGAGGTGACTGATTAAAAAATCAGACATTTAGTATTCTCATCCAAGATGAGAAGGGGCAATTTTTTAATCACGAGCCTTGAAGGACAAGAGGAAAGACCACGCTGCAAAGTTGTTTTTTTTAACAAACCCTAGTATTCCCTCCAACTCGTGTGTATTTTCTGTGTATTTGTATCTACAATTGCTTGATATATAATTGCTTGATATATCTAAGTTAGTGTTATATTGTGAAGCACTTTGCGAACGCAATCACTTAGGATAAGTATACTTAAATAGTCTAACCAAAACAGTCTCGTAAATATCTTGTAAAAAAAACATTAATGTCTTTGTGGAACTAATACTGTTGAAAATAGACTTCATCTTCAGCCAGTTGTCAAAGATAACGAGGAAGTAGAAAAATTACTCACTTTTGTCAGCGCATACACTTAACTCTTTTAGAATAATCAGAATTTCAAATCCTGACAGATGGGCAATTAACCTGAAAAGTCGACTTTCATAAAGAAAGGATGCAGTTTACTTCATCATTTGAATTTAACTCATTGGGAAATCCTGGTAAAATCTGCCTGTCGGCTGGGGCTGTAGAAATCGCCGACTGCATCTCCAACCTGGTTTGCCTATTGGCCGTGGTTGGCGACCCGTGATGCATAAGGACTGAATCTTGATGGATGACCAGTCCATGACATGAAACACCCCACTTTGGTTCTTACTTAGGCTGGACGGGTGGTCATAGAGGCAACATTCGATTAATCAGCTGGTCACTTCAAGCCCTAGTACCAATACGATTGTCCCAACCATATTGTCCTTATTGCAAACTCACAACCATTTTCATAATATATATGATATAAAGTAGTGGTCTTATTGTCTTGGGTATGTCGTTAAACAGCATTAAATGGTGAAGTTCCAATTCTGAAGCTCTGGGGATTGTGGGGTACCCCTTCATCACCATTACTCCTAGGTCCACTCTGACCTGGAGATGTAGTACCTATTAGGGTCCTTTGCATGAGTTAAATAGAAAATGAGTTTTTAAAAAACTATGGTTGACATGCCGTCAAATCCATCCAACATAAAATGGTTAAATGGAGCGGTCAAAAAGGCCAAATAAGAATTTCAAGATATTTCAAAAATAAACTTTTATTTGTCTGGATTATTTAGATGAGTTTTGATAATTTTTATTATTTTGACTTTTCGGGCAGTTATCTTCATTCTTGTTATGAATTAAATTGTGTATATAACAATGGCAATGATGAACACAGTCCAAAAATCTAAATAAGATAAATACTGCCAACTCCGACTCTCGCAAAATCCGTAATCCGGCCGTCTAATCAACTCCATGTCCCTATATCAACTGATTCAAAATCTAAGGTTTCCTCATTATATAGAAATCGATGTCGAGCTTTCTAGAATATTCTAGAACCTTTCGAACGTTCTAACTATTTTACCAAATTACACATGTCACTTAAGAGGTAAACGGGTCAACCATCCTTTCTTCTGATAGACCGATTAAACTAAATTTTAATACCAAAATCCCAGACTCACTGGCTCCGAATAGACTCAAAGGTGATAATTAGAATTTCATATTCGTAAGGTCTGGGAATCATGCTACATACTAATAAGGCTTCTCCGTGTCTGGCACAAGGCCACACATATAGGTGTTCCAGGATCCATTATGCTACAATATTTTTGGAACATATTATTACACTCGAATGGCGGGTGATACGATAGAAGATCCTATGTAGCGTGAAAGATCTCAGGGGTACGTAGGTACATTAACAGAAATAACCCAGAGCTCTTAACTTTTTTTCTTTGTGGAACCCATCATCTACCTGAGCTTGACTCTGTCTCCACCTCAATACATGCAATGGGGAGGTGCCATTCAGAGGGACGGGCCTCTATAACTGTACACATTTAGTTTCAGGTACGAATGTGTTATTAACTAATCATATGATAACATTTTCCTATTTTTCTAATTGTCCTTTCTTTTTAACCAGACCGAGAATATTTGATATTTTGTATGGGGGAAATAGCGATGTTTACGCTCATGCAAATAAGTAAAGAGAAGAATAATATACTAGCTGGACATGTGGATATACCACAGTATGATAATTTAATCATTAAAACATTTGATAGGTTTACCTAAGAGATATTGCGAAATAGTTCAATATGTAAAAAGTATAATAATCTTGATTTCTCTCTCTTCTCTCTCTCTCTCCTCTCTTCTCTCTCTCTCTCTTCTCTCTCCTCTCTCTCTCATTATGAGTGATTTGGTAATATTTTAACTAAAATTGGATAAATCTAAATTGAGAGGAGTCAACATCCACCATCTATTCTTGCTTAAAAAACATTATCTTTATTTTATAATTTATCTCAAAAAAATGTTTATAACACAAAAATGCGAAGCATACGCGAAACCCTTACAGCAAC
>CM042141.1:47640781-47645781 GCA_023376005.1 Doryteuthis pealeii | reverse complement strand
AGCGTCCGTGTGTTTCTGTGTGATGGGATCTTTCTCTAACGACCTTTGTAATCTGCCGTAGTTCTCAATAATATGCATTTAACTTGCTTTTATAAAAACTCGAAAACCTACTTTATAGATTCGGCTGTCTACAACTACAGCTTTTAAAGTAATCATAAGAATTAAATATAATTTGGGGGATATCTACTAATTTGCTATTATAGCAGAAGAAAGATTCATGGCTGATGGAAAGCAAAATTCATATATCGAAAATTGTAGCAAAGATTTTTGTGCAATTGTTAATTAGATTTTACTAGATTTTCCAGGTTCATACATGATGAAAACTGGGTTAAGCCATGTCCATTATTTTCTAAGCAAACAGAGAATCATTTTGAACATAAAAATGATTTGCGGTTCAAACCCACAAACCTGCAAGTTAATAATCGGGATCCCATCAGTGCTCACCAAACCCACCTTTCCAATTAAAAAAAAAAAAAAAAAAAGAATTAAAAATATAAATATGGGATTTATTGTAGATTACTCATTATATTTTCGTGTAAATGAATTATCTTTTGTAATTTAATATTCATTTAATTTATTTGGGGAGAATGGAAATTAAATTTGATTATAAGGAGTGTGAGTAGTTCTTCTCTAATTGAATCCATAACACATAAATATTACACAATCTCATTTTTGGAAAAAATGCTGATTCATATGGAAATAATGTAAGCAATTCAGTAAGAATATGTGTTAATAATGTTGTATTAAAAATAAATAGATGCGAAGACCTACATAACATCAAAGACGGTAATTGAATTTGTGAGTATAGAAACAAAATTTAATTATATTTAAAATAACAAATCCCCATTTCTTTAATTGCTAAGTTGATACAACGGAAGTTATTCACTTTATTTAACACTAGCAGGACCTGTGGATATTACTGTTACGATTTTGTGGCCATCTTTAGGCTTCAATCAAGAGCACTGTCCAGCGGGAATCCTTAGTGTTAAGCAGAGCGCAATCCTTAGTGAAGGAACCTTTTGTTGTTCCTTGGTGTTTCTCAGTGATGTAGGTCGGTTCGTCAATGTCAAATAAATGCACGGCTGTTGATAGCCCTGAAGAAGTAACCCCAAAGACCCCCATACGGTCCGATACAAGGAGCAGGTATTAAGAGTATAGAAGGACACTAAGAAGTTATAAAAATACTATTTATCAGAAAAAGAGGAGCATCTTTTTCAAAAATAAGCTTTTTGTAATAAAGTATTTTAGAATATTTAATCAGGTTGTATGATATGTTATGTCATTCACTATTTTCATTTTACTTTTGGCCATTTTTGGAATACTTATGAAACTTAGTATATATTTAGCCAACCCGTTCACCAAGGGTAGTATGTGACAGAGAGTCACAAGTATGGGGGTATCCAACGAGAATCGAACCCACTATTCAGTAATTATGATCTGCGGGACTAGCTTGCTAACCATTACACCATAATGCGATGTCATGAATACCCAACTCGTTCGTTCAGGAAGGGCGTGACATAAGGTCGCTAGTATCGACCTGGCTTGCTAACCATTACACCACGACGGAACGCCCTCAATACCCAACCCGTTAAGATGTAGCTCACGGTCGCAAGTATGGAGTATCCAGCGAGAATCGAACTCGCTATTCAGTAGTAACGGATCTGTGAGACTATCTTGCAACTACACCCTTCCCTTAATATGGGACGGGTCTAAATTGGAAGAAATTTCGTTTAAGAAAATTGTATAACATCAGTCTTTCAGGTTTGAAATGTTTCCCGTCTTAGCAACTTTTGTAATCTAATAATTTATTAAATGAACATGAATGTTCATAGGTACGGTATATCACACCCTCTTTTTAGATTTACTCGGCACAGAGTCAATATCTCATCCTCGTCGCCAAAATGTTATAACCTAACAAAGGTTACTAAATGAAATATAACCGAAACGGAGGTTGGAAATGAAATGGAATCTTTATAACATCAACAAAATAAAATACTCACCAAATCTCATTCTCTACTTTTGATTATTTTTCCTTCCTATTTTCTAAAGGTAATCTGAACATTAGCTACACGAATGAGAGTGACCTGCCCTTGTATGCGTCACTTTGAGGAACCCGTTTGTTTTGGTCGGCCATTTTCATTTCACCGTAAATATACACTGAAAATACGAATTTGTTCGAATCAATACAACTACATATTTTAACACGAAAATATCATAAAATGTGTTCTTAACAATTAAGTTCATTTCAAATAATACGCAAGCACAATTAAGAACACAATTTATGATATTTTCGTGTTAAAACATATTTTCAGTGTAGATTTACGGTGAAATGAAAATGACCGAATTTTATAATAAAACTTAATTTTAACTAGGGGGGTTTAGGATTAGGGTTAGGGTTGGGGTTTAGGGTTAGTTTAATGGGAAAATAAATAAATTATTAGGGTTCTGTTTTTTCTGGGTTACCCTGTACAGTAAAACAGAACCCCAACCCTAACCCCAAACCCCCTAGTTAAAATTAAGTTTTATTTCAAAATTTGTGGGTTCTGTTTTTTCTGCGACACCCTAATTTACTAAACAAAAGTTCATAATTACAAAAAAAAAAACGGCTTCCTCAAAGTGAAACATACGAGGGGAGGTTATTCTCATTTATATAGCTAATGTTCAGATTACCTTTCTAAATTCCTTCTCAGATATAGGATAAATGGTAGAAAATGTCTATCTCCTTCATTCTCTCACATATTTTTCTATGTTTCTTATTTCACTTCTATGTTGTTGTTTTTTTCTTCAATCTTTCACTTTTTGTATCGTCCCTTTCACTTTATTTTTGTGCCTTTCGGCTCAAATAGAATATATTCTTAACACTTCCCAGCATGCCTCAATATTTTCCCTATTACTTTTTTCCTCTATAGTGAAAAATAAATATTTCCTTTGCAACCATCCGTCATTCTTCCTTATATATTCACTATTCGTTTATATTTCTCTTCTTTAATTTCTTTATCGTTTTGCGTTCGTTTTTTTTTTCTTCTTCTCATTTTAAGTGTTCTTATTCATATTGATAGTCTCATTTTTAGCGCCAAAAAAGCTCGGCATAGTAGTGACTCACCTTAACAAAACAGAGAAAAAGAAAAAAAATCCTTCCCCACAAAGAAGAGCAAATACTTGCATATGTATTTTTCTGACACGTCAAGATATATAGATCCCAATTCTCTCTCTCTCTCTCTCTCTCTCTCTCTCTCTCTCTCTCTCTCTCTCTCTCTCTCTCTCTCTCTCTCTCTCACACACACACACACACACACACCACTCATGCACACAATCTTCTGTGGACTCTGAAATAACGAGATTTTCAACATATCCTAATATTTCTGACATTTCAAGACATGTAGATTCATGTTCTCTCTCTTTTTCATTCTCTATACTCATACATACAAACTCTTTTTCTGGACTCTGGTAATTTCGAGATTAATTATTTTCAACATTTCGTAAATTTTTGGTTGGTTGTCAAAGTTTCTATTGCGTAATATTTCCACCGTTAAATTCCTTGGCCTTCTTTTGTTGTTTGTTTTTTAACGGCATATCAATACTTTTTGGGTCATTTAATGCCGAATTAAGTCATCTTTGATAAATGATTTGTGTATTTGCTTAGATATGACACACAGGCCTCATGTAGCACACAGTAACTATTGATAAATATTTACCCAACTAAGTATTGTACAGGCTCATCGCTGCTTAACTTCGGTGATATTGCGCGAACTGGTGCTTTCAGTGTAATTTGACCGTAATTCGGCATATAAAGGAATACAAATACGTGTGAAGGATTGTTACATAATCTATGCGGTTGCATAAGATTATTGTGAATCCCCTGTAATTCTGAGGGGATGAACCCTTTCATACCATGGCCGGGTCCTTCTATGGAAAATTACAGAAGCCCGCCAAATATGTGAAGTCACGTGGGACCTTTTTCAGAGTCCCCAGTTTGCAGTTGGACTTCAGGCAGAGCAGTCGCCCATTTTGTGCTCTGCCTAAGGCTGGAACTCGCGCGCGCTATGTTAGTCAGATATTTAGTTACGTGAAATGTATAATTAAGGAAATGCAAGTTTATATAAGTAAAATGTTCTTGTGGTTGATGAATGTCTTGGTGACAAGACTAAGAATTGAATCCAGGATGACCAGCCAACAGGAACATAGCAACAGAAGATGTTAGAAGATTCCAGACCAAGATGTTAGAAGACAGACGATCAGAATAGCAAAGCCGGCCAGAAGAAAATACGACCAGAGTAAGAAGTAAGAAAGAGTATACAACATTATATCTGATTTGGTACGGTGAAAACGTCAGTATGCAACAGGATATTCAATGAAATGAGGGATATCCCATAAGATTATGTCATAATGTTATATCAAGCTTGAGTAAAATAGAAGAAGAAAGAAAGAAAGAAAGAAAGAAAGAAAGAAAATGAAGAAAACATGCACATAAGGGATTTTGAATAATGACACAAATATTTCACAGTCAAAACAAATTAATTTGTCATTTTTCAAGGTATGGTCAATAGAAAACCGACTTCAGAAAAAAAAATGTGTTTACAAAATTATGTTTGATTTATTCGTATCTAATTGCGATGAAGAGAGAAGAAACAGATTGAAAAAACAAACAAGGATGAGCAATGCAATTTTACACATGCATACACACATGTAGTTTATATATATATATATATATATTTGGTAATGAGCTATATATATATATATATATATTGGTTAAGAGGTTGATTTAGAAGGCTATCACAATGCAGGTGTAAAGAAAAATAATAATACGGTAACAATGATGTTGTGTGTTAACCTGTATTTAATTCTTGAGTTTTCGAGATAATATCTCTTTTTCAAAAGATCACTGGAACTGAAGCAGTCTAGTTATGGCATTTCTTTTTAAATGAATTTTTTTTTAAATAATGGTATTTTTATATAACTGTATTCTCGTGTTGTATGTTTACGTGAATGCGTTTTTTTTT
>CM042141.1:47623281-47635781 GCA_023376005.1 Doryteuthis pealeii | reverse complement strand
CATCTTCAGAGTTATTGAAAGTACTAGGTGATTGCCTTCAAAATCTTTATATTACACTTACACACAATGCTTCAAAGATACTATAAAGAAACAAACTTTATTTCACTAATATATATATATAACGACTATAGTAAATATAATTAAAGAGGTCGAGAATGGATTTCTCTAAATTGGCAGTAACACTCAAAGAAGTACAGAGCGGACTCGTCCATTCTCGGAACGAGGTATTTATTTACTATCTGGACCTGTGTATATACCACACAATGATCATTAAGTTATTACAACGTTTGATATGTTCATTTCAGAGCTATTGCTTAATAGATCAATTTGTAAAAATTATAATAATCTTGATTTAAATCTCTCTCTCCCCCTCTCTCTATCTCCCCTCTGTCCCCCTCCCCTCTCTCTCTTTAATGTTTTCGTTATTCTCTCTCTCTCTCTCTCTCTCTCTCTCTCTTTCTTTCTCTCTCTCTCTCTCTCTAATGTTTTCGTTATTTTCGATTGAAACCGATTAACGTTACCGCTTAGGTGTGCACCCCTTTCTCTCAATATATATCCCCTAGTCTCTTTCTTATACCTATTCGTACCTTTCTTTCTTTATAATAAAAACGGAATGGTCCATTATTTAGCTGAGGTAACAAAACTCATAGGAAATAAGAATTCGGCAAATAAACAACTCGAGATAATTAGGATTTACATTTTTCTATTTCATTTTGGACGATTAGGACGGTTTCATTTTTAACCAGAGGTTGTTGCAGCAAGCTGATAATGGTCGTATAATTAAGTAACACGGGTATTAATATATAGATGAATACGTCAGTTTAAAAATTCAGACCGTTCGTAGATAACACAGTATACTTCTGGATTTCAAACACAATAACACGCTCACCCCCCCCTCTCTTTCTATCTCTCTCTCGCTATCTTCCACTTCTCTCTTTATTTCTTTTTTTTCTGAACACAAGTATTAATATATAGATGTTTTACTGCAATTCATGCATAATATATATTTACCAACCCCTCCTCACGAGCAGGATGCGACAAAAGGTCCATTTCTTAAGCGGAGTTTAACAAGTTTTCTTTCTCCTAGACCGGTTGCCTAACCAAGGTTAAAGAGCCCGGTCCGTCCTACTATTTGCCCATAGCTGGAGGGAGAGTAGGATTCTTACCTTTCTCAAGGGTATTAGCGCTAAGTGAAATACAATTACCACGTCCAGGATTTGAACTCGGGGCGACGAATCCATTTCCCATGACTTTAACCATTACACCACGCGCTTCCTTCCTATTGATGCATAATATGATATTCAGCCTGCACACCTGTACGTGGTGGGTTGCATTTGGCACCGATGCATGCGGTAGGTATATGCTTAATGAAATAAATTCTATGCACAAGATATAATCTTTCGTTAGATATTATCGCAAAGTTACTAGCACGGAAAGGAGAGAGAGAGAGAGAGAGAGAGAGAGAGAGAGAGAGAGAGAGATAGATAGAGAGAGAGAGAGAGAGAGAGAGAGAGAGAGAGAGAGAGAGAGAGAGACTTACGAATGAGAAATTCCTACTGGAGCGGAGTGAATTTGCGTTGCATTACCGTGCACTTGGTAAATCACAGAACCACTCCAGGTTGCGATGTGTGCCATCGCCAGAAACTCACAGTCCCGTCACAGACATTTTACACTGATTGACGTGAAGAGGATCTGCCAATTTCAGCGAGCTAGATCCTATCTTTGCAATATAGAGATGTCTAGAGAATAATTTTTTTTTATTCCTAAACAAATTCTATCGCCCAAGAGACGCCAGGAAGTACCAAGTATGGCACTTCAGCAATATTCCAGATGATGGAAGCAACGTTTTTGGAGTTCTAAGAAA
The DNA here is from genome assembly GCA_023376005.1 of Doryteuthis pealeii. Classification (NCBI taxonomy): domain Eukaryota; kingdom Metazoa; phylum Mollusca; class Cephalopoda; order Myopsida; family Loliginidae; genus Doryteuthis; species Doryteuthis pealeii. The sequence goes on along the minus strand of CM042141.1, from coordinate 47,633,917 downwards.
CACTTTTAATATAAGTACGTCGGCTTAACTTCTTCGATTTCAAATAATTTGAAGGATAATTTCTTAGAATAAAAATATCAAGTGGTAAATTAAGTCGCATATATATATATATATATGTGTGTGTATATATATATATATTTACACACACACAATATATATATATATAATATATATATATATATATAATGCGTGTGTAAGTGTGCATATACTTATATATATAAAGATAGATAGATAGTACTTTCTCTAAGGCTACTTAGTCTCGGGTTATCAAATAGACTAACATTTGCCCATATATATAAGTACATACACACACACACACACACATACACACACACACACACATATATATATATATATATATATATATATATATATATAATACTTCCTCTGATATACCCGAAAAGGCTACTTAGTGTCGGGTTATCAAATAGACTAATAGTTGGCTGAGTTCGTTCACATGGATGAGGGAGGATGACACTCAATTAACTTGGTTTCATATTTGAACTTTTATACTCTTTCAATAGTATCTATTTCTCTCCATATAAGGTAGTCACTTATGAACACACACATACACACATGTATTATTAATATACTAAAGCTGGGCGAATCAATGTTTGTCTACTGTTTAGTTTTATGACAAGAAAGTTATACTAAATTAATCCGTAGATTTTGACAAATATTTTCATTTAATTGCTTCTAATTAATCTTTCTCCCTCTCTATGTATATCCTGATTACCTCGTCCGAAGGAAGACTTTTTATGTTTGTACACGATCTACAAACTGCTTGTTAATAGAAAAATATGCGCATATTCTTTTGCTGGTTGGACGTCTATGATTTATTTCCTCTTAATATCATCATACATTATGTATATGAAAGTTTAGATGATCTTGTATCTACAAATACGTTTACTTTGTCTTTCTCTTCTAATATAATAATCGTAATACTGGATTTGGTGAGTGTAGACTAAATAAGATTTAAAGATTATGTATCTACCTTACCTCCAAGCACCTTAATACCATACTGACATAATTTGATTACAAACCCTTAGAAAAAATAAATAAATAAATAAAAATAAAATAGAATAAATAATAAATCAAAAAAAAAAAAGAAAAAAAAAGAAGAAAATCACACCAACATACCAACAACACATATATAACTTAACGACAAATCCCGTTCCCAATCACACATAAACAAAAAACAATTAAACAGACACACACACACACATACACATATTTAGCTAACCAATCCCCACAATCTAACACCTGTGGTACCACCATTGACCATTTCGGCACTCCCCATTCCAGAGAGAAGAAGAATCCACTAACCACCCCCAACTACACTTCCCCCTACTGACGACCTTCCGCTTTCAGCATTTTGAGAATTTCCATCATTGGAGTAAGAACTATATTCAAGTCCTGAAGATGGTCTAATAAGAGACCGAAACGTTGCACCGTCGACAATAAACATCAAGTTTCCACAACATCCCGTGTTTGTCTACTTTTCTCCACATACTGTCGGATTAACCTCCTCACATTCTACCATATATATATATATATATATATATATATATATATATATATATACATTCATTTATACATCAATAAATAAATGGACTGGTCACAATTTTTTTGTGTCTTGTTATTTGTTCTTCATATTTTATGCTGACGATGACCTAAGTTCGATATTATCGGAGAACTATCAAAAAACAAAAACAAAATAAAACATGAGAATAGTCCGGTTTGTCTTATCACTTTTCCTTCTTATCCTATCTATCTATCTTTCTCTCTCTCTCTATATATATATACACACACACACACACACACACACACACACACACATACATATATATATATATATATATATATATATATGTGTGTGTGTGTGTGTATGTATGTGTGTGAGTGTGTGTGTGCTTTCCTCCCTCCCATTTTTTCTTCTTTTACATAAACAGAATATTCCGAAATATGAGAAGGATGTTAGTACTTCGAATGAAAAAAGAAGAAAAAAAAACGAAAATTACCCACGTGAAAACAGAGTGATGCAATGAAAATAAAAGAACATAACAAAGGAATTGACTCTTAAGAACCCTCGTTTACGTTCAAGTACATCTTTCTTTTTTTTCTTTTGGTGTGACAAACCTAAAGAAAAACAGACAAGCTAACTAATTTGCCGAGACGTGTTGTTGCATACTTACTAAGGTTAATATAGTCTGGTACAAGGTCACACTGGTGGGAGACAGATTGTTGCGTGACATTTTTCTCGTATAGTATCTTGTATATTAATTTTATCTTTTTTTCTGAGCAGCCCTTCTAACTGGTTCTGAGCTGACTATTTTAAGATTTTGCCTGTTTGTCTGGCTTCTTCTGATCTGTCTGAGACGTGTTGTTGCATACTTACTAAGTTTGATATAGTCTGGCACAAGGCCATATTAGTGTGAGACGCTCAAGAATCAAGATTACATAACGGCTGGTTGGTTGGATTCTACGGCACGTCAACCCTTGTTTGGTTATTTTATGCCGAAGACGTTTTGTTTTAATCATTCTTGATAAGTACTCAATTTTTAAGTACATTTTTTAAAACTCACTTTCTTCTATTTAACCCATACAAGTAATTTGATCAGGCACTATCACTTCGGATCAGAGTGGACCTGGGAGTAATGGTGATGAAGGGCACTCCACATTTCACAGAGCTCCAGAACTGGCACTCACCATCAGATTTAACATTATACCCAGGCCTCTAAGACCCTCAACTAGCGCCTTCAAGTACATATATGATAAACAGGTTTGAGACTTGCCAAAAGAGCAATGGGGTTAGGACAATCATATAGGTGCTAGGGCTTGACGTGACCAGCCAAATAATCGAAGGGGTATCTCCTACCTCTCGTGTTTTAAGGGCCAAAACAGAGTGTTGCAAATCATGTACTGCTCAGCCACAAGGGTTACATCCTTAAGCCACCCAAATCCAACAGTTAGCCTAATTGTGGCGGGGGGGGGTTCTTACCCATCTGAAGAAGTGCAGTCGGTAGATTTAACAACCCCAACTGACCGACAATTAGAAACCAGTAAAACACTTAAAATATTTCAGAAACTCAAGAAAAGAAACAAAAAATAGAAAGGCTTTAAGAAATATTATGGCCCAAAACTTTCAATGTTATCGTACAAACTGTTTAACTGGATGCATTTAAGATCAGCAACCAACACTGAACATTTTAATTGAAACCAAACACATGACATAAAAAAACGTTGAAGATAGGGCTATACTTTACGCGTCTATTTACTGTAGATAAATAGACAAGACAACAATGCACACGCCTTCGCGAGAAAAGAAAGATGGGGATATTCCAGAGTTTAACTCAAGAAGAGAAATATAATAGGCTCATAGTTTAACAGTTAAATCCTTTATTAAGCGATACTTTTGATTTTGAATAAAGACATTTTCAAAAACTAATTTTTTTGCATTTCATAGTACTACTATAGGGTGGGTGTTCATGTGAATACTAACATACAATGAACATACAGATAGATAGATAGATAGATAGATAGATAAGCAAAAAATGTTTTGTGTGAGTATCAAGCGAATGCAGCAAATTAGCAAAAAGAGAATACAAGGCAAGGCGAAACTGCGTTGGAAATGTGATCCACTGGGAATTATGCAAGAAACTAAGTTTTGAGCATACAACAAAATGGTATATGCATAAACCAGAATCTGTTCTTGAGAATGAAACATAACATTCTCAACGACATTTAGATAAAGACACGTCACTTTATCCAAGTCAGAAAACCAGACCTAGTATTGATTGACAAGATAACTTGTGAACTGGTAGATTTTGCAGTCCCATCTGATCTCAGGGGGAAGATAAAAGAAAACGAAAATATAGACAAACATATAGATCTTGCGAGAGAATTGAAAATACACTGAAATATGAGGGTCAAATTGATACCTATTGTAATTGGTGCACTTGGAATGGTTCTCAAAAGTTTAGAAAACAGACTTGATGAACTAAAAATCAGAGCAAGAATTGAAACCATCCAGACTACAGTATCCACATAATATATATAATATATATCTATAATATCCACAATGTCGTAATAAATTAATCAACCTACTGTCTACATACATCACGTTCGGGATCATCGACTCTAAATAAACGTCTGTTATGAACCAGACCACACCAGGAACTACTATTTAAAAACTTAATTCTTATAAACCTAACAAGAAAAAAAAAATAATACCCAGTCAATCCGTGCGTCTATACAGTTCCCGATGGAGAAGGAACAAGACAACAAATTGTCCTTCCCAGATGTGTTAATAACTCTCACAGAGCAAGGATTCAGTTCATCTGTGTATCGTAAGCCTACATACACCGGATAGTATCTCAACTTTCATTCCCACCATCCATACAATGTAAAGAATGGAATCATCCGTTGCTTACAACATCGGGCAAAAGCCATCAGCAGTGATGAGGTATGTCAGAAGGAAATGGACAGCTTAAGGGAAACCCTCCGTTGTAACAATTATCCTGAGAGCATAACATCAGCTACGAGAAATCTGGATCGCAAGACAAAGGATGATACCCGAAAACTTACCACAGTCTGTCTGCCTCATGTCAAAGGCTTGGCTGAAAAATCTCATCTCAAAAATTCAGAGAAATAGTATTCCTGCTTTCTTTCATCTTCACTCTGTGATCAGCTTGAACGGAAAAAATCTATCAGTTGACAAGTTCTCTTTTTCTTGTTAATCAATACTATGTCTAATTTTCTGGCTGGTATAAGGTAATTCGTCTTTATCTAAAAGTCTTAGATACCTAAGGGTACTTGTTGTCACTCATACACCAGTGAAAGACCATCAGATTATTCTGGGAGGAGAAACTCACAAGGAGTGAATAATAATAATAATAATAATAATAATAATAATAATAATAATAATATTGTTTGTTTGTCTGTTTGTTTTGTTTTACGGCATATCAACCTCAGTGAGTCATTTAATGTCGATAAAGTTTTGAAATAAATCAATACTTAATGGATAATACAATTTTTTTATAAATACATTTTTCTATTTAACCCATAGATGGGACCCTAACAGGTACTACCACTCCGGGTCAGAGTGGACCAGGGAGCAATGGTGATGAAGGGGTGCTCCACATTCCCCAAACCTCCAAAACTGGAACTTCACCATCAGATAGAGTTTAACGTCATTCCCAGGAATGTAGACCCGCAGCCACCGCCTTCTAGCACCCATATGATAAAAAGGGGTTGGGCTTGCCATAAGGGCAATAGGGTGGAAAATCATATAGGTGCTAGGCTTGCTTGACGTGACCAGCCGATTGATCGGGGGGCCTCTCCGACCGCCCGTCTAGCCCAAGATAGGGCCAAAGTGGAGTATTGCATGTCATGAACTGCTCATCCACCTGGGCTCTATCCTTAAGCATACGGGTCGCCACCGACGGCCAACAGGTGGCCTCATTGGGGGAGTCTTACCCCTCTGCAGAGGTGCAGTCGGTGCATTCTAACGCCCCAGCCGACAGGGCGGAATAATATTGTAAAATATAATTGACGACGTGTTAGTCATAAGTACATCCTTAAATACCCCAGGAGTCCGTAATGTAATGTGAGTGGGAATTTTTTTTACTATGAGAGCCACTCCTACGAAGCTACATATATTTTAATAGAAGGAAGTTTCCGCAATATGAACAACTGAAGTATAGGTCAAGAATATATTTTGTTTGTCTATTTTTCTTTAGTGAGCAGCTGTCGTAAATTGACACCCAGAACAGCATCCATCATTTAACTAGAATGGGTGGCATGATTCTGTCTCAAAGACAGGGCTGAAAAAATTAAGGAAATCAAAGAGAAACGGACAGAAAACAAAACAAAAATAGACGCTTATGACATAGAATAATATAAATAAGTAATGGGTGTGTATTATTAGGATATATGTTCTATATGTGTACGATTGGGTATATATATATATATATATATATATATATATATATAGGTGGTCTGTGTTATAAAGAACATTATTTTTTCTATTTTTTTTATTTTTCTATTTTTTCATAACCCACACAGCAAATATACGAAGCGTACTTGAAACCCTTACAGTTTATATATATATATATATATATATATATATATATATATATATATTATATATATATATATATATATACAGTCATCCACAGACACCGTGTGTCGACGTTTGGCTTCTCTTCATTGGGGGTAGACATAGAAACTATTTCAAGCAGAGAGAGAAAACCGAATGACTTTTCGTCTGTCCGATTCTTAACCCCCCAGAATCTACCACTAAGAAGCAAACTTTTAACTGACAAACCCAACGAGCCAATAGATGACCGGGATTCAAACATTCCTATCTATAAAAGCGCCAAGAACAGCACTAATCATCCAGTCTACATATTCTTGAGAAAGAAGGTTCCTACCTTCGAAATATCAAATTAGATAAAATGAAACTTAACATATAACATCTAACGACATTTCTCATTTATTTCCCATCCATGCTTCACATAACCCCCAATATATATATCATAGACATAAATAAAAATATAATTACACTGAGAACTAGACTCACCAGATATATATACGTGATAAAAATGGAAATAAATCCGAAAATAAGCTTTATTTTGTTTTGTATTTCTATTACTTTTTCCTTCTCATATTCAAAATCATTTTGAATAGAATAATGTGAATGTAAGGGAATTTTGAATGAAACACGTGTCGACAATAACAATAATAAATTTCATTCATACCAAAGTATAAATATTTTTCTTCCATTTATCATTTAAACACTCACACAGAGATATTATATTATATATATATATATATATATATTATATATATATATATATATATATATATTATATATAGAGAGAGAGAGAGAGAGAGAGAGAGAGAGAGAGAGAAATAGATATATGTGTGCGTGTGTTTATGCGTGTATTATATATATATATATATAATATATATATATATATATATATATATATATATAATGGTGTGCGTGTATGTGCAAAATCTTTCAGAGAATATGTTTCTTATGTAAGTATTTAGATTGTATTTTTTTGAAAATAAAGCCCAGTGGATTTTCATTCACATCTAATATATAATGCTTCCAGGGAAATACTTATCATTTAGAAATTATTCTCCTATTTAATTCTCTGCCAATTTTCCCCTAACCTTTGCTTCTTGCTTTGTTCCCACTTCTTCCCCCTTCCTTTTTTTCATTTTGTGATTTGATATAATCTCTTCTTTCTTCTCTTTCTTCCTTACCCACCTGGTACCAATCCATCCGCTCACTTTTACATTTCTCGCTTAATGTTTATATAGGCGTTTTTTAAAAACTTATTTATATATCGCTTAAATGCAGAAATCTCCAGCCGGCTTTCCTATCTCTCTTCTAAATGGCCTCAGATACCAGAACTTTTTTTTTTGTTCGTATATCACCATTATTCAATGCTGCCACCCACAGCCTATTTTCTATTCCTCCTTATACAACACGTGTCTATCGTCTTCTCCATCGCACTTTCTCTTTTCTATCGCCCATTTTGCTTCCTATTTTTCCATTGAATCCCTCATAATTTATTTGGGTCTCTGAATCCAAACCTGTAACTACTTTGCCTTTTGCTAAGGGCCAAATAGCCATCAAATGTATATTAGCTGCCGCAAGATGGCGCCAAACGCCGAGGAAATCCAGTCCCATGAGAAACAGCTCCGCTTTCAGGTGTTAAGTGACCTTTGTAGTGCGTTGCCTAAGAAAATGTGATGATTTGCAATGAGCCAAATATATCCTCCCCTACTCACACACGTGCAAAATCAGATATAAGATTAGAATCTTAAAGGAAAAGAAAAAAAATACCATAAACATACTTGCATAGACACATACAATAAATATATATATACATATATACACACACATTATATATACACGCACACACAAACATACACACACACACACACACACACACACACACATATATTATAATATATATATATATAGATATAATATATATTATATATGGAGAAAGAGAGGAAAAAAAAGAAGATGAATATAGAGAGTAATATTGTTGAATTCTTCGACTACAAAGGCACGTTTATTTACAGGTGCGCATATGCATAATTAAAAAGACACATATATGGAAAAGAGATTTATATGAAATATGCTGTTAAGCAATGTTCACATAGTTTAGAGTGGTAAAACGTCAAATAAAACCAAATATCGAATGGGAATTCTGTTTCTCAAATATTCAAAGAGGTTGGGTCGTTGGATTTTACGGCATGTCGTACTGTACTGGGTCATAAGCCCTTGACGTTTTGTTTTTATCCATTGTTGATGGGTACTCATTTATTTTAAACATATATTTTTCAGCTCTATTTTTTTCTATCTAACCCATAGATGGGACCTTAACAGGTACTACCACTCCCAATCAGAGTGGATCTGGGGGTAATGGTGATGAAAGGCTATTCCACACTCCCCAAGGCTCCAGAATTGGAACCTAACGACTAGATGCAGCTTAACGACACTAAGACCCTCTACCACCGCCATCTATCACATATATGATAAAAACGGGTTGGTGCTTGCCATAAGGCAATTGGGTTGGGACAATAACATAGGTATTAGTGCTTGACGTGACCAGCCGATTGAGCGGAGCGGGCCTCTCTGACCGCCCGTCTAACCTAAGTAAGAGCCAAAAGACAAGTGTTGCAAGTCATGGATTGCTCAGTCCCCGGGATTCCGTCCTTAAGCATCACGGGTCGCCACCCACGGCCATGAGGTTCCCTCATTGGGGGAAGAGGTATTACCCTATACAAAGTGCAGTCGGCGTATTCTACAGTCACAGCCGATAGGGCGGAAATGTCCAGAGATCTTTTAATATTCTAAGAATTGATTGATGAATTCTGTCAGGAAAAAAAATGTATTATAAGTAACCTTAACCTAAGGCACCGATACTAATGAATAATAACAAAACAGTATAAGAACTCACGACTAAGAGTTTAACGTTGACGATTATCAGATGAACTATTATTTTACTCGTCTGATTTTTATTAGATCCAACTGAACAATTGTATATTCTTTATATCAAAACTAGACGCATCTACCCAACGTCGCCTGGGTAGAGGGGGAACCCTGGTGTATTGATTTGTTTACTTTTGAGATTTATAAATGTTTGATATTTTTATGTAGAATTTAAATGCTATTTCTCTGTATATTTTAATTTTGAAATATCTTCGAATATAAATCAAATCTTTATTAAGATTTGCTTGGCCTTTTTAAGTAGAATGTCAAAGCTATTTCTATGTATATTTTAGTTTTGAAATGTTTCGAATATAAATGAAATCTTCATAATTTTTGGACAAAAAAAAAAAAACCAGTGATATGTAACGTGCAAATATATTTTAAATTGTCGCTGATAGATTTATTTTCGTGGTTTCATTCGGACATGCATACATACATACACTCACACCAACTTCCCTTTATATATGGATGGAAATCACATGTCTATCTCAGTACTTCTGGGGAAAATAACGAAATCCATGTGAAGGAAAAAAAGTGCTAGGAGAAAAATAAAATGTAGCTTTCCCAGATTCGAATAATTTGCTAAATAAAAGATCGGAGTTGGTAGCTAAATGCCGGTATGAAAGTAAATATTTACCTTACTGACTGATCCATGTGACTTGTCTTCTTGAAAATATTTGTTTTTGAAAAGAAATCGGACGTGTTGTATAATAATTCACCTGAGGATCGACAAAAAGTAAAATCGGAGTCGTCATTTTACATTATTTTATTATGATTATTTTATTTCATACTTAATATATATCGTATATGTATGTATATAGGGCTGTCTTAGCTCAGTCGGTAGAGATTCCGGCGGGGAACCGCAAGGTTCTTGGTTCGATACCGGCCATCATCAACTCTGGGTGGCCTAAAATCGACTAACACTGACTTTAGGCCACCCCGACGACTTTACTTTATATATATGTATGGATATACACACACGCATATACGATCGATAATCATTCCCCTTACTATTTGTGGATGAGATATTACTACCAAGGTACCTAATGTGAAAACTCTGTTATTAGAAGACCAGTTCACATACATAGGTAATATCGTTAACTCTCTTTATCTTTATCGTTGTTCGCTCAATTAGACAGTTTTTTTCATCATCAGGCATAAGACGTATAGATTCAGTAACCCAAACAGTGTGTGTGTGTGTGTGTGTGTGTGTGTCTGTGTGTGTGTGTGTGTGTGTGTTGATAGTTTAGATAACAGATTAGTTTGTTGTCCATCTTCTGCAAGTTGAAGGAGCCGATCGTGTCTCTGCAATTTATTCTGACAAATGATGCGGCCAGTTCATGGCAGTCTCTTTCAACACTATTGACATCTTTGGTTATTGGCGCCATAGGCTATACCAGTGAGAAACGCAAAATATGGAAACTAATTTCCACACAATTCCATCCTTCACTTTTAAAAAAAGAATAGATTAGGAACCACGTTTGTTCACAAAGATGGCAACAGATCTCCAAGAAAAAAAGGCTATCTCTCCTTGTAAATGCAGAGACAAATAAGCTATGTAATTCCCTATATACCCCGTATCATATTTTTTAAGTTTATACCATATATTTTATA
>CM042141.1:47603281-47618281 GCA_023376005.1 Doryteuthis pealeii | reverse complement strand
TATGTCTTAATAATTACTTCTTATTGATAATATTTTTCTTTGGCGGAATATTTTTGAAAGTTAAATATTTTAATGAAGTTATTAATATATGCTTATCTGAAGCTCTACCGTACCTCAATTGTTAGCTGTCAGCACAATGCAAAAGAACGACCGATTGACAGTGCGTAATTCGGAAAACTCGTAAGCTGGGTCACTCGTTAGTTAAGGTACCACTATATGTAAATTATCGTGAACATGGGGTCAACACCTGGTTACTGACAATTTCTCGCCTATGGATCATTAGACCAAATGATGATCGCATAGGTGAGAAATTGTCAGTAACCAGGTGTTGATTCCATGTCCACGCTACCTTAACTCGAATAGAAATGCTCGGTCAATGATATTGAGCAATATCTGCTTGGAAATATAGCAACCGTATTATTCACTATATATATATATATATATATATATATATTATATATATATATATATATATGGAGGATATGTGCTTAATTGAAATCATACCTAATTTTTGAAAATTAATTAATTAATGGATTTAGGCGGGCATATATGTTCACATGTAAGGCTAAACAAACCAAGAAAATGTCAATCCCTGAATGTACATTTCGACCTTTTCGCGATCTGTTTAGCCTTATATTTGAACATATATGCCTACCTAAATTCATTATTTATTAACTAATTAATTTTCAAAAATTAGGTATGACTTCAATTAAGCACATATCCTCCAAAAATTGTCGGCTAAAAGCCATATCAAATAAACAATGTTTATTTACGTACTTTCATATATATATATATATATATATATATATATATAGTCGGGTGGCCTAAAGTCGGTATCAGCCAATCAACGAGGGAGTCTATCCCCTTTTTCTCTAGCGCTAGACCAAGGAGATTGTTTTTTAGCGTCTGAGGTGAACGCCACACCTACCATCAGCTCCTTACTTTACCGCACAGTTCCCTGTGCTACTCATACGCTGTGTTGGCGAGGGCCGGTATCTAACGAGTAACCTTGTGGTTTCTAATACTACTTAATAGTAAGTGTTATTATCTATTTAGATTAATTGCTAAATATATAGGAATATTTAACCTAGATGTAATTATCTATTGATATTCCCTTTTAAATTTATCAACATTTTTTACTTGAATCTTTTTACAATAGGTTTTATACAACCGCTTCTTTTTTTACACAACTAAATAACATTACACTTAATCTCTCTCTCTCTCTCTCTCTCTCTCTCTCTCTCTCTCTCTCTCTCACGCACTCACTGACACACACACACTCAAATACACACACACTCTTTCCTCCTCCCTCTCTCTTGTTTTATACGACGCCTTTTCTTTTACGCAACATAAATAAAATTACACTTATTCTCCCTCTTTCTCACACTCACACAGACACACACTCTCTCCTTCCCACTTTCTCCCTCATCTCTGAGACGCTTGCACACCCTTTTTCTCTCTTCTTCTTCCCCACTTTTTTTCTCTCTCTATCTCTCTCGTTTTTTTCCTACTTTCTTGTTATATTTTTGTGTTTAGCTGTTGTTTCTAACTTTTTGATTCTCTGTATTGGCACACGCATAATATTCCCTACTTATGGGAACATTTTTAGAATATCTCTGTCTGCACACAGCACACTAGCCGGAACGCCAACATGCAGCGGACGAGTACAGATGAAATGGATCAGTGACCGACCGAACGAGTCATTCCGATAAAAATGGCTCCAGAGATATCATTCCGGAAGTGCAGAAGGAGGAGGAGCGCTCACAATTTTCCCGCCCTCTCCTTATCCGCTAAAACGAGGCTTTGGGAAACGAACTGGTGCACACATTACATACAAGTGTCTTTTTTGTTGTGTGCGGGAGTGTGTGGTGTGTGAGAGAGAGAGACAGAAACAGAAACAGAGACAGAGAGAGAGACAGAGAGAGATTCGCCGATGAACTGTGACCAAAACCTGCAGTAAAACATGGCGACGGTGGTAAAGGCGAGCGTTATAAAAGGCGGGAAACAGGGGAGCTATTTAATCAAAACACCTTGATTTGAAGGGCCAGTCACAATTAATGGAGATATACTGACCGACATTGACATTATGGTGTTTCTCTAATCCTTTTATGTAAGTGAGATAACAAATGGAAAACAGAAACAACGAAAATCAAAAACAAAAGTAAAAAAAGAAAAAAAAAAAAAGAACAGATAAAACTGAAGGAAAATCAAGGAAGGAAAATTCCTATATAAAGATTTTCCTTCTCCCTCGGATGTGGGATTTACTGGGATTGATTTCTTTTCAAGTAAGCAAAGATTAAGAAAGCAGTATCTCTTATGATAATGGGGATTATGTGTCTGTCTGTAACCGAGACTACGTCAGCACTAGCGTCACTGAGTAATTTACGTTACATTCTCAATGGCTATTAAATAATCATTATTTATTATTAATTAGCCTCTTATTTACAATGTCCCCTATGAAGGTATTGCCGTGATAGATTTATCTTAAAACAGCTCATATTATTAATGTGTGTTAAAATCCTGCTATGTGTGTTATATATCATTAAGAAATATATGTTAACAGTATGAATAAATTGCTCAGGAATTTTAAGAAAACCGTGTTTAAATAATAATTACCTGGTAATATTGATTTCTAATATTATTGTTTTATTCTCAAAAGTATTAAAAGCAATTAAGTGTAATATTTTGTGTTCTTATTTAATTTCATTAGTCTTTCTAATTCAATATAATGTTTGATCATATTATAACTTAGATACTTGTACTCAAAAGTCACATAGTTTTGCTAGTTAGAATAAAAGGGCCGAATGATTGTCTATAAAATAATCCAATATATATATATGCGTATTTAATCATAGCGCTAAATGTTTCACATCGGATCTTTTTTGTGTAGCATTATTTACTTAAAGGATAATCTAAAACAAGAATTTCTACTCCAATATGTATCTATCTCTCCAACCTCTTCACGAACAGTATGCACTACTAGGTCTTTTTAAGCGGAGTAAAGCTATTTTGAATTCAGAGTTTTCATTCTTCGAGCCTGGTTGTTTTATAAAGGTAAAATACAGTCTGTCATACTATTTACACATAGCTAAGGAAAGAAAGATGAAACGCAGGCTTAAAAGGCAAAAATATGAAATCAGGTCTATATATTGGTTATCGAATCTTAATAAAATCCTTATTGTTGAGAATACTTGCATTTACGCGTATATTGTACTTATAGTGGGTTACTATAGCTAAATAGGCCCACGATCACATACTTACTCAGTCTCACACACACTATATATATATATATATATATATATATATATATATATATATATATATTAGGGCCTAAAGGAGCAGAAACTACCTACCTAGTTTTCACGTAACGGCTCATCAAGATAATTCTGACTGAAGCAGGTTAGTATAAACGACTTTTATTTTAGAAAGTCGTCACAAGAAGGAATAAAAATTAGCATAGAAAATGAAAAGTTAAAAATTACAACTATGAAAAGAATTGCAAAGCAACTGTATTTTATTGGTTAAGCATTCTACACTTCTGATTGAGTAATTCATTAGGTTTCTTGAAAGAAGCTATAGCGAGTTTCTTCTCCATACAGAGGACATTTTTTTTAAAACAAAGAAAATTTAGTCTAAAAAACATTATAGTATATTTCTAGAGAATTGAAGGAATGATAATTCCCAAGTTAGACGTAATTATCATTGAGTATTTTCTTATTCTAAAAACGATAATGGTTATTTGGGAATCGACATTCCTTGAAATCTCCTGAAGTAGACTATTAGGGATTTACTCTAAATCTTCTATCTTTTCTTCCAAATATATTTTTGATCTGTGAGCCCAGCATCAACGGGACACATTGAGCTCTATCAATTACGACTATTGTAAATCATTACATCATAAGGGATATTTAATCACTCATTCATTGGAAGTTGATTATATTATAATATTCAAGTGACACTGGAGTATCTAATATTGTAGTGAATAAGAGGCAGGAAAATCGGTAATGATAAATTGTTTATTTGGAAATAGATCGGTACTTAGGTCTCTCTCCCATTTCTTATATATATATATATATATATATATATATATATATATATATATATATTAAATTTTTACTTGAAGGCACTTACAACGCATGTATCGCATAAAATTCGATACTTTTTCTTATAGAAAATGAACTTGACAAGTGTAATCCCAACAAAGGATGGTTCGATGTGTAGAACACCGTACAGACTGTTTCGACTTTATTAAGTCTCATCAGCGGTATATACTAACGATTTCCCTCCGACAGAAATCGAAACTGGGACCTCAGCAGACACAGTGAAACACTAGTGAAACACCTTATCGCCTCGGCCACAGTACACAGCTGACCATCCTAGCGAAATAAAGCTTGTCAAGTGATACTCACGCCTCTACCATAATAGGTAAGGGGGTGTTATTGAGAGAATAATAACAACAAACAGACCGTTTGCCCTTCGGCGAAGTGAATAAGATTTTTGGATGTTTGTTTATTTAGAAACGTTGCTGATAAAGTATATATTAAATTTTTACTTGAAGGCACTTACAACGCATGTATCGCATAAAATTCGATACTTTTTCTTATAGAAAATGAACTTGACAAGTGTAATCCCAACAAAGGATGGTTCGATGTGTAGAACACCGTACAGACTGTTTCGACTTTATTAAGTCTCATCAGCGGTATATACTAACGATTTCCCTCCGACAGAAATCGAAACCGGGACCTCAGCAGACACAGTGAAACACTAGTGAAACACCTTATCGCCTCGGCCACAGTACACAGCTGACCATCCTAGCGAAATTAAGCTTGTCAAGTGATACTCACGCCTCTACCATAATAGGTAAGGGTGTTATTGAGAGAATAATAACAACAAACAGACCGTTTGCCCTTCGGCAAACATCCAAAAATCTTATATATATATATATATATATATATATATATATATATATATATATATTATAGACTCTCTCGTCGATTTTCGACGCATGAGGATTCATACACACAATGAACACCCACACAGTTATTTGTTTATAGTGATGAAGGCTTGTGTTGGACCATCCACACGTTTTGGCACAGTCGATAGGAAAGAATTGGTGCATCAAGGGTTGCCACAAACCCAAACAACGACCGACCTCAGGAATTTTGTATTCAGAGTTATCCCTCTCCTAGTTACCTACCCAAGGCTGAAGGGGCCAGTCTGCCCTACTATTTAACCCATAGCTGGAGGGAGAATATATGGATTCATACCTTTCCCAAGGGTATTAGCGCTATGTGAAATGCCAACAGCTTCGTCTAGGAATAGAACTCGAATCGATGAGTCCATTTTCCACGACTCTAACCACTAGCACACGCGCCTCCCTATATATGAAAAGTGTGTGACATTTTTGCTCTAGTTTATTCTACTATGGAGAGCTCTTACTTATATATGAATATCGTGAAACAAGCGGAACTTCCATACCCTTATGAAAACATACCAGTGCCGGACACACACCCACACACACACACACACACACACAACACACACACACACATATATATATATATATATATATATATATATATATGTATATATGCATGTGTGTGCCGAAGTTGCTTGAAGTACAATAATCAGTTGACCCTGGAGAAACTGATATTGTACTGAATAAAGTCGTATAAACGGTAATAATACCAAACACAAATCGTTTATTTATAGGAAAAATATATTCTCCTTGATAATATCTTAGTCGTGTCTAACGTCAAGAAAGGGCTGAAAAGTTGATAAGAATATCTTCAGTTCAGGGATCCAGAACAAGACCCCCTCCTCCCCAAAACTCTTTTATTATCTTAATGGCTTCAAGCACCTCTTCCTTCTTGTCAATTAGAAATAATCCCAGAGAAAAAAAGTACGTTACAACCAATCGGGTTTCTTTGCGGATAATCTCCTTCTGGGATGAACTGCTCGTTTAGCCAACACTTAGCGTGATGGGTCATTGTCCTCACATTAAAATCAAATAAAAGTATCCACCTGCTATCATTACAAATTTTATCAAGGTTTCATCTACCCATGTCTTCTATCGTCGCCATCCTGACCGAAATAGATCGGCAATTGGGTATCCTCAGTTTTAAAATCGTTTATGCTTTTCCATATGTATATGTAAATCTAGAACTTCTGAATCAAAAACAGGGAACACAGTCTCAAGATCATACCGTCGGAGTTGGAGGTTCTTTCTTCCGAATCCTCAGCCCTGCCATAGACCAGCTCAAGTGAAGTTAATGAAAATTATTGAACTTGAAACATAGTAAGTTTTATCAAAATTCCTTATCTCGGCATCAAATGACCGGAAAGGGTTGTTATGCCGTAGAATTAACAACCTAAACCAAACCAAACCTTTTTGCTTATATATATTTACCAACCCTTCCGCACGAGTAGGATGTGACACAAGGTCAATTTCTTAAGCGGAGTTTAACAGGTTTGAATTCAGAGTTTTCATTCTACTAGAGCGGTTGCCTAACCAAGGTTAAAGAGCCCAATCTGCCCTACTATTTACCCATAGCTGGAGGGAGAGTAGAATTCATACCTTTCCCAAGGGTATTAGCGCTAAGTGAAATGCACTTATCACGTTCAGCATTTGAACTCGGGGTGACGAGTCCATTTCCTATGACTTTAACCATTACACCACGCGCTTCCTACCTTCCTTACCTATTTGATTATATGTTCATATATTTTTCCAGTTAGATATCCCCTTTGTTCTTCATTGAATTTCTAAATCCTGAAACTCGTTTCAGTTATAATAATCATCAAAATCTGCATCTATTTTTAACATTGTTATAGCTAAACAGAAAAGAAAAACGTCAAAATAAGATACTCAAGAAAATTTGAGGAAAAAATATTTAAATTGATCGGAGATAATGCATTTCATAATTCGTTCTTGTAATACAAAGTTTTGATCAAGGATCAAATTTAAGAGAATACAATTTGATAAAATGTAATAAAAAATGAAATAGGCGGGAAAAAATTATATTTAACTTTTGATATGTCAAAACTGATTAATATATTTTAGGATTTATGGTTTTAAATTATTAGATTCGTACTGCAATTTAAAAATAATGTAAGTAAAGTATACATCTTGGGAAATTGGTTAGAATAAGCTCTTACACGAATATCTATCACTGTTCTTTAACATGATACGAGGGGTTGGGATATATATATATATATATATATATATATATATATATATATATCAAACTCTCCGCACGGTATGTATCATATGGTCATATGGTGGGAATTAAGAGTTTTCCTTTTCCTCGACCGGTTTCTATACTAAGGTTGTACTATTCATCATAGGTGGAGGGGGATTAATTGTATTCATAGCTTTCCCAAGTGTATTAGCGCTATATGAAATGCAAAAGTCCTCATCTAGGATTTGAACTATCTACGAGGCCATTTCCTTTGACGGATTACACCATGCACCTCCTGAAGAATAATTAAAGTTCCAATTACCGTCGAACTGAGAAGACAAGTCAATAAACGGTTGTAACTTAAATACAAACCCGAATAGTCACAAAATCTACTGCAGAATGACAGGATATATATAAGAATCCACAATGTCATTCAAATCAAGCAGTCAAGCAGCCAATAAGAACTCAAGGAATGGAATGACCCAAATCACCCAAATTCATGAATGGGTAATTCTTGATTTCTACATATACCAACTGTTTTGGACACTGCTTAAGTTGTACTTAGTTAGCTGCTGTTATTCAAACCAACAGTAGACTTACTGACTTCAATACCTCTCTTATATGTTCATGTCTTCCTCTAGCTAGATACTCAATTTGTTCTTCATTTCATTGTATTTCCGAATTATAAAACATGTTTCACTTATAATACCACGAAAATTATGCCTCCATTTACAACGTTGTTATAGCTAAAAAAATTTTTTTTAAACCTCAAAAATAGAATCGCATAATGCATTTTATACTTCCTTGTTGTAACCCCAAGATTTGATCAAGGATCAGATTTACATAATACGTAAAAAAAGAAAGAAAAGGAATAGAAAGCAGCAAATGGTAATTAACTTTTGATATGTCAAAATGGATGTCCCTCAATAATGCAATCTTTTTAATTAGTCCTTCATTAATTCTTTTCATTTTGTAATCAGAGATCGACTCTCCCAAAAAATGAACTCTGACATTTCACTCACTTGAAATCAACAAAGAAAGAAAAATGTCAAAACATCTGTTATCATTAACTAAAATCGCACTTTCCGAAATGATCAAGACTTTTGAAATATAAAAATAAATCCAAAAATATATATTTTTTTAATTCTGTAGAAATGCAAAAAAAGGCAATGAAATATTTCATTCTTAAATCGTTGAAGAAAAGAACACTTGAATTAAATAGAATAAATAAATGAAATTCCCAAAATAAAATGAAATAGTTAGAAATTTTTAAAAAATAAAAGGAAATAATAGATAAATATATAAAAGAAAAATGAATAGATGAAATAAATAAAAAATAAAAGGAAATAATAAATAAAATAGACTTAAAAAAAATCAAGAAAACAAAAAGATAATATAACAATGAATAAATCAATAAAATAAAATAAGAATATTCTAGCACACGTCGTCTGTCACTCTCTATTAAAAACGAAAACGGTAAAAATTTAATTAGTTTCGAGTTCTTAAAATCATTTGACACTTTTTTTAAATGAGAGTTAAGTGTCCCATCCCATTTTTTATTATATTAAATTTATTTCAGTGTAAGGAGAGCGGTTCTTCTTAAAATATAATTTCTTTATTAATGTAACGGAATATCTTGAATTCATTTTGTCTTACAACTTTTCAAATCTTCATCCACTTATATTCTTTAGTGGAATTTCTTCACTTCAATTTCATATATTTATCCCGTTTTTTTTTTAACACTTTTTCTTTTGGGTATCTTGTTAATAAGACAGATGCATTTTAATTAGAAAATGCTCGGACGAATTAACTCAACATTTATGTTAAGAGACTCGAAATATAAATAATACCTTTGTCAATTTATACAGTTTATCAATCACATGTTTCGAACTGTTATTTCAATGTGTCTGAATTTTTTGAATGAATGAATTTCATTATACATTTTTTGATTAGTTTTTCTTATATCTTATTTATTTATTATGATTTTTCTTAGGAAATTTTACATTCTAAAGACTTTAAGTAAACAGCATGTTTCGGAAATAAGACATAACACACGATCCAACAGATACATATATCTGACAAAAAACACACACCCACACATATACACACGCACACACACCTCATATATAACATATAAAACACATACACACATACTCACACATACACAAACATACAAATATACTCACACATACACAAACATAAAAATATACTCACACACACATACAAATATACTCACACGCACACATACAAATATACTCCCCCCCACACACACATATACTCACACACACACACACACACACACAAATATACTCACACTCACACAAATATACTCACACAAACAGAAATATACTCACACACATAAATATACTCACACACACACCACACATAATATACTCACACACACACACACATAAATATACTCACACACACACACACATAAATATACTCACACACACACATAAATATACGCACACACACAAATGTATATATATAAATAAATATAAAAAATATATACAAATATACTCACACACATACAAATATACTCACACACATAAATATATATATATATATATATATATATATATATATATATATATATATATATATATGCGCGAATAGAGTCAATCAAACGCACTCATTTGACCATATTTATATCATTTGCATAATTTTCAAAACATGATAATTGTTTGATGACTGCTACACAGCAAGAAACCAATGGTAACAAACTTGTTCCAATGTAAATAAATGAATATAAACAATATATATATATATATATATATATATATATATATATATATATAATATATATATATATATATGATATTATTCTAGTATTGTTAGTTGGAGGTACATATATCAGGTTTGGGCATTTGTATGAAACATTCAAGAAATAAATATCAGAAACTCGGTTGCTTTTAGTAGATTTTCGTTTATTTACTAAATAAATACACCGACTGCACTTGTGCAGAGGGGTAAGACGCTTCCCAACGGGGCCACCTGTTGGCCATGGGGGGAGGGACTCGTTATTCTTAAGGGGTGGATTCCCGGAGGCTGTTCAGTGTATGAAATGTAACAATACACTTTGGTCCTTAGACAGAGGGTTGCAGCGGTCCCTTCTGATCAACCGTCGGTAGAGCCTAAGAACAATCGGCTGATCACGTCAAGCCTCATCTCTTATATGATTGTCAAAACCCTATTGCCATTATGGCAAGCCCCAAGCCTTTTATCATATATGCGCTAGAAGGCAGTGGCTAAAGATCTTCCTGTCCTGCGTATGACGTTAAACAATGTGATGGGGAGGTTCCAGTTCTGGAGATTTGGGTAATGCCGAGTGTCCCTTCATCACCATTGCTCCCATGTCCACTCTGATCCGGAGTGGTAGTACCTGTTAGGGTCCTATCCATGGGTTAAATAGAAAAAATATATTTATTAAAAAATTGAGTTAACACATTTTCTTCCAAACTATTGCTTCAAATCTTTCAAAATTTTGCTGGTATTAGATTTATCTCTAAGCTTGATATGTTGTAAAAAAAAATTTTTTTAAAACTGTTCCCCTCCAATCATTTATATTCATCTTTGTTTTTTTTTACGGCATATCAATTCTTTTATCAAGACATTTTTTTAATTTAACCCATAGATGGGACCCTAACAGGTACTACCACTCAGAGTGGACATGGGAGTAATGGTTATGAAGTGGTGCTTCACATTCCTCAAACATCCAAACTGGAACCTCACCGTCAGATAGAGTTTAACGTCATTCCCAGAACATGAAGACCCTCAGTCACAGCCTTCTAGCACTCATACGATAAAAAGGGCTGGGGCAATCATATAGGTTCTAGCGCTAGACATGATCAGCCGATTGATCGGAGGGGACCTCTCCACCCGCTCGTCTAGCCCAAGTAAGTGGAGTGTTACATGTCATGGACTGCTCTTCCATCTGGGTTCCATCCTTAAGCATCACGATCGCCACCCATGGCCATTAGTTGGCTGCATTTGGGTGAGTCTTACCCCTGTGCAGAGATACAGTCGGTCTATTCTAACGCCCCAGTCGACAGTGCGGTCATCTTCTCTATCTGAGCTAATTTGCGTATCATGTGTTTGGGTGAATTGAGTGACGGTACAGTCAATCAGCATCTCATTATAGGTGTCCTATTGTTGCATAGCGCCTTCTTTACCGGCACTAAATATCTATATGTTATATACTCGCTTCAAATTCACGGCCCTACTTCGTGTATCTGCATACGTAGCGGGATGTATGTAGTAGTCGCTTAATGAAATCTACAACACATGGGTATAGTAGGAGTTTTCATTTTATTTTCTCAATGCCCCGGTCGTGGTGTGGGTGACGAGCGTTGACAATGGGATTGATCGAGGATCGACTACTACTGCTACTGGGATGACTGGCGATGATGGGGTAAAGGGGCGGCTGGTGGCGTCTCACCGCCCTTGGCCGCGACGGACTGTGTCGACGGTCGCTCCTTGTGCTCTGTTCACCGTCCGCTGTCTGACTGACTGACCTGGGATCCCTGACTTCCTTTTATATATATCAAACGCCTACGCGTTTTCTTTTGTTATCTTTATCAGCGGACAAATCTATTTCCGAACTTATTGTTACCCATCCTTCTTTGTTTGCTTTACCCGGAAAAAGTCCTTTGTTACTCTTTTCGTCTTCTCCCTGCCTCGATCCAACCGGAAGACCCTATTTCCGTTTTCACCTTCTTTAAAATATCGTCAATATACAACACTATCTACATTGATTTTTACATCATTCAATCTTCTTTTATGTATTCCAAAAGAATAATCGTCATAATTAACAAAATCATCATCATAACCTTAACAAATGAGGGCTGCCCTGTCGCCTGGAGCATTAGAATGCACCGACTGCAACTCTGCAGAGGGTTAAGATTTCCCGAAATGGAACCACCTGTTGGCCGTGGGTGGCGACCCATGATGCTTAAGGACGGAGTCTTGGTGGGTGAGCAGTCCATGACATGCAACACTCCACTTAGAACCTTACTTAGGCTAGACGGGCGGTCGGAGAGGCCCCTTGGATCAATCGGCTGGTCACGTCAAGCCCTAGCACCTATATGATTGCCCCAACTCTATTGCTCTTATAGCAAACCCCAACACTTTTTATCATATTTTTGCTAGTAGGCGGTGGTTGAGGGTCTACATGTCCTGGGAATGACATTAAACTCTATCTGATGGTGAGGTTCCAGTTCTGGAGATTTGGGGAATGTGGAACACATCTTCATCACCATTTCTCCCTAGTCCACTCTGACCCGGAGTGGTAGTAGCTGTTATGGTCCCATCTATGGGTTAAATAGAAAAATGTATTTATAAAAAATATTGTATTATCCATTAATAATTGAATTATTTCAAAACTTTATTGGCATTAAATGACCCACTGAGGTTGATATGCCGTAAAACAAACCAAACCAATTTAAAAAGTGAGGAGTGGTCTTTTGTCGTTATCATCCGGACAGTGATGGAGTCTCTCCACTTTCAGCTAGTGCTAGACCAAGGATTTTTTTCGCTTTACCGCACAGATCAAATTACCAAATTTGTACTACTCATGCGCTGATTTGACGGGAGCCTGAATCTTGCGCTTCTGATGCGGATGATCTACCGACTGCGCTAAACCGGCCCCCGTAAGTCATACACATCATCACCATAGTAACCATGATCATCATCATCGTCATTGTCATTATCATATTGCTAAGCATATTTTCTTAATAGAAAAAAAAAAGAAGTAAAAAAAAATCTAAATAACCACTATATTGAAACAACAGATACTGAAATGCTAATATCAAACAACGAATAATCAGATATGAATTATGATAACAAAAAAATGATAATAATACAATCCAAAAAATATGAAATATAAATTCCCTTTAGAAAAATGGACAAAAAAATATAAATTATTTTAAAGGAAGTGGGCAGGAAAAAAAATCTCTTTAAAAAGAAGCTGATAAGAAAACGGCAAAAAAGTCGCGGATTTTAATAAAAATAAATAAATACGAGATTGGGATTTTTTTTTTTTTTTTTTTGGTCGTGGAAATGAAAGAAAATAGTTGCATAAATTTCATTCGACGCCAACTCGACTATTTTTCTTTCATTCTTTTTTTCTTCCCCCCACCAATCTCCCTTATTCCATTTTCCAAATTAAATTGATTCACGATTCCAACGGCGCAAAACATTTCAAACTTGTCTAGCACTGACAAATACGCAAAAAGGAGAAAAAAAAGAAATTAAAAAAAAAAACTTGATAAAAGTTACGCTAGATCTCCTATTTCATTTTGTGCCGCAGGTCTCATTCTTCGGTAAGAGCAGCAGAAATGGGCATGACAATATTAGAGGTTGCAGCGAAAGTACCATCATTCGCCAATTTTTATCTTTTTAAAAATTTATTTTTTAATTTTTTTTTGTGAACAGTTCGACCACATCGACTCCCTAATCTAGAATAAGTTCAGTTTCTTAAATTATTATGAATTAAGGTTTCCTCAACCCAAAATTTAAGATTATTGATTAAAAATATTATTTTTGTCAATGAAATACGGATTAATAAATACGAGTAACATCATGTTGATTATGATGATGACGGTCTCTCTAATGATGATTACTATGCTAATGTTGATTATGATGATGCCTTCGTTGATCTATATATTAACATTGGTGGTCCTAAAAAAAAATACGTCACTTATCATCTTGCAATACCTTCTGTTTAAAAATGATACTATCCAAATCGTCTAAGATGAAATGCAAAAATGTAAAACCTGATTATCTGCTGTTGCTTATCAACCGAATTCTTATTTCTCATGAGAGTCGTCACCCTAGCTAAATAATGGACCATTCAGTTTTTACCATAAAGAAAGGGAAGAAAAATTACATGTTACATAGAAAAATATAATAAGAACGAAAGAAAGATCGTAGGGAAATATAAAGAGAGAGGGTGGGCGTGAAGCCATAATGCTAATCTGTTTGTATAGAACATAATGAAAAGAAGGAAGGAAAAAGAAGGGCGAGAGAGAGAGAGAGAGAGAGAGAGAGAGAGAGAGAGAGAGTTAAATCAATACTTTTACATATTGAACTATTTTGCAATAAACATATAATACGTTGAAATAATTGAATTATCATGCTGTAGTATATCCATAGGTCCTGCTAGTAAGTATGATATGCGTATAACATCAAACTATACAAACGACTCAAATTCAACTACAAAACCCAAGTATACAGTGTCTCTGAATGTTTGAGATGAGGCTTGAAGATTAGTATTATCTGTGTTATTCGGAATATTGTCCCCATCTTCATTGTTATTTGTACAACGTTTCGGCCGATATGCCCTCCAGCCTTCTTCGGGTATTTCTTCTTTTCGAACTCGGGAACTTTCAAAGTTCAAAGTTCCATGATGGCTCCCGATTACGACAAGAAAGTTCCCGAGTTCGAAAAGAAGGTTCCCGAGTCCGAGAAGGTTCCCGAGTCCGACAAGAAATACCTGAAGAAGGCCGGAGGGAATATCGACCGAAACGTTGTACAAATAACAATGAAGATGGGGACAATAGTCCGAATAACGCAGATAATACTAACCAAGTATACAGTGTCTCCCATAGAAAGGGTATGACCATTTTACTGCAATTAGAATATTGTGCAGTTTAATGTAAATACTGTGGAGGAGCTGATGATGTAATGCTCAACCTCGTAGAAAATGGTCACGGTCACACGAGTTCAAATCCTAAACAAGGCTCTTCAAATTTCACATAGGGTTAATACTCTTGGGAAGGGTGTTAATACAACTATTCTGCTAAGGGTTAATACTAGGAGA
>CM042141.1:47595781-47598281 GCA_023376005.1 Doryteuthis pealeii | reverse complement strand
TATGTTGTATATATATATATATATATATATATATATATATATATATATATATATATATATATATAAGTTGTGTCAAAAAAGAATCGAGGTTCTTTGTACTTTTTAACACACCTTGTAATCTGAAAACTGTAACGTTCCATTCATTGTTCATTTCTATCTAGGTAAACACAGCTTCAAACTCGGTACTTTTATGACACACCTGTATTCTGAAAAAATATCGACCCCTTCATTGTTCATTTCTATCTTGGTAAATACAGCTTCATTTGGTGCATAAATATATTTACCAACTCCTCGACAGGAAGATTATATATATATATATATATATATATATGTGTGTGTGTGTGTGTGTGTGTGTGTGTGTGTGTGTGTGAGCCAGATAAAAAGATGATCATATGTTACATTTAGCTCCTACAAATTATAAAAAAAGAACAGTGCGTATTATATAAAAGACTTTTTTCTTTTTCAAAAGTTTTGTAGCCCAAATTTAGGGGTGCATGTTATAAGTAAATATTCACAATATCTATTTGCCCCCCACCAGGAACAGACAATGACACAAGGCAGAGTTTAAAGTGGGGCCCTCGTATGCATACATAAGTTTAAGTTAAAAAATTTCACAAATCTTCCCCATTTTAGGATACATTAGAGATTAACCCATTAACCTATATCTTTAAATGCAATGGAGAGTTGGAGCCTGGAGGGATGGTCCTTTAAAAAGGAGCTATATATTCATGTCATCAGCCATGGATGAGCAAGGAATGGGTTCTGGTATAGAATCTATACCATTAGTTCCCAACTGGGGTCAACACAAACCCTAGAGGTCCACACACACAAATTAATACAGAATTGGGGGTCTAAGGTGATATTTTAGTGGTCGATCCATAGAGCAATTCTACTTAAGAACAATTATACTAACTAAGCGTTACTAAATTTTCATGGGTATTAGGCTACCCTCAGAAGGTTGAATATTTTATTAATATATAATTAATAATAAATTACTAAAACCTAGCCATATCATATATGGGTTGTAAGATGGTCATTATTAATAATAAAGAGTGTAGAGTGTTTTTTATTAAAGATAATTATTCATATTTAATAAGGATGATTTATTTGTTTTTATCATTTATTTAACTACATTTATTTTCTGTCTTAGTTACATTGAATGTGACATACAGAAGGCAGTTTCAGGTTTGTTCAGAGATCTCAGATACCCTCAAATCTAAAAATTCATAAATATTTTCAATAAATTCTATCATTTTTCAGACTTTGCGAGATAAAATCAGCTGAAATTTAAAAAAAAAAGATTCTAGGCTTTTTCCAAGTTGGGCAATTTGAAATTGAAATCGAAAAGCGGCTGGGGATTTAATATATTCAACCGTCGGAGTAATCCTTAATGAGCATAATAATTTAGAAACATATAAGAAACGTTACATGATTTTAGAAGCACTAATCATATGGGCTGTTTTGAGGCAAATCTAACTTAGATTTTCATAGACCTCATTAATGAATAAGAATTATTCTGTGTATTAATGATTTTTAAGTATGAATTAAATACTCAACGATAAACTTACGGAATTTCTGAAGGTATTGTGACGTAAACATTGACATAGTTTTGTTTACAGACAGACACCGAATTTCGATTATAAGAAGATCTGTTGCAAGGATCAGTTTTTGACAACGAAACGGTTAACGGTTACTTCCCAATGTTGTTCAACGAATCTTATTTTTAGCTGAAAATTTTAATAAGAATCAACTTTTATCATGGAAGGGATAATGAGTGGACTCAGCGCCGGCCTAAGTTACAGCAAGTTTTGACAATCGCCCTAGGGGCCAGTACCAAAAGGACACCTGTCATTTTTATGAGACAGTAAAACTTTCCAAAAATTGAAAAGACGTGATAATTAACCAAAATATTTTTGAATTTAGAATATTTGCTTATGTGAAGCCACATTGATCACAGGGATTCCAGTCTGAGAGGGAAAATAATTGGAATGAGACAAATGTCATTTCTGGAACACGCTTCGCTTTAATTTAGTGATATGTTTAATCTCCATAGGTACACAATGTCGATCTCTGCCTTTTAGGTTTTTGGAGAGGGGTTTCCCGTGCTGTAGCGGCTAATGTGCTGGAATGCGACATCAAATGTGAGTTCGAACTCTAGTCATACTATTACCTTTATTTCGGACTAATACCGTTGGAAAAGGTATGAACTTCCTCGTTCCCTAGCTAGGCGTTAAATAGTCCTTCTACTGATCTACTGCCAGGGTGGCTTTGACATTCAATAACCCAAAAACGTTTATATGCCAATAAACAAAGAAGAAATCAAACTGTTTTTTATTTGGGGGGGGGATTGTTTCCGTTTAAAAATTCTCCTCTAATTTTATTGAATTGTAGCTTGTACACTCTGAACACTACCCGCGACAACGAAATGATAAACCTTAACTGCATACATGGAATAATTCATACTGTTGTTCCTTAAACTTCCGAGCATCATCATCTTGCA
>CM042141.1:47580781-47590781 GCA_023376005.1 Doryteuthis pealeii | reverse complement strand
AATCCACAGTATTTTCGTTTTTTATGCACCTATGCGATCTTACTGGCAAGTTAAATCGACAATTATTTCAGGCTGTAGCTGTATCGGTGCTACTGTCCGGCTGCACACTTGGACCCTACCGAAGTTCCGACAGAATAAGCTAGATTGGATTCATAAGGAGACTGCGAGCCATCGTAAAGAAATTGTGGAAACAACACCCCACAAGAAAGCAGCTGTACGGCCACTTGCCGCCTATCACAAAAACCATCCATGTGAGACAAACAAGACAAGCTGGACACAGCTAGAGACGTGAGGACGTCCAGCAAAGTATTTTCTATTTAACCGATGTATGGTAGCCAAACAGGTAATACCACTCCGAGTCAGAGTGGACCTGGGAGTAATGGGAAAGAAGGGGTACTCCGCATCCTCTGAGCTTCAGAATTGGAACTTGATCATCATAGTTTAACGTCATACCCAGGACTACTCTCGTTTCCCGACAAATCAGAATATAGCGTATCTTTTAAAACTAAGTTATAAAAAGATTAAGAATTCTAAAATTGAATATGCATTAAACTAAACTTATTAAATTGAAATTATATTTCTCATCTTAATATATTTTATAAATTTAAAACGACGAAAATTGCACCTTCATTTAAGGATAATCTCCATTTCCTATTTAACTTTCAAGAGTAGTTTAGTCGTTTTACGTTCTAAGCCCCCAAAACATATATAACTTCCTGATAGGATCCCCATGAACTTTAAATTGACTATGAGTTCATAATACATATAAGTCATCCACAGACACTGACTTTTCAACAGTCCGGTTCTTTAACCTCTCAGCTGTCAATGTTGCAGATTAACTATTGTTTCAATTCTTTTGGCGCGAAAAAAATTCAAAAAGACAAAGGAATTGAGAAACAAAGAATGTTCCAGACAGAAGTCTGGATAGAAGAAAAAAGAAAAGTGATAAACATCTAAGGTTTGCTGCTTGACCGGAGAACTAGAAGGTTCCGCTAGAGAACAATGAAATGTGGGCGGGTTGCGCTTACTTAAGCAGGCGTCAGAGTCAGAGAGACCCCAGAGAGACGGCGAACACGAGGAGCGACCGTCAACACGGGCCATCGCTGCCAGCGGGCAGTGAGGTTCGTCCACCATTCCACGTCAGCAACGCTATCCATCGCCTGCAACAATAGTAGTAGTCATTTCCAACGGTCGTCCTCGCCACACACACAACAAGAGGGAATTAAAGAAATAAAGGTTCAATCTCCTACTACATACAGCATGTCGTGTCTTCGTTAAGCGACCCCTACATATATCGTCTAAGGGTTAGAGACGATACCCGCAGTATACCAGCAACGTATACGATTCAGAGTAGCGAAGAAGGCGCTACGCAACTTCGACAGCTGCCTGTAAGGAGCGGTGTTTAACTGCTAAATACATTCATCGGTGTATATAGAAATATTAAATCTGTAAATAACAGACGATCATTGCTTTATTACGCTGGTGGTGAAAGTCAATTAAAATCGCACCTACAGAACTCTACGGAGTTTTCAGAGTATATATATATATATATATATATATATATATATATATATATATAAGATTTTTGGATGTTTGTTTTTTTAGAAGCATTGTTGGATAAAGTATATATTATTATTTATATTTTTGCTATACTTATAGAAAATTTTCTATAAGAATCGAATTTTATACGATACATGCATTGTAATTGCCTTCAAGCAATATATATATTATATATATATATATATATATATATATATATATATATATTAGTTATTTTGAATTGAAGAAATGAAAATAAAGTACCCGATTACAGGTATAAGATCTTTATTTATCTTTTATTACATTTTTTATTACATTGACCAGCTCTGCGTGGATATTGGGTACTACGCAGAGGAACTTTCGGGAGCAATGAATAATTGGGACTGTTGACGAGAGATTGTCATTGATATCCATGCTACTAGTGCGACTTGAATATAATGATGACTTCCACTTTTAATTTATTTACTTTTATATAATTTAAAATAATTACATAATTATAATGTGCATTATCAATGAGCACAATGCACACGAAAAATAGCAATAAAGACACTTTTTTGTTTCACATACCCATTTAGTTTCGTTTTTTTTAAAAATAAGATAAAGAACCGGAATAATAATTTTAACAAAAAAGAATGAATTGAGAAGGATGAATATTTAAGAATTAAAAAAAAAACCTTGAGTAAAGGAGAAAAAAAAAAGATAAATATTTTCAAGGATAAAAAATAAAAGACATTAAAAATTTAAAAAATGTTAATAAAAATGAATCTGAAGGGGGGAAAAAAGAAAGAAGAATAAACGAAAGAAACACATCGGAATTTTGAAAGAAAAAAAATGGATGGAAAAAAATTGATAAAGAAAAGGAGAAAGAAAGAAATGGAATAAAAATGAAAAAAAAAAGAGAGATGAGAATTATATTAAATAAGTAAAAAGAAGCAATGGCGTTTTACAGGGGAATAGAAAATTAGGTGAAAAGCAAAAAGAGACAAAGACTCACTTAATTCGAATCGTGTTAAGCGGATTATTGAGCCAAGGCGGTCGAGAGCAGTACAATTATATTGATCGAGTTTAATACACACACACACATATGCGTATGTGGTTATGTATATACGTGGGGCGTATGTTTACATCTATGATTCATCAAACTATCTTGCCTCATTTTTATTCATATATAATATATATATATATATATATATATATATATATATATAATATAAAGCTTCCACACGAGCTGGGTGTGACACAAAGTCAATTTCTAATGCGAGGTTTTACTGTTTTGGTTTGGTTCGTTTTCTTTTACGGCATATCAACCTCAGTGGGTCATTTAATACCAATAAGGTTTTGAAATGAATTCCTTCTTAATGGATACTTAATTTTTTATAAATACATTTTTCGTATTTAACCCATAGATGGGACCCTAACAGGTACTACCACTCCGGATCAGAGTGGACCAAGGAGCACGGGTGAATAAGGTTGCTCCACATTCCCCAAACATCCAAAACTGGAACCTCAACATCAGATAGGGTTTAACGTCATTCCCAGAGCGTGAAGACCTTCAGCCACCGCCTTGTAGCACCCATATGATAAATAGTGTTGGGCTTGCCATAAAGGCAATAGGGTTGGGGCAATCATATAGGTGCTAGGGTTTGACGTGACCAGCCGATTAATTGGAGGGTACTTCTCCGACCGCCGGTCGGGCCCATGTAAGGGCCAACGTGAAGTGTTGCATGTCATGGACTGCTCAGCCACCTGGATTCCATCCTCAAGCATAACAGATCGCTACCCACGGCCAAGGTGCAGACGGTGTATTCTAAAGCTTCAGTCGAGAGGTTTGGAGTTTTACAGGTTTAAATTCAAATTTTTCCTACTCCTAACTGGTTACCTACCCAAGGATAAAGAGACCAGTCTGCCCTACTATTTACCCATAGACCCTAGAGGGAGAGTAGTAGGTTGCATACCTTACCCAAGAATACCCGCGCTATTTGAAGTGCAAACAGCCTTCTCCAGTATTATATGCTAGAATATATAATGTCACATCTCATTTGTTTATAGTTTTCAACAAATTGTCTAACAAATTTCCCCCAAGGCTTGACTAAATTATTCCATTCAACTGGTTACCTATTGCAAAAGGATCAAATGTGAGAGTCGCTGCCAGCCACTTATGGTGGGATCATAGTAGAAGGAAGAGCTGCTGTGAGCAGCGTTGAATAGCAAAAGAGTTAAAGAACTCTTTAACATTATTGATCGTTAGTTTTGTGGATAATTATTTGTTTCCTACATCAGTTGTAAGATGTATATTATTTATGGTTTTATATTAATCATGTCAGATCCGGTCCTGTTTCTTTATTTTAGTAAATGATAATTCCTTCAATAAAAGCACACCAAGACCCTCACCCACCGCCTTCTATCATATAAGATAAAATAGTGTTGGTTGTTTGTCATAAAAGCAGTACGGTCGGGACAATTCTTTAAGTGCGAATTGCTAATTTGACAAACCGATTGATCGGATAGGGCCTCTCCTCCCCAAGTAAGAGCGAAAGTATTGAATGTCATGGACTGCTCAGCCATTTGGATTCCGTCCTTAAGCATCACAGATCGCTGCCCATGGCCAACAGGTGACTCCATTCGGTGGTCTTACCATTGTTACATTATGGTCGAACAGATATTGTTGTATTCCCTTTTCATTACTTACTTCTATTCTTCTTCTGACGTCTTTTCTATCTTACGTCTTCTTCTAACATCTCTTCTAGCGTCTGGACTTCTCTGGGACTTCGTGTCTGGTCTTCCATTGGGGATTTTCTTTTCAGAAGTCCTGTTTCATTGGTAGTTTTTAGATAATAACACAAGACTTCGATTTAACTTAGATCATATTTATTCGATATCCCCCACCAGACTACCTGCGCAGATCGAGTCGGCCGCGTGCATAACACAACTTACCACAGTCGTGGTCCTGGCCGATCTGACTAAAATCTATTCTAATCTAAAACCGGAAGAGGGACTACTCCGACGATTCTCACGGTATCCACCGGAAGGTTAGGACTGAGGTCAAGCCTTGTCATTCAACTTTCAAGGCCGTGAGTTGCAACTTATAACAGCCATTTTGATTTCTACACTACTGCACATAAATATTAGGATTCTAATAATTATGTAACAATATTAAAAATAATGGTAATTCTGAATTTACAAGTTTTTGCTCCTTCAATGAAATTATGGCCGTTCTCAGGTTTGTCAGTTCGTGGAGTGGAGTGGGAAGTTCACTTAGAATTTAAACAATGATAGCTTAACTCTCTGCCTACAAAAGTTCTTCCATGGCTGTAGTAAATTACCCAGCAGCGTTTTTCTTTTTGGTTTGTTGAAGGAGGAAGTCCACTCCATGAAACCAATAACACAAGAGTTTATTTCTGCCATTCCACAAAAGTTTCTGGGAAGATCGATTGATGCGATTCCACAGCGGCTTGAGAAGCTGGAAGTAAATGCAGGTTTCCATATAGAATTTTAAATGAAACTCCATGTTATGTGTTCTTATATTCGTTTTTTTTAAATAATGATACAGAAATAGATAAGATTTTTAAAATAGTAAATTACATATTATAAAAAAGGGTTAATCTATTTACGAATAGTATATCTAGATCTACGAATATTTTATTATTTATGGAGGTGGCTAAAATATATTTCTTTTGTTTTCTATGTTCACAAAAGGTAAATGAAAAACAAAAAGAAAGATATTTGAAAACCTTTAAATACATGACAAAAGACATATCGATGCATATGACAGTTTTTTATTCAACAGTTAATCTTTTCTAGACATTAAAAAACAATCCGATTAGA
Source organism: Doryteuthis pealeii (assembly GCA_023376005.1). Taxonomy (NCBI): domain Eukaryota; kingdom Metazoa; phylum Mollusca; class Cephalopoda; order Myopsida; family Loliginidae; genus Doryteuthis; species Doryteuthis pealeii. Next base: position 47,585,417 of record CM042141.1, on the reverse strand, counting down.
AAATAAGGCATGAGCAAGTCTCGCGAGATTTAACGAACTGTAAGAGAGTGTGAAAGATACAATAAGAACGTCGGATAATGTGATCGACTATACCAATGTCAGTCAAAATGGCGGTCCCTCTGACTTGTACTTATACTATATATATATATATATATTATATATATATATATATATATGTGTGTGTGTGTGTGTGTGTGTATATATATACGTATATATATATATTATATTATTATATATTAAAATATTTATGGTGGGTACAGATTTTATGATCGCAATAAACGCTACCATTTTTTAATGTATTACAAGATTTAAGAGTAATTACAGTGAGAATTGGTTAGCTAGCTGATCGGTTGCCCCCTCTCAAAAGAGCTAAATCGAGTAAAATGGTAAAATTTACGAATAAACATATAAAAATACTTTTAAGACAGTAAAATAAGTGACTTATTCACGCTGAAGAATAAGTCAATACTAAATTTCTTAGCACAGTTATTTATGAGAGGTTCATCTATTAAAGAACCGTATGTATATTTTATAATGCCATAGGAGACAAAATTCAAATTTCTCTTCATAGAACATATATATATAATTATATAGTTATATATATATATATATATGAGAGTATAAATAAACACTGTGTTTATTTGATATGGCTTTTAGCCACAGTTTTTTAGAGGATATGTGCTTAATTGAAGTTATACCTAATTTTTTAAAATTAATTAGTTAATAATTAATGAATTTAGGCGGGCATATATGTTCAAATGTAAGGCTAAAAAAATCGAGAAAATGTCAATCCTTGAATGTACATTTCGACCTATTAGGTCTCATCATCAAGGTTATAGACATGGGAGACTGCTCCGTGTGTGACTCGAACGAAAAATCTGGGATTGGTCAACTGGTGTAGTGGTTAGAATCATATTTGTTCATATCTTATTAAAATGGGGATTGTGTGTTTGTCTGTCTGTAACCGAAACTAAATCACTACTCAAGTCACAATTCCCTTAGTTATTGTCGTCACATTCACCATGAATTTATTTTTATTTAAACCTCAATTATTGTATACCTTATTAATACTCTTGGATTAATCTACATACTAATAACATGAAAGTATATTTATATATTCAACAAAATAGTGGTTTACCGTGTGAACGGGAAGGCTAATTTACACATTGATATTAAGAATTTAGAAAAGGCTAATTTACATATTGATATTAAGAATTTGATTTTAATAAATTAATGCTCAGTATTATTGATTTCTAAATGTTTGGTTTTCTCTAAACGAATCTGAGCAAAAATCTCGGGGATAAATCTCAAAAGAAATCCACAAACAAGACGAAAAGAAAACTGTAATTTTATTAGAGATACTTCATAATCCAACTAAATAGATAAATTAGAAAAATGAAAACGGGGTGATGGAAAAAGAGTTTTGATTTAAAGCTGTTCTATTTTTCGATTATACCCCCTCAGTTTATCATTTTCTAAATAGTTTCTAATTTGATACAATATTTTATTACAGCAAAACCTAAATACTTGCACCCGGAGGGTTCATATATTTGCTAGTGTATTTAACAAACCCTTCAACACAACCTAGATGGGGCACATGGTTGACTTTAAACAGAGTTTAACAGGTCTGAATTCAGTTTTCCTTCTCTTAGACAGATTGCCATAGCATTGTTAAAGGGTCCAGTTTAACCTACGAACAATTCATCCATAGCTGAATGGAGATTGATTGGATTCATACATTTCCCAAGAGTACTACGGCGTTGCATAATGCAAAAAAACTCGTACAATGTCGGAAGTTGCGTCGCCTTGTCAATTTTCTACAATAACATTACACCACAACACCTACTTGGGAAAGGTATACACCCCACTCGTTCCTGGATTTCCTAACGTATTGTCCGAAAGTGTATGTTTATAACGTGACTCAAGCTCAAATTTCGCTTTCTACAATTTTCTTAGCCGTTAACCACTACGCCAGCTCGGTGAGTAGGACTGTCGATCTTAATATTAAATAAACGTGGCGTTGTCGAAACGAGACCACATTATATATTCGAGAAAATATAGAAATAAATATTTGATCACCAAAGTACACGTAAAAACAGTCACCCGCTTTGAAATTAGCAGCATTTTAAATGTTCGTTTTTGTTATCTGAACTAACGGGAATATGCATCTCTTAGTGTAATTGTTTTGTTGTATTAATGATATATTGCAATTAGAAAAACTAATGAAGTAAATAAGAACGCATATGAATGATTACACTTATTTTGATTATATTTTAACTTGATTTCTATATCAACATCATCATAGGATTGATTATTGGAGCATTGGAACATAAAACAATTCAATAACACCAGGGTAATTATTTGTTAAACCAGTATACAAATTAACCACACCTATATTATGTATAAACCTATATTTCTTAGCAATATATTAAAGTACATTGCAGCGCTTAGACGACACATTACAGGGATGTTTTGAGTCATATCTAACTATTATTTCATAGATACATGTTAATAAAATAAGTTTATTCATTAATAATAATTCTGACAATAAATTAAGTACATCATAGATAAACTTGCGCAATTCCTGAAGGTATTGTTTGAAGTAAGCGAGGACTAATTTCGGTTATAAGACAGAGGTCAGCGATATCTTTATTATAATAAGATCAAAATTTTCTTCTACTCCGTCCAGAGAGAAATAGTACATATATCTGAACAACAAGACGATCCTCCCTTTTTATTTTCTGGGTCTGTGTGCTTCTTTCTTCACAATTTTAGAAAACTTATTCCTGTTTAAATTCTCAGCTATCTTACTGGATCTTTTCTTCTCATTTCAGCATCCGCTTCTATCTCTATCCCGAACAGGTTTGATTTCCCTTTCCAAACAACGCCAAATCAGTTTTATCTAGTTCCAATATTTCAGGGTTTTTTTTTCTTTTGTGTTTTATCATGTTCTTCTTTTTTCTTTTATTTCTTTTTTATTTTCCCTTTTTTTATAATCTTCTAAGGATAATGGCAGAAGAGTCATCAAAATAAACAACCGGATCAGGCATTTGCTTTTAGTTTGGGCGCTGAGATAAAACGCATCGCTTCTACAGGTTGTACGCCATTATTTATGGCCAGCGCGATATCATGGCTGATTTTTTCTGCAAAAACCTAGAATTCTGGTGGACTCCATTTTTACTGCTTCTTCTTTATGCGCCTAAGTTTAAGGTTGTGTCAGAATGAGGTTGAAGACGAGAGACCAGAAGGAAAGAGAGGGAAAATTAACCATATCAAAAGTCGAAGTAATTAATTATTCATACTGTGGTATATCACAGACCTGCAAGTGAATCAGTAGTTCAATTAATATGTAAAAACTTAGAGCTAAATTTGGATAAAGTTATATAGAATAAGCAAGGACCCAACAATCTCGAAGCAGTATAGCAGTGTTTTATATTGGTAGTATTTTAAGCTGGGCTTTGAACAGCTTTCGGGGAGCCTACGTTCTTCTTGATCGTGGGAATTTCATTGCCATAGCTTTACACAGTATGCGCTTGAGAATGTTGTTTGTGGAATTTAAAGTTCCAAAGAAATACGCCATTACACATGAAAATTCTAGAAGACCTGGACTCAACAGACAAGGTGGCGAAACACGTGACTGCTCAAAACAGAGCGGGCTCACTATTGAATTCAAGTAGGGCAAAGAACAACCGAGGTCTGTTCAAAATGCACCACAGAATGCAGATGGAATTGCCCTTGCAACTGTGTGACCGCATCTGCAAGTCCGACTAATTAGCCAATCAAAGTGCCAGTCGACGTAACTAACAATGACATGGATGAGGTCATGTTGCGACGGACCTGTAAAAGAAGGAAAGAAGGAGTATTTGTCAGCAAACATTCAGAAACTATCTCCATACTCAGCAGATCATATTTTGTCTACAACTGAGAATGATATTCTTTTGTTTCTGTTCGTCCTTACGCTCAGTTAAATAGACAAACAATTCCCATTGTAGTATAGATAATAAATGAAAATCTGGAAAAGCCATTAACCGATAAATATCGAATCCGAATCTTCGGCCTAAAACATCAACATGGATTTTGTAAATAAAAATCTTTAATGGAATCGGATGTTTTTCTCCTTTACCGAAACTACTCGACTACTCACGCCCCAATACTCTCGGTGGATGGTGTAAAAGTTATCACTGAATGTTTATTTATAATCAAAATCATTAATGCATAGAAGAAATTGATCTATTAATGATATTCTTAAGAAAAATCTGAGTTAGATTTGTCTCAAATAGCCCCATGTAGTTAGTGCATCTAAGATGTTGCAATGTTATCTTATATACGCTAAGAAATAAAGGTTTACATAATATGATACTGGTCTTTAATAAACCTGGGTTTAATAAAAAAAATAGGTTGATGTTTACCTGATTTCTAATGTATTGTTTTATTGCTCCAAATATTAAAAATCAATTCCTATGAACATTTTAAATAGAAACCAATTAACATATAGACTGAAGTGACGTATTTTATATGCGTTTCAGTTCAATTTCGAATAGTCTTCTGATTTAACTTTATATTATCAGTTACATTAATACTTAAATACTTACCCCCGGAGGTGCGTATCCCGCTAGTTTATTCAATTATATGCGTG
>CM042141.1:47559466-47580681 GCA_023376005.1 Doryteuthis pealeii | reverse complement strand
AATGCTTTGAGATGAGGCTTGAAAGATTAGGTATGATTAGTGATATTCGGACTTTATCCCCATCTTCAATTGTTATTTGTACAACGTTTCGGCCGATATACCCTCCGGCCTTCTTCAGGTATTTCTTGTCGGATTCGGGAACCTTCTCGGACTCGGGAACCTTCTTTTCGAACTCGGGAACTTTCTTGTCGTATTCGGGAGCCATCACGGAACTTTGAACCTAACCCTTTATTTATCCCAATTCCTAATTGTAAATGGTGGCTACTGCAAGGTTAAGAAGAACCCAACCCTGAAGACCGAGAGGAAGCTGTCACAGATCCTTAGTAAGAACAAGGACCTCATACCGCAGAAGAAATACAGACAGCTAGTTCAACACTACAGTAAGCTACCACACATATATGGCCTTCCTAAGATCCATAAAGATGGTATTCCACTAAGACCCATTGTCAGTTGCCGAGATTCAGCATGCCACCCATTGAGCCGTTACCTAGTTGAAATAGTCACCCCATTAACAGGTAAGTCCTCATCATATGTCAAGAACTCTGCCCACTTTGTGGAAAAAATCAAAAATGCTCCCATCCATTCCAACCAAATGGTGAGTCTAGATGTAGTGAGTCTGTTCACGAAGGTACCCCACTGATGAGACTCTGACAGTGGTACGGAATAAGTTAACTGAAGATTCAGATTTGGAAGAAACTCACCTGTATCCCAATAGACAATCTAATGGAGATGCTGACGTTCTGTGTAGAAACAACTTACTTCGAGATGGGTTCTGACAATATACGACAAAGAGAGGGCCTGGCTATGGGATCACCATTATCCCCGGGTGTTGGCGGATATATACATGGAATACTTTGAAGAAATGGCCTTAGGATCTACAACCACTAGAGCCATCAATGTGGCTTAGATACGTAGATGACACATTCATTCTCTGGCCCCATCAGGAAGATGTTCAGATACTACTGGATCATGTGAACTCAATTCGTCCATCTATACAGTTCACTATGGAAAAAGAACAGACAACAAATTATCCTTCCTAGATGTGTTAATAACTCGCACAGAGCAAGGATTCAGTTATTCCGTGTATCGTAAGCCTACCTCACTGGACAGTATCTCAACTTCAATTCCCACCATCCATATAATGTAAAGAAAGGTATCGTCCGTTGCTTACAACATCGAGAAAAAGCCATCAGCAGTGATGAAGTATACCAGAAGGAAATGGACAGCTTAAGAGAGACCCTCCGTCGTAACAATTATCCCGAGAGCATAACATCGGCTATGAGAAATCTGGATCGCAGGACAGAGGATGATACCCGAAAATTCCCCACAGTCTGTCTGCCCTATGTGAAAGGCTTGGCTGAAAAGATTCAAAAGATATGTAATCCATATGACATTAGGACAACATTCAGGAGTGACTCAATCTCGTCCGAGTCAAGCCCTCAACAGAATATAACATGACCAAAAATTGTGTGTATTCCATCCCATGCAGCTGTGGCAAAGAATACAAAGGTGAAACATGCCGCCCACTGAAAGTAAGACTAGAAGAACATCGTAAAGCAGTGGTCGGAGGAGAAATAGAAAAGTCGGGTATGGCTGACCATATATGGAATGAAAAAGGGAAACCATCTGCCCTTATGTGATGAAGTTAGAATAATAGATAGAGAAGAACATTGAAGAGAAGACGCCTCAAAGAATCAGCACATATGATAGGCTGTACTTGGCTGTTAAGTAGACCTAGCATAGAAATGAATACAATATGGGAACCCATAATTAAGAAGCCGGATCAGATTGAGGAGGAGAAAAAAAACACAATATGAGTCTAGGAAAATCATACATAAAGTAAAATAGGTAGATATTCTAGCCAAATCAAGACATTAGGTTTATAAGTTCCCAAAATTCACACTCAACTGTCCAATTGGACACATGGCCGAGTGGATTAGGCAGTTGGGTTAAAAGACAGTTCCAAGTGACAGTTATCTCTGGTTCCCGAGTTCAATCCTGAGTGAAAGCAGTTAGAAAAATAATTAATTAGCACAACTCCTACCCCAGCTATGGTTAGCGGAATGAGAACAGGATATCCCCGTGGAATAAATAAAGGGTTAGGTTCAAAGTTCCGTGATGGCTCCCGAATACGACAAGAAAGTTCCCGAGTTCGAAAAGAAGGTTCCCGAATCCGACAAGAAATACCTGAAGAAGGCCGGAGGGTATATTGGCCGAAACGTTTGTTTTGTTTTACGGCATATCAACCTCAGTAGGTCATTGACGTCAATTTTTTCGTAAACACATTTTTCTATTTAACTCATAGATGGGACCATAACAAGTACGATCCCTCCGGGCCAGACTGGCCCAGGTAGCAATGGTGACGAAGGGGTGCTCCACATTCCTCACACCTGCAAAAATGGAACCTCACCATCAGATAGTTTAATGTCATTCCCATGAAGACCCTCAGCCACCACCTTCTAGTTTCCATATGATAAAAAATGGACAATCATATTGGTATTGGGCTTGACTTGACAAGCCGATTGATCGAAGGGGGCTTCTCCGACCGCCCGTCTAGCCCCGGTAGTGACCTAAGTGAAGTATTGCATGTCATGGACTGCTCATCCACCAGGATTCCGTCCTCAAGCATCACGGGTCGCCACCAACGGCCAACAGGAAATAGGAAATCCCCAACCCGTTTCTCATATGGGCGCTAGAAGGAGGTGACTGGGGGTCTTCATGTCCTAGGAATGACGTTAAACTCTATCTAATGGTGAGGTTCCAGTTCTGGAGGTCTGGGAAGTATGGAGTACCCATTCATCACCCTGGTCCACTCTGACCCGGAGTGGTAGTATCTGTTAGGGTCCCATCTATGGGTTAAATAGAGAATTAATTAGACAATTAATCACATAATAATCAAATGAAGCAAACTAGTACAAAAGGATTACAAGATGGGGCACTACTGGTTGGGAAAAGGTGATCCACTAGGAATTATGCAAGAAACTGAAATTTCACCATATTATCAAATGTGATATGCACAAACCAGAATACGTCAACTCTGCAAAGGTGCAGTCAGTGTATTCTAACGCCCCAACCAACGGCTAACAGGTGGCCCCATTGGGGGAGTCTTACCCCTCTGCAGAGGTGCAGTCGGATTATTATAACGACCCAGCCGACAGGGCATCAAATCTGGAGCTGGAATCCCTAAGGTGGTTTGATACTGAACCTCAGCACTATCCAGCAACTCGTGCGACATTATCGTTGCCAAACTGCGTTGTTTTTATGCCTTTCCTTTAAACCACAACGGCAGGTAGGACCTGCTGATTGGGCTACAGTTCATCGGCCATACCAACCAGCCCAGGGTACGTGGTTCAAGGTTTTTTTTGTTTAAACTACGCTATCGTAACGGATGGATGCCAACAGAAAGCGTATCAGCGTGATTTTAGTGTAATACTGCTAATCAAAGTGCGTAGAAATTAAACTATTGTTAGACATATTATCCTCTGTGTGCAAAACTGACTTTAATTTAGTAGACAAAACCTGTGACTATTTAGGAACTCTAAATGGCGTTAATTTAACCATCGTGCCCTATACACACGCACACACACATAATCTATACCACCCTGTCGGCTGGGGCGTTAGAATGCACCGACTGCACCTCTGCAGAGGGGTAAGACTCCCCCAATGGGGCCACCTGTTGGCCGTGGGTGGCGACCCGTGATGCTTAAGGATAGAGCCCAGGTGGATGAGCAGTTCATGACATGCAATACTCCACTTTGGCCCTATCTTGAGCTAGACGGGCGGTCGGAGAGGCCCCCTCCGATCAATCGGCTGGTCACGCCAAGCCTTAGCACCTATATGATTTTCCCAACTCTATTGCCCTTATGGCATGTCCCAACCCCTTTTTATCATATGGGTGCTAGAAGGCGGTGGCTGCGGGCCTACATGTCCTGGGAATGACGTTAAACTCTATCTGATGGTGAGGTTCCAGTTTTGGAGGTTTGGGGAATGTGGCGCACCCCATTCATCACCATTGCTCGCTGGTCCACTCTGACCCGGAGTGGTAGTACCTGTTAGGGTCCCATCTATGGGTTAAATAGAAACATGTATTTTATAAAAAAAATTGTATTATCCATTAAGAATTGATTTATTTCAAAACTTTATCGGCATTAAATGACCCACTGAGGTTGATATGCCGTAAAACAACACAAAACATAAACCAACAATCATAATCTATGGATATTTCTTGCGTGGTATTGTAGATAAGTACCCGAATAAGATTAAATTGTTTTATTATTGGGTTTGAAATCCAGATGTATACGGTGCTATCTACGAATGATCTAAATTTTTAAAGTGACATATTCATCCAATGTTAATGACGTTAAGTGTTAACGACATAATGTAAAGTGCCAAGCTTGAAAAATGTTCCGTTGCGTGTCAAATGGTCTTAAAATGCATCTAACACTTGACAGCAGTTTATACTAAGCGATCACGCTGCGCCTGAATAAACAATCCTAATATTTAATGAATCATACCGATTGCTTTTATTAGAACTGTTAATCTAGGGCGAAGAATCAAATGTCATTTTAAGGTTCCTGTGCAAACATTTAACTGACATGTCATCATAAAAACGGGTGCCCCTCATCGACTGGTGGTTAGAGAGAAAATTCATCAAGTGGTTAGACATTTAAAAAAGATTGTTTTGAGTTGCCCAATCTAAATCACATACACTGATATTAATACACTTGTGCAATTGTGTTTACAGAAATATATTTGCATTCATATATTTATCCACACACATATCTATTCTCATATCCACCAATATAATATATATATATATATAATATATATATATATTATATATATATATATATATATTGGATATTTAAATAACTTAATTAATTCATCACAGATAGTCCTAACGCTCCGAACGGTGAAACCCGGGTAAAAATAGGCAATTTTATATTCGTCCATAAACCCGACATATTTTGTCGACAGTAAAAGTTGCGACTCATTCGATATTTTTGCCTTCTTCGTTAAGTCCGCCCCCCCTTTTCATAAGCATGGTTCAATGATAGGTGTGAAACTGTCAGTAATTATGTGCCGTTGATATTGAGCACACTTTATAGATATAGCCAACTATATATATATATATATATATATATATATATATATGTGTGTGTGTGTGTGTGTGTGTGTGTGTGTGTGTGTGAAAATGGAATGGAAATTAATCCGACAATGTGAATATGATAAAATGAAAAAACAAAGGATGTTTACAACTGCATGGGCTCATCAGGAGAGAGTGTGCAAACCGTTTCGGGGCCTTCCTTTCGACGGTTTAAAAAGCAACACCGGCCCTTCCTCACTAATATGAGGACCCTCGCAATATCATGCATCGACCGCACGTGGGTCGGTCAGCAACAAAAATAAGACGGGAAAAATAACCGTTAGCAAAAACAGAACGTGGCTAGTCAAACGTTGGAATTAATCAAAAAATGCGCTGTGTATATTAAAAATAAAATGAATTTTATTTAAAAATAAAATGAACCCTATTTTTAATTTAAAAAAATAATCAGAAGCATTATAGTTATAAAATAAGACTCAAAAAAGTCTGGTGTAGAGTAATTTAAAATAGTGTAAATTTGTATAAAAAGTGTATATAAATATCAAATTTATTTGTAATACAATCCAACTGTAAAATAAGTAGCCCACTTTTATAGGTAAATCCGTGGTGTTTATGGATAAATATCATTGAAGGAGTAAACATTCATATGTAAAGTTTTTTCATAGACAAGTATGTGAAAATGAAATGGAAATTAATCCGACAGTGTGAATATGATAAAATGAAAAAACAAAGGATGTTTACAACTGCATGAGCTCATCAGGAGAGAGTGTGCAAACCGTTTCGGGGCCTTTCTCTCGACAGTTTAAAAAGCAACACCGGCCCTTCCTCACTAATATGAGGACCCTCGCAATATCATGCATCGACCGCACGTGGGTCGGTCATCAACAAAAATAAGACGGGAAAAATAACCGTTAGCAAAAACAGAACGCGGCTAGTCAAACGTTGGAATTAATCAAAAAATGCGCTGTCTATATTAAAAATAAAATGAATTTTATTTAAAATTAAAATGACTTTTATTTAAAAATAAAATGAACCCTATTTTTAATTTTAAAAATAATCAGAAGCTTTATAGTTATAAAATATATATATAGTTGTTCAGAAAAGTTTGGTGATCCCTGATCTGGAGGAAGAGCTGAAGATTTTTCATGTCTTCTGTGAAAAATTAAAAACTTAAGCAAGAAAAGCAAGAAAAAAAGTGAAATTCACAAAAAAGCAGAAAGAGATCTTTTTCTTGCCAAATTTTATTTGTTTAATGTCAAAACTGTCATGGCCGACCTTGTAACAACAGAAATGAAAGCAATATAGAAAAATAAAATTATTATGATGCTTATTTTTGGAAAGCAGGGATTAGCATTCTGTGATCTACACATATGGAATACCCAAAAGATATATATATAGAAAGGATATTTATACTGTTAGTCAATAAATATATATGTTTTAATGAAGCAAAATATCTGGTGTTCAAGTAAAAATTAAAGCAGTTTCTTTTGGTTACTGATTATTTCATAATTTTCTTTTGTTTTATAACAGATGAATTCGTTTAATTAGTTGTGATAATCTTTGATTAATCGATTGATGGATTTTTTTATTGTGTTGGGTTTTTGTTTTAATGAGATGTGTTTGTAAAGTGTCGTTATTTATTTATTTTTATAGTTGGTACATTGTTTTTTTAAGTTGAATGTATCTAGGCAGTTCTTTTGATTTAGATAATTTTTTTCTGTCTATATTGAATCCTATTTGTTTTAATATTTTATCATTTATTTTCTGTCTGTTTTTATCCGTTGCAGTTTCGTATGGCTATCAGACAGTCATCTCTGTATAGCTCTCAGACTTTTTTTTATTAATTGTGTTGTTAATAATTATGTTTCTGCTCTGCTCACAGGTTTCTATAATATATGAACTGCACATCGTTACGTCGAATGTGCCTTGATTGCTTTTTATTATCCATGTCATGTCTTGTCAAATAGTGATTTTCTGTTGTGGTTTATGATTTGTCGTTCGTTGTTATTTTTATGTGTTTTTATAGCTAAGTTTAAGGCCTAGTATAGTGGCTGTTGTTGATGGGTATTTGTATAAATGTGCATTTTTTTTGTTTCATAGTTAAATTTTCGCTGAGTAATTCATTCTGATGGTTTAGTTTTATTTCATAGATATTTCTCATTCTCTCAGCCGGGATGAAAACGTCGTTAAGTGATTGTTTATGTCTGTTTTTAGTTTTGGGCGGAATGTGTTTAATTTGCTATATATATATATATATATATTATATATATATATATATAATATATAGAGAGAGAGAGAGAGAGAGAGAGAGATAGTGTTGAATAATAATTAAGTTTAAAAATGCCTTTTCTGATATCAATAGAATACTCAATACCGGCATAAAATTTAGTCAAGTGTAAAATCAGTAGCTAACGCCCGTTTCTAATAATGCATTAGGTTATCAAAAAAAATGGTAACATAACACATTGTACAAATCCGGACAAAGCTTTGACAATAAAGTATATTTGTTATAACTCTAAGTCCAACAGAAAAATTCAAAACAGGATAAATGTCCTAAGAAAAGAGTTCTTGAAGATAGCTTGACGAACATGAAGAAAAGGATATGACTGTGCCAAGCCTCTATAAAACCGTACAGTATAAAAAGCCCGTGTACTGGTACACATATTGCATGTCACTACCCCCAGTCCAAAGGGATGGAGACACACTGTTAACTAGTTTACGGATGGAGAATTTACGGATCGTTGGACTGCCTTTAAATATTTAGGCTGAAACGCCACCTAACGGCTAACCGTGGCAATTAAGGGGAGATAATCCCTACGCCGTTAAGTACAACAGGATAAAACCTAAAATGACCGCCAGAATGAAACATAAAATTGCCCCCAGTGTTTTGTATTTAAAATAAAATCATATTGTCATCAGCTGGGACTTGCTAATAGATAGTCAATGTCCCTCGTATGATGAAAATGGGACTGCATTGCGGAGCAACGGAAGTAGCATGGGGTAGGTAGGAGAAAGTTTAAGAAATAAATCTTTAGTGATTTTAAAAAACATCCTCTTCAAATATAACAAATCGCCATTTTATGTTTTGCCTACCAAACTTCTCCCGCGGCTGTATCACATTTTCTTGGTATTTAGAAATGTCACAATCTATTCCCCACAAAACTTATTCTATTCTAATAAATTCCTATTATTATTGTAATCTGAGTCCTTTGGCTCAATTATAATGAACTAACCATCAGTTTTTGTACATCGTTTATAGTAAAATCGCAATGGTGGGAAAGTACAAATACAAATTATATCATTAATAGGTAAAAAATACATTTAATTAAATATTAGTGGAATCTTTAAAATGTACGAACTTATATCATTTAAAGTGAATAAGGATAGTATTAGTACAATTATAAAAACGTATTGCAAGGTGATAAAAAACAAAACAAATATCAAAACAGGAAGAAAAGAGAAGAGAAAAAAAATAGCCTCTGTTTTATCCCTCTAAGAATAAGGAGTTGGCGTATTCTTTTGAATAAAGTAAATAATATGTATGTATGTGTGTATGTATGTATGTATGTATGTATGTATGTATGTTATATAGATATAAAAGTATATTATGTAGGTCGGGGTTTAGAATAAATGACTGCCTACTGGATAAGATATATATATATATATATATATATATATATATATATATATATATATATATAATGAAGTTGAACAACTTTTGAATAGTAAATAATAAGTATGTATGTATGTGTGTGTGCGAGAGAGTGTCGGGAATTTTACATCTGCTGTAATTTATCAAATGTCTTCATATACCGTCTGTAGTCAATACCTCAGGGACGCAAAAATCTACCGCCAAAATTTTGTGTGGTTGCTAATGAGACGCCTAGAGCAGGAGTTTTTGGCATATCATGATCGTCATGAAATTGTTCTGTTACATGAAACGCAATTTTTTCTTCTGTTATCATAAGAAATATACATGAAAAAAATATGAAATGTGACATCTTTTTTTCCTCTTCCTCGTCAATTCATAAAGGGCCCTGGCGATAGCAGCTGCGTTGCCCTGAACAATGTCATTTTTTAAAACTTGAAAACTTTTAAAGATGCCTCCATTTAATAAAATGTAGTAATATTCTAAAATGAAGCCTTACTTTGTATCTGACATATTACCTAAAGGATTGCTTTGCTTAATCGTATAAACTTGATAAATAGTACAGTCATCCATAGACACCGTGAAGAGACGTGTTTAGACTTTGAAACTACTTCTATCCGGGAACGAAATCCGACTGGTTTCTCATGTCCAATTCATTAGCCCCTCGGTCGTCAGCAGCTGCAAGAAAACGGTAGAATTTTAACTGATAAATACGTAGATAGCCATATATGTTACGGTCACTAGAGAGCTCAAACCAGTAAATAACAGACAGTCTAGCTTACGCTAATATTGAACGTCAGTTAAATTCTCTTCTAAAAAGCTCTACCGGGTTTTAGGAGCATAGATTCCAGTCATCCACACCGTGTTTATAATATATATATATATATATATATATATATATATATATATATATATTATAGAGAGAGAGAGAGAGAGAGAGAAGCAAACCTTCTACACAAGCAGGATGTGACACAAAGTCAATTTGTTAAGCGGAGTTTAATAGATTGGAATTCAGAGTTTTCTTTCTCCGAGACTGGTTACCCAGCCAAAGTTTAAAAACCCAGTCCGTCCTACTATTTACCTATCCCTTTCCTATGTGAAAGGCAGACAGCCTCGTTCAGGATTTGAATTCGGGTCGACGAGTCCATTTACAACGACTCTAACCATTACACCATGTGCTTCCAATATTTCCTCATTTATGAGAGCAAATGTAGTTTAAAATGATTTAAAATATTATCTCAGATCTATTTGACCGATGGATGAGATCCTAACTGGTACTATTCCGCTAGTGGATCTGGGAGTAATGGCAATGACGAACTAACTCTATACTCCTAAGAACACCACAAATACAAGCAAATGCATATATAACGATAGAATTAATTGCATAAAAGCTTTGGTGAATCGACGGTTCAATTGAAACAAATCGAATATACCGTGTTGACCCAGTAAAAAAAAAAATTGGGGTATGACGTTAAACTGCATCTAATCGAGAAGTTCTCGTTCTGGAGTTCTAGGAGATGTGGAGTACCTTTTCGGCGCCATTATTCCGAGGTAACCATGACCCCCAAGTGGCAGTACCTGTTTGGGTACTATGGAGGCATTAAATAGAAAAAAATCAAATCTGTTTTTAAAATATTGAGTTTAAAACGAAGAATTTCCAATGCCCATCAAAAATTAATAAAACAAAATATATTTGACTTAAATAATCCAACGATGGTTGACATGCCGTACAATCCAACGAATCATCAAATAAACCAACCTATTTGTCCCATAGGTGAGATCCTAACAGGTACTAAACACCTAGCCGATCTGGGTGTAATCGCAATAAAGAGATGACTCCATACACCTAAGGATTCCAAAAATGCAAACACATGCATATATAACGAAACAGTTGATTGCATACAAGTTGTGGGGAATAGACGGTTCAATTTAAACAATTCGAATCTACCGTGTTAACCAAGTAAAAAAGAAACAAAAAATATTAAAAATACCAAAAGCAATAAAAGATTGAATTATATATGAATTCTACTGATGCTTCAGTGCACCCAGTGCACTTAAAAGCTCTTCCCGGATGATCACCGTCTGATCCAATCCTTTTGAAAATGGATGATTAGGTTCCGAATCATTCTATTCAGACATTAAAATGTTGCGATTATTTTCTGAATCTGAATAATTGATCTTTCTCTGGAATTGAAAAACTCGATGAGCATTCCCTGTTGCTGGACATCATAGGTATCCATTTTAATCTTCAGGGGATGCTCTATAACCAGCAAAAAAATTTAAAAAATAAAAGTTACGATTTTCACAAAGCCGTCAGTTTTTCTGTGGTCACCATGAATATTTATTATATGGTCTAATCGTATTGGTAGTATTAGTAGTATTGATAATAATACTTACAAGCAAAAATGTCAAAATAATCGAATGCCAATGAAAATAATTTCTATGAGGGGATAGCTTTTAATATAAAGAGTACATGTAATATTTAAATTGTGAATTCCATTCATTCTTAATGTTTATATATACTAGTAAATATATGCACCCTCCGGTGTCTAAGTTTTTATATAATAAAATATCATGTTAAATTAGAAAGGCTAATGAAACTGAATAAGAATGCAGATAAAAAGATTTGGAACAGAGGGGGTATGATAAAAAAATAGAACAACTTTGAAACTAACTCTTCCATCATTTTTCATTACTCCCGTCTTTCATTGGTAAATTTTCCTAATTTAACTATTTAGTTAAAATAGGAAGTAAAGAATAATATTACAGTTATTTCTTCTTGTTAATGGATTTCTTTTAAGATTTATCCCCGAGAGTTTTGCTCATATTCAATAAGATAAAAACCAAACAATTAGAAATCAATAATAATAAGTATATATTTATTAGAATCAAATTTTTAATATCAATATGCAAATTAGCCTTCCCATTCACACTAAAATCCGCTATTTTGTTGTATATATAAATACAATTTCATGTTATTATTGTAGATAAGGCCAACAGTATCAATAACAAAAAACAATTTTATTAATAATTGAAGTTTAAATTAAAATAAAATCATGGAGAATGTGATGTAAATAACTAAAGGGAATTGTGACTTGAGAAGTGATATAGTTTCGGTTACAGACAGACAAACCCACAATCTCCATTATAATAGATATATATATATATATATATATATATATATATATATATATATATATATATATATATATATATATATATATATATATATATATATATATATATATATATATATATATATATATATTATATATATATATATATATATATATATATATATATATATATATATATATATATATATATATATATATATATATATATATATATATATATATATATATATATATATATATATATATATATATATATATATATATATATATATATATATATATATATATATATATATATATATATATATATATATATATATATATATATATATATATATATATATATATATATATAATTGTTTTCTTTTTTTTTCATTCAGATTTTCATGCGGGCGACTAAAATACTGTAAATGTAGATCAAGGCTGAACAGTATTGTCCATATATAGATAAAATATCAATTTATTCTAGGACAAATAGATCTTTTTTGTACCTAAGTATACAACACTGAATACACCTGACTTATTTCCTTTTGTGTAAGGATTTCAATTTTAAGAAGTGCAGTGGACACCAAGGATTAATAAACGTTAACCTCTTGATGGCATGTATTAACATAAGTACTAACAAAACATAAATCAGTTTAATGTTTAAGATAATGTTTTTAAAAAAAAAGTTGCATAGATAGATTTATGAGCAGTTTACAAAACATCATGAATAAATAATTGATTTCCTCTTTCAAACATGTATAATTGAATAAACTAGCGGGAATACGCACCCTCCGGGGGTAAGTATTTAAGTATTAATGTAATGAAATATATTAAATCAGAAAGACTAACGAAATTGAACTGAAACGCATATAAAAATTACGATCACTTCAGTTATATGTTAATTGGTTTCTATTTAAAATCGTTCATAGGATTGATTTTAATATTTTGGAGAATAAAACAATAACATTAGAAATCAGTAACATCAACTATTTTTTTTATTAAACCCAGGTTTATTAAAACCAGTATGCATATTATGTAAACCTTTATTTCTTAGCGATATATAAGATACATTGCAACATCTTAGATGCACTAATAACATGGGCTATTTTGAGACAAATCTAACTCAGATTTTCTTAAGATATATCATTAATAGATCAGATTTCTTCTATGCATTAATGATTTTGATTATAAATTAAACATTCAGTGATAAACTTACACAATCCACCGAGAGTATTGGGGCGTGAGTAGTGACGTAGTTTCGGTAAAGGAGAAACACCGAATCTCCATTAAAGATTTTAATTTCAAATCTATGTTGAGTTTTAGGCCGAAGATTCGATTTCGATATTTATCGGTAACTGGCTTTCAGATTTTCATTTATTATCTATACATACAATGGAATTGTTTGTCTATTTAACTGAGCGTAAGGGACGAACAGAAACAAAAGAATGTCATTCTCAATTCGTAGACAAAATATAATCTGCTGAGTATGGAGATAGTTTCTGAATGTTTGCTGAAAATACTCATTCTTTCCTTCCTTTTAGCAGTCCGTCGCAGACGATGACCTCACTTCATGTCATTGATTAGTTACGGTCGATGGACTTTTTGATGGCTAATTAGTCCGGACTTGCAGATGCGGTCACACATTGCAAGGGCAATTTCCATCTGCATTCTGTGGTGCATTTCGACACAGACCTCGTTGTTCTTTGGCCCCTATTGAATTCAATAGTGAGCCGCTCTGTTCTTGAGCAGCACGTGTTTCGCCAACCTTGTCTGTTAGAGTCCAGGTCTTCTAGATTTTAATGTGTAATGGCGTATTTCTTTGAACTTTAAATTCCACAACAACATTCTCCAGCGCATACTGTGCGTAAAGTAGTGGCATGAAATTCCCCACTCAGAAGAACAGTAGGCTCCCGAAAGCTGTTCAAAGCCCAGCTGAAAATACTACCAATACTAAAACTACTGCTACTACTGCTTCGAGATTGTTGGGTTTGCTTATTCTATATAACTTTATCAAATTTAGTCTAAGTTTACATATTAATTGAATACTGATTCACTTGCAGGATCTGTGGATATACCACAGTATGATAATTTAATTACTACGACTTTTGATATGTTTAATTTTCCCTCTCTTTCTTCTGTGTCTCTCGTCTTCAACCTCATTCTGACACACTTAAACTTAGGCGCATAAAGAAGAAGCAGTAAAAATGGCGTCACACAGAATTCTAGCGTTGCAAGAAAAAATCAGCCATGATATCGCGTGGCCATAAATAATGGACGAACAACCTGTAGAAGCGATGCGTTTATCTCAGCGCCAAACTAAAAGAAAAATGCTGATCCAGGTTGTTTATTTTGATGACTCTTCATGCCATTATCCATTAGAAGATTAAAAAAAAGGGAAAATAAAAAAGAAATAAAAGAAAAAAGAAGAAATGAATAAAAACACAAAAGAAAAAAAAAACCCTGAAATATTGGAACTAGATAAAACTGATTTGGCGTTTGTTTGGAAGAAAGGGAAATCAAACCTGTTTCGGGATAGAGATAGAAGCGGAAGTGCTGAAATGAGAAGAAAAGATCCAGTAAGATAGCTGAGAAATTTACAGGAATAAGTTTCTAAAAATTGTGAAGAAAAAGAAAGCAACAGACCCAGAAAATAAAAAGGGAGGATCGTCTTGTTGTTCAGATATATGTATATTTCTCTCTGGACGGAGTAGAAGAAATTTGAATCTTATTATAATAAAGATTCGGTGACTCTGTCTTAAACCGAAATTACGTCACTGCTTACTTCACAATACCTTCAGGAATTGCGCAAGTTTATCTATGAGTACTTAATTTATTGTCAGAATTATTATTAAATAGAATAAAACTTATTTATTAACAATGTATCTATGAAAAATAGTTAGATTTGACTCAAAACATCCCTGTAATGTGTCGTCTAAGACGCTGCAATGTATCTAATATATTGCTAAGAAATATAGGTTTACATAATATATGGTGTGGTTAATTTGTATACTGGTTTTAACAAATAATTACCTGGTGTTATTGATATTGTTTTATGCTCCAATAATCAATCCTATGAATGATTTTATATAGAAGTCAATTAAAATATAATCAAAATAAGTGTAATCATTTCATATGCGTTCTTATTTAACTTCATTAGTTTTTCTAATTCAATATATTTCATTACATTAAAACTAAAACAATTACACATAGGAGATGCATATTCCCGTTAGTTCAGATAACAAAAACGAACATTTAAAATGCTGCTAATTTTCAAAGCGGGTGACTGTTTCTACGTGTACTTTTGGTGATCAAATATTTATTTCTATATTTCTCCGAATATATAATGTGGTCTCGTTTCGACCAACGCACGTTTATTAAATATTAAGATGCGACAGTCCTACTCACCGTGGCGTAGTGGTTAACGTGCTAGAAAATTTGATCACCCAAAGTACACGTAGAAACAGTCACCCGCTTTTGAAAAATTAGCAGCATTTTAATGTTCGTTTGTTATCTGAACTAACGGGAATATGCATCTCCTATGTGTAATTGTTTTAGTTTAAAATGTAATGAAATATATTGAATTAAGAAAAACTAATGAAGTTAAATAAGAACGCATATGAAATGATTACCTTAATTTGATTATATTTTAATTGACTTCTATATAATCATTCATAGGATTGAATTATGTGGAGCATAAAAACAATAATGCAATAACACAGGTAATTTTATTGTTAAAACCAGTATACAAATTAAACCACACCATATATTATGTAAGACCTATATTTCTTAGCCAATATATTAGATACCATTGCAGCGTCTTAGACGACACATTACAGGATGTTTTTGAGTCAAATCTAACTATTTTTCATAGATACATTGTTAATATAAGTTTTATTCCTATTTATAATAATTTCTGACAATAATTTAAGTACGCTCATAGATAAACTTGCGCAATTCCTGAAGGTATTGGTGAAGTAGCAGTGACTAATTTCGGTTTAAGACAGAGTCACCGAAATCTTTAATTATATAAGATTCAAATTTCTTCTACTACCGTCCAGAGAGGATATACATATATCTGAAACAACAAGGACGATCCTCCTTTTTATTTTCTGGGTCTGTTGCTTTCTTTTTCTTCCAGCAATTTTTAGAAACTTATTGCTGTTAAATTTTCTCAGCTATCTACTGGATCTTTCTCTATTTCAGCAACTTCCGCTTCTATCTCTATGCCCGAAACAGGTTGATTTCCTTCTTCCAAACAAACGCCAATAGTTTATCTAGTTCAGATATTTCAGGTTTTTTTTCTTTTTTTGTGTTTTTATTCATTTCTTCCTTTTTTCTTTATTTCTTTTTTATTTTCCCTTTTTTTAATCTTCTAATGGATGAATGATGAAAGAGTCATCAAAATAAACAACCTGGATCAGGCATTTTTCCTTTAGTTTGGCGCTGAAGATAACGCATCGCTTCTTACAGGTTGTTCGTCCATTTTTATGGCCACGCGATATGCAATGGCTGATTTTTTTTGCACGCTAGAATTCTGTGTGACGCCATTTTTAACTGCATTTCTTCTTTATGCGCCTAGTTTAAGTGTGTCAGAATGAGTTGAAGACGAGAGACACAGAGAAAGAGAGGGAAAATTAAACAATATCAAAAGGTTCGTAGTATTAATATCAAATACTGTGGTATATCCACAGATCTGCAAGTGAATCAGTATTCAATTAATATGTAAACTTAGACTAAATTTGATAAAGTTATATAGAATAAGCAAACCAACAATCTGCGAAGCAGTTAGTAGCAGTAGTTTTAGTATTGGTAGTATTTCAGCTGGGCTTTGAGACAGCTTTCGGAGCTACTGTTCTTCTGAGTGGGATATTTCATGGCCACTAACTTTACGCACAGTATGCGCTGGCGAAATGTTGTTGTGGAATTTAAAGTTCAAAGAAATACGCCATTACACATTAAAATGCTAAAGACTGGGACTCTTCAGACAATGGGGGGGTTGGCGAAACACGTGCTGCTGCAAGAACAGAGCGGCTCACTATTGAATTCAATAGGGGCAAAGAAACACGAGTGGTCTGGTGTCGAAATGCACCACAGAAATGCAGATGGAATTGGCCTTGCAATGTGTGACCGCATCTGCAAGTCGGACTAATTAGCCATCAAAGTCCATCGACCGTAAACTAATCCAATGACATGAAGTGAGGTCATCGTCTGCGACGGACTGCTAAAAGGAAGGAAAGAATGAGTATTTTCAGCAAACATTCAGAAACTATCTCCCCATACCTCAGCAGATTATATTTTGTCTACGAAATTTGAGAATGACATTCTTTTGTTTCTGTTAGTCGCTTACGCTCAGTTAAATAGACCAAACAATTCCATTGTATGTATAGATATAAAATGAAAATCTGAAAGCCAGTTACCGATAAATATCGAAATCGAATCTTCGCCTAAAACTCAACATAGATTTGAAATTAAAATCTTTAATGGAGATTCGGTGTTTCTGCCTTTACCGGAAACTAAGTCACTACTCACGCCCAATACTCTCGGTGGATTGTGTAAGTTTTATCCTGAATGTTTAAATTTATATCAAAATCATTAATGCATAGAAGAAATGCTGATCTTATTATGATATATCTTAAGAAAATCTGAGTTAGATTTGTCTCAAAAATAGCCCATGTTATTAGTGCATCTTAAGATGTTGAATGTATCTTATATATCGCCTAAGAAATAAAGGTTTACATAATATGCATAACTGGTTTTAATAAACCTGGGTTTAAATAAAAAAAATATATGATGTTACTGATTTCTTAATGTTATTGTTTTTATTCTCAAAATATTAAATCAATCCCTATGAACGATTTTTAAAATAGAAACGCAATTAACATATAACTGAAGTGATCGTAATTTTTTATATGCGTTTCAAAGTTCAATTTCGTTAGTTTTTCTGATTTAATATATTTCATTACATAAATACTTAAATACTTACCCCCGGAGGGTGCGTATTCCCGCCTAGTTTATTTCCAATTATACATGTTTGAAAGAGGAAATCAATTATTTATTCATGATGTTTTTGTAACTGCTCATAAATCTATCTATGCAACTTTTTTTTTAAAAACATTATCTTAAACATTAAACTGATTTATGTTTTGTTAAGTATTATGTTTTAAGTACATGCAATCAAGAGGTTAACGTTTATTTATCCTTGGTGTCCACTTGCACTTCTTAAAAATTGAAATCCTTACACAGAAGGAAATAAGTCAGGTGTATTCAGTGTTGTATACTTAGGTACAAAAAAGATCTATTTGTTCTAGAATAATTGATATTTTATCTATATAGGTGGACAATACTGTTCAGCCTTGATTTCTACATTTACAGTAATTTTAGTCGCGAGCATGAAAATCTGAAATGAAAAAAAAGAAAAAATTATATTTATATATAGATATATATATATATATATATATATATAATATTATATATATATATAGTATATATATTATATATATATATTATAATTATATAATATTATATATATAGTATAGTATATAGTATATTATATATATATATATATATATATATTATATTATATATATTATATATATAGTATATACTATTATATATATATATAGTATATATATATATATATAATATATATATATATATATAATATTATGATATATATATATAGTATATATAGTAAATATATATATATAATATATATATATATATATATATATATACTATATTATATATATATATATATATATATATATATCTTATTATAATGGAGATTGTGCGGTTTTGTCTGCTGTAGCCGAAACGTATAATCACTTCTCAAGTCACAATTCCCTTTTGAGTTAATTTACATCACATTCTCCATGATTTTATTTTAATGTTAAACTTCAATATTAATAAATTGTTTTTTGTATTGATACTGTTGGCCTTATCTACATAATAACATGAAATTGTATTATATATACAACAAATAGCGGATTTTAGTGTGAATGGGAAAGGCTTAATTTGCATATTGAATATTAAAATTTGATTCTAATAAATATATACTTATTATTATGATTTCTATTGTGGTTTTTATCCTTAATTGATATGAAAGCAAAACTCTCGGGGATAAATCTTAAAAGAAATCCATTAACAAGAAGAAATAACTGTAATATTATTCTTTAACTTCCTATTTTACTAAATAGTTAAAATTAGGAAAATTTTACGCAAATGAAAGACGGGAGTAATGAAAATGATGAAGAGTTAGTTTCAAAAGTTGTTCTATTTTTTTATCATACCCCCTCTGTTCCAAATCTTTTTTATCTGCATTTTATTCAGTTTATTAGCCTTTCTTAAATTTAACATGATATTTTATTATAGTAAAAACTTAGACACCGGAGGTGTATATATTTACTAGTATATATAACCATTAAGAATGAATGGATTACAATTTTAAAATATTACATGTATCTTTATATTAAAAGCTATCCCTCATAGAAATTATTTTCATTGGCATTCGATTCATTTTGACATTTTTGCTTGTAAGTATTATTTATCAATACTACTAATACTACCAATACGATTAGACATATAATAAATATTCATGGTGACCACAGAAAAACCCCTGGAAAAAAACGGCTTTGTGAAAATCGTAACTTTATTTTTTAAATTTTTTTTGCTGGTTATAGAGCATCCGTCCTGAAGAATTAAAATGGATACCTATGATGTCCAGCAACAGGGAATGCTCATCGAGTTTCAAAAATTCCAGAGAAAGATCAATTATTCAGATTCCAGAAAATAATCGCAACATTTTAATGTCTGAATGAATGATTCGAACCTAATCATCCATTTTCAAAGGATTGGATCAGACGGTGATCATCCGGGAAGAGCTTTAGTGCACTGGGTGCACTGAAGCATCAGTAGAATTCATATATAAATTCAATCTTTTTTGCTTTTGGTATTTTTAATATTTTTTGTTTCTTTTTAGCTTGGTTAACACGGTAGATTCGAATTGTTTAAAATTGAACCGGTCTATTCCCACAACTTGTATGCAATCAACTGTTTCGTTATATATCATGTGTTTGCATTTTGGAATCCTTAGGTTGTATGGAGTTCATCTCTTATTGCGATTACAACCAAATCGGCTAGGTTTTTAAAGTACCTGTTAGGATCTCAGCCTATGGGAGCAAATAGGTTGGTTTTATTTGATGATTTCGTTGGAATTGTACGGCATGTCAACCATCGTTGGATTATTTAAGTCAAATATATTTTGTTTTATTAATTTTTGATGGGCATTGGATTCTTCGTTTTAAACTCAATATTTAGAAAACAGATTTTGAATTTTTTTCTATTTAATGCTCCAATAGTACCAACAGGTACTGCCATTGGGGGTCCATGGTTACCATCGGAATAATGGCGCCGAAAGGTACTGCCACATCATCCTGAATCGCAGAACGAGAACTTCTCGATTAGATGGCAGTTTACGTCATACCCAATTTTTTTTTTACTGGGTCAACAAGGTATATTCGATTTGTTCAATTGGAACGCGTCGATTCACCAAACTTGATTATGCAATTAATTCTATGTTATATATGCATTGCTTGTAAATTTGTGGTGTTCTTAGAGTATAGAAGTTAGTTCGTATTGCCATTACTCCCAGATCGCACTAGCGGAATAGTACCGTTAGGATCTCATCCATCGTCAAATAGATCTGAGATAATATTTAAAATCATTTTAAACTACATTTGCTCTATAGATGGAGGAATATTGGAAGCACATGGTGTAATGGTTAGAGTCGTTGTAAATGGACTCGTCGACCCGATTCAAATCCTGAACGAGGCTGTGCTGCCTTTCACATAGGAAAGGGATAGGTAAATAGGTAGGACGGACTGGGTTTTTAAAAACTTTGGGCTGGGTAACCAGTCTCGGAGAAAGAAACTCTGAATTCCATCTATTAACTCCGCTTAACAAATTGACTTTGTGTCACATCCTGCTTGTGTAGAAGGTTTGCTTCTCTCTCTCTCTCTCTTCTCTCTATATATATATATATATATATATATATATAATAATAATATATATATATATAGTATAACACGGTGTGGGATGACTGGAATCTATGCTCCTAAAACCGGTAGAAGCCTTTTTAGAAGAGAAATTTAACTGACGTCAAATATTTAAGCGTAGCTAGACTGTCTGTTATTTACTGGTTTGAGCTCTCTAGTGACCGTACATATATGGCTTCTACGTATTTTATCAGTTAAAATTCTACGTTTTCTTGCAGCTGCTGACGACCGAGGGGCTAATGAATTGGATCATGGAAGAAACCAGTCGGATTTCGTTCCCGGATAAG
>CM042141.1:47424907-47559366 GCA_023376005.1 Doryteuthis pealeii | reverse complement strand
AGAGAGAGATTCCAAGACTTCTGAATTGAGTAATTACTATTTCTTGAAAGAGCTATAGCGAGTTTCTTCTCTACAGAGGACATTTTTTTAAAACAAAGAAATTTAGTCTAAAAAACATTATACTATATTTCTAGAGAATTGAAGGAATGATAATTCCCAAGTTCGACGTAATTATCATTGAGTATTTTCTTATTCTAAAACCGATAATGGTTCTTTGGGGAATCGACATTCCTTGAAATCTCCTGAAGTAGACTATTAGGGATTTACTCTAAATCTTCTTTCTTTTCTTCCAAATATGTGTTTGATCTGTGAGCCCAGCATCAACGGGATACATTGAGCTCTATCAATTACAACTATTGTAAATCATTACATCATAAGGGATATTTAATCACTCATTCAAAGGAAATTGATTATATTATAATAATCAAGTGACACTAGAGAATCTAATATTGTAGTGAATAAGAGGCAGGGAAAATCTGTAATGATTTCAAAACAGAAATTGTTTATTTGGAAATAGATCGGTACTTAGGTCTCTCCATTTCTTATATATATATATATATAATATATATATATATATATATATATATATATATATGAAAAGTGGGTAACATATGTGTGACATTTTTGCTCTAGTTTATTCTACTATGGAGCGCTCTTACTTATATATGAATATCGTGAAACAAGCGGAACTTCCGTACCCTTATGAAAACATACCAGTGCCGGATAAACACACACACACACACACACACACACACACACACACACACACATATATATATATATATATATATATATATATATATATATATATATATATATATATATAGAGGTAGGTAAAGGATAGTGAACAAGAATAAATAACTCAAAACAAATCTAAGAGTTGAAATATTTCGTCCAATTTATAAGGAAATCTTCTTTTGACTGAAGATATCCTTATAAATCGGACGAAATATTTCAACTCTTTGATTTGTTTTGAGTTATCATTTCTTGTTCAATATCCTTTTACCTACCTTATGCTGTCGGATTCTACTCCATCCATCCTATCTTCATATATATATATATATATATATATATATATATATATATATATATATATATATATAATATGCATGTGTGTGCCGAAGTTGCTTGAAGTACAATAATCAGTTGACCCTGGAAAACTGATATTGTACTGAATAAAGTCGTATAAACGGTAATAATACCAAACACAAATCGTTTATTTATAGGAAAATTATTCTCTTGATAATATCTTAGTCGTGTCTAACGTCAAGAAAGAGCTGGAAAGTTGATAAGAATATCTTCAGTTCAGGGATCCAGAACAAGACCCCCTCCTCCCCAAAACTCTTTTATTATCTTAATGGCTTCAAGCACCTCTTCCTTCTTGTCAATTAGAAATAATCCCAGAGAAAAAAGTACGTTACAACCAATCGGGTTTCTTTGCGGATAATCTCCTTCTGGGATGAATTGCTCGTTTAGCCAACACTTAGCGTGATGGGTCATTGTCCTCACATTAAAATCAAATAAAAGTATCCACCTGCTATCATTACAAATTTTATCAAGGTTTCATCTACCCATGTCTTCTATCGTTGCCATCCTGACCGAAATAGATCGGCAATTGGGTATCCTCAATTTTAAAATCGTTTACGCTTTTCCATATGTATATGTAAATCTAGAACTTCTGAATCAAAAACAGGGAACACAGTCTCAAGATCATACCGTCGGAGTCTGAGGTTCTTTCTTCCGAATCCTCAGCCCTGCCATAGACCAGCTTAAGTGAAGTTAATGAAAATTATTGAACTTGAAACATAGTAAGTTTTATCAAAATTCCTTGTTTCGGCATCAAATGACCGGAAAGGGTTGTTATGCCGTAGAATTAACAACCGAAACCAAACCAAACCTTTTTGCTTATATACATTTACCAACCCTTCCGCACGAGTAGGATGTGACACAAGGTCAATTTCTTAAGCGGGGTTTAACAGGTTTGAATTCAGAGTTTTCCTTCTCCTAGACTGGTTGCCTAACCAAGGTTAGAGAGCACAATCTGCCCTACTATTTACCCATAGCTGGAGTGAGAGTAGAATTCATACTTTTCCCAAGGGTATTAGCGCTAAGTGAAATGCACTTACCACGTCCAGCATTTGAACTCGGGGTGACGAGTCCATTTCCTATGACTTTAACCATTACACCACGCGCTTCCTACCTTCCTTACCTATTTGCTTATATGTTCATATATTCTTCCAGTTAGATTCCCCCTTTGTTCTTCATTGAATTTCTAAATCATGAATCTCGTTTCAGTTATAATAATCATCAAAATCTGCATCTATTTTTAACATTGTTATAGCTAAACAGAAAAGAAAAAACGTCAAAATAAGATACTCAAGAAAATTTGAGGAAAAAATATTTAAATTGATCGGAGATAATGCATTTCATAATTCGTTCTTGTAATACAAAGTTTTGATCAAGGATCAAATTTAAGAGAATACAATTTGATAAAATGTAATAAAAAAATGAAATAGGCAGGAAAAAATTATATTTAACTTTTGATATGTCAAAACTGATTAATATATTTTAGGATTTATGGTTTTAAATTATTAGATTCGTACTGCAATTTAAAAATAATGTAAGTAAAGTATACATCTTGTGAAATTGGTTAGAATAAGCTCTTATACGAATATCTATCATTGTTCTCTAACATGACACGAGGGGTTGGGATATATATATATATATATATATATATATATATATATATATATATCAAACTCTCCGCACGGTATGTATCATATGGTCATATGGTGGGAATTAAGAGTTTTCCTTTTCCTCGACCGGCTTCTATACTAAGGTTGTACTATTCATCATAGGTGGAGGGGGATTAATTGTATTCATAGCTTTCCCAAGTGTATTAGCGCTATATGAATGCAAAAGTCTTCATCTAGGATTTGAACAATCTACGAGGCCATTTCCTTTGACGGATTACACCATGCACCTCCTGAAGAATAATTAAAGTTCCAATTACCGTCGAACTGAGAAGACAAGTCAATAAACGGTTGTAACTTAAATACAAACCCGAATAGTCACAAAATCTACTGCAGAATGACAGGATATATATAAGACTCCACAATGTCATTCAAATCAAGCAGTCAAGCAGCCAATAAGAACTCAAGGAATGGAATGACCCAAATCACCCAAATTCATGAATGGGTAATTCTTGATTTCTATATATACCAATTGTCTTGGACACTGCTTAAGTTGTACTTAGCTGCTGTTATTCAAACCAACAGTAGACTTACTGACTTCAATACCTCCCTTATATGTTCATGTCTTCCTCTAGCTAGATACTCAATTTGTTCTTCATTTCATTGTATTTCCGAATTATAAAACATGTTTCACTTATAATACCACGAAAATTATGCCTCCATTTACAACGTTGTTATAGCTAAAAAAATTTTTTAAACCTCAAAAATAGAATCGCATAATGCATTTTATACTTCCTTGTTGTAACCCCAAGATTTGATCAAGGATCAGATTTACATAATACGTAAAAAAAGAAAGAAAAGGAATAGAAAGCAGCAAATGGTAATTAACTTTTGATATGTCAAAATGGATGTCCCTCAATAATGCAATCTTTTTAATTAGTCCTTCATTAATTCTTTTCATTTTGTAATCAGAGATCGACTCTCCCAAAAAATGAACTCTGACATTTCACTCACTTGAAATCAACAAAGAAAGAAAAATGTCAAAACATCTGTTATCATTAACTAAAATCGCACTTTCCGAAATGATCAAGACTTTTGAAATATAAAAATAAATCCAAAAATATATATTTTTTTAATTCTGTAGAAATGCAAAAAAAGGCAATGAAATATTTCATTCTTAAATCGTTGAATAAAAGAACACTTGAATTAAATAGAATAAATAAATGAAATTCCCAAAATAAAATGAAATAGTTAGAAATTTTTAAAAAATAAAAGGAAATAATAGATAAATATATAAAAGAAAAATGAATAGATGAAATAAATAAAAAATAAAGGAAATAATAAATAAAATAGACTTAAATAAATCAAGAAAACAAAAGATAATATAACAATGAATAAATCAATAAAATAAAATAAGAATATTCTAGCACACGTCGTCTGTCACTCTCTATTAAAAACGAAAACGGTAAAAATTTAATTAGTTTCGAGTTCTTAAAATCATTTGACACTTTTTTTAAATGAGAGTTAAGTGTCCCATCCCATTTTTTATTATATTAAATTTATTTCAGTGTAAGGAGAGCGGTTCTTCTTAAAATATAATTTCTTTATTAATGTAACGGAATATCTTGAATTCATTTTGTCTTACAACTTTTCAAATCTTCATCCACTTATATTCTTTAGTGGAATTTCTTCACTTCAATTTCATATATTTATCCTGTTTTTTTTTTTAACACTTTTTCTTTTGGGTATCTTGTTAATAAGACAGATGCATTTTAATTAGAAAATGCTCGGACGAATTAACTCAACATTTATGTTAAGAGACTCGAAATATAAATAATACCTTTGTCAATTTATACAGTTTATCAATCACATGTTTCGAACTGTTATTTCAATGTGTCTGAATTTTTTGAATGAATGAATTTCATTATACATTTTTTGATTAGTTTTTCTTATATCTTATTTATTTATTATGATTTTTCTTAGGAAATTTTACATTCTAAAGACTTTAAGTAAACAGCATGTTTCGGAAATAAGACATAACACACGATCCAACAGATACATATATCTGACAAAAAACACACACCCACACATATACACACGCACACACACCTCATATATAACATATAAAACACATACACACATACTCACACATACACAAACATACAAATATACTCACACATACACAAACATAAAAATATACTCACACACACATACAAATATTCTCACACGCACACATACAAATATACTCCCCCACACTCACATATACTCACACACACACACACACACACACACAAATATACTCACACTCACACAAATATACTCACACAAACAGAAATATACTCACACACATAAATATACTCACACACACACACACACATAAATATACTCACACACAACACAAACACACATAAATATACTCACACCCACACATAAATATACGCACACACACAAATGTATATATATAAATAAATATAAAAAATACAAATTAACTCACACACATACAAATATACTCACACACATAAATATATATATATATATATATATAATATATATATATATATATATATATATATATATATATATATATGCGCGAATAGAGTCAATCAAACGCACTCATTTGACCATATTTATATCATTTGCATAATTTTCAAAACATGATAATTGTTTGATGACTGCTACACAGCAAGAAACCAATGGTAACAAACTTGTTCCAATGTAAATAAATGAATATAAACAATATATATATATATATATATATATATATATATATATATATATATATGATATTATTCTAGTATTGTTAGTTGGAGGTACATATATCAGGTTTGGGCATTTGTATGAAACATTCAAGAAATAAATATCAGAAACTCGGTTGCTTTTAGTAGATTTTCGTTTATTTACTAAATAAATACACCGACTGCACTTGTGCAGAGGGTAAGACGCTTCACAACGGGGCCACCTGTTGGCCATGGGGGGGGGGCTCGTTATTCTTAAGGGGTGGATTCCCGGAGGCTGTTCAGTGTATGAAATGTAACAATACACTTTGGTCCTTAGACAGAGGGTTGCAGCGGTCCCTTCTGATCAACCGTCGGTAGAGCCTAAGAACAATCGGCTGATCACGTCAAGCCTCATCTCTTATATGATTGTCAAAACCCTATTGCCATTATGGCAAGCCCCAAGCCTTTTATCATATATGCGCTAGAAGGCAGTGGCTAAAGATCTTCCTGTCTTGCGTATGACGTTAAACAATGTGATGGGGAGGTTCCAGTTCTGGAGATTTGGGTAATGCGGAGTGTCCCTTCATCACCATTGCTCCCATGTCCACTCTGACCCGGAGTGGTAGTACCTGTTAGGGTCCTATCCATGGATTAAATAGAAAAAATATATTTATTAAAAAATTGAGTTAACACATTTTCTTCCAAACTATTGCTTCAAATCTTTCAAAATTTTGCTGGTATTAGATTTATCTCTAAGCTTGATATGTTGTAAAAAGAAATTTTTTAAAACTGTTCCCCTCCAATCATTTATATTCATCTTTGTTTTTTTTTACGGCATATCAATTCTTTTATCAAGACATTTTTTTAATTTAACCCATAGATAAGACCCTAACAGGTACTACCACTCAGAGTGGACATGGGAGTAATGGTTATGAAGTGGTGCTTCACATTCCTCAAACATCCAAACTGGAACCTCACCGTCAGATAGAGTTTAACATCATTCCCAGAACATGAAGACCTTCAGTCACCGCCTTCTAGCACGCATACGATAAAAAAGGTTGGGGCAATCATATAGGTTCTAGCGCTAGACATGACCAGCCGATTGATCGGAGGGGACCTCTCCACCCGCCCGTCTAGCCCAAGTAAGTGGAGTGTTGCATGTCATGGACTGCTCTTCCATCTGGGTTCCATCCTTAAGAATAACGGTCGCCACCAATGGCCATTAGGTGGCTCCATTTGGGGGAGTCATACCCCTGTGCAGAGATACAGTCGGTGTATTCTAACGCCCCAGTCGACAGTGCGGTCATCTTCTCTATCTGAGCTAATTTGCGTATCATGTATTTGACTGTACTGTCACTCAATTCACCCAATCAGCATCTCATTATATGTGTCCTATCTACAATGATTTTTTCATCATTCAATCTTCTTTTATGTATTCCAAAAGAATAATCGTCATAATTAACAAAATCACCATCATAACCTTAACAAATGAGAACCGCCCTGTTGGCTGGAGCGTTAAAATGGATGAGCAGTCCATGACCTGCAACACTCCACTTAGAACCTTACTTAGGTTAGACGGGCGGTCGGAGAGGCCCCTCTGATCAATCGGTTGGTCACGTCAAGCCCTAGCACCTATATGATTGCCCCAACACTTTTTATCATATTTGTGCTAGTAGGCGGTGGTTGAGGGTCTACATGTCCTGGGAATGACATTAAACTATCTGATGGTGAGGTTCCAGTTCTGGAGGTTTGGGGAATGTGGAGCACCCCTTCATCACCATTTCTCCCTGGTCCACTCTAACCCGGAATGGTAGTACCTGTTAGGGTCCCATCTATGGGTTAAATAGAAAAATGTATTTATAAAAATATTGTATTATCCATTAAGAATTGATTTATTTTAAAACTTTATCGGCATTAAATGACCCACTGAGGTTGATATGCTGTAAAACAAACCAAACCAAATTAAAAAGTGAGGAGTGGTCTTTTGTCGTTATCATCCGGACAGTGAGGGAGTCTCTCCACTTTCAGCTAGCGCTAGACCAGGGATTTTTTTCGCTTTACCGCACAGATCAAATTACCAAATTTGTACTACTCATGCGCTGATTTGACGGGAGCCGGAATCTTGCGCTTCTGAGGCGAGTGATCTACCGACTGCGCTAAACCGGCCCTCGTAAGTCATACACATCATCACCATAGTAACCATCATCATCATCATCGTCATTGTCATGTTCCTAAGCATATTTTCTTAATAGAAAAAAAAAAGAATTTAAAAAAAATCTAAATAACACTATATTGAAACAACAGATACTGAAATGCTAATATCAAACAACGAATAATCAGATATGAATTATGATAACAAAAATGATAATAATACAATCCAAAAAATATGAAATATAAATTCCCTTTAGAAAAATGGAAAAAAATATAAATTATTTTAAAGGAAATGGGCAGAAAAAAAAATCTCTTTAAAAAAAGCTGATAAGAAAACGGCAAAAAAGTCGCGGATTTTAATAAAAATAAATAAATACGAGATTGGGATTTTTTTTTTTTTTGGTCGTGGAAATGAAAGAAATAGTTGCATAAATTTCATTCGACGCCAACTCGACTATTTTTCTTTCATTCTTTTTTTCTTCCCCACCAATCTCCCTTATTCCATTTTCCAAATTAAATTGATTCACGATTCCAACGGCGCAAAACATTTCAAACTTGTCTAGCACTGACAAATACGCAAAAAGGAGAGAAAAAAAAATTAAAAAAAAAAAACTTGATAAAAGTTACGCTAGATCTCCTATTTCATTTTGTGCCGCAGGTCTCATTCTTCGGTAAGAGCAGCAGAAATGGGCATGACAATATTAGAGGTTGCAGCGAAAGTACCATCATTCGCCAATTTTTATCTTTTTAAAAATTTATTTTTTAATTCTTTTTTGTGAACAGTTCGACCACATCGATTCCCTAATCTAGAATAAGTTCAGTTTCTTAAATTATTATGAATTAAGTTTTCCTCATCCCTGAAATTTAAGATTATTGATTAAAAATATTATTTTTGTCAATGAAATACGGATAGTAACATCATGTTGATTATGATGATGACGGTCTCTCTAATGATGATTACTATGCTAATGTTGATTTTGGTGATGCCTTCGTTGATCTATATATTAACATTGGTGGTCCTAAAAAAAAATACGTCACTTATCTTGCAATACCTTCTGTTTAAAAATGATACTATCCAAATCGTCTAAGATGAAATGCAAAAATGTAAAACCTGATTATCTGCTGTTGCTTATCAACCGAATTCTTATTTCTTATGAGAGTCGTCACCCTAGCTAAATAATGGACCATTCAGTTTTTACCATAAAGAAAGGGAAGAAAAAGGACATGTTACATAGAAAAAATATAATAAGAACGAAAGAAAGATCGTAGGGGAAATATAAAGAGAGAGGGTGGGCGTGAAGCCATAATGCTAATCTGTTTGTATAGAACATAATGAAAAGAAGGAAAGAAAGAAGGGCGAGAGAGAGGGAGAGAGAGAGAGATAGAGAGAGTTAAATCAATACTTTTCACATATTGAACTATTTTTGCAATAAACATATAATACGTTGAAATAATTGAATTATCACACTGTAGTATATCCATAGGTCCTGCTAGTAAGCATGATATGCATATAAGATCAAAATATACAAACGACTCAAATTCAACTACAAAACCCAAGTATACAGTGTCTCTGAATGTTTGAGATGAGGCTTGAAGATTAGTATTATCTGCGTTATTCGGACTATTGTCCCCATCTTCATTGTTATTTGTACAACGTTTCGGCCGATATGTCCTCCGGCCTTCTTCAGGTATTTCTTATCGGACTCGGGAACCTTCTTTTCGAACTCGGGAACATTCAAAGTTCCGTGATGGCTCCCGATTACGACAAGAAAGTTCCCGAGTCCGACAAGGAATACCTGAAGAAGGCTGGAGGGCATATCGGCCGAAACGTTGTACAAATAACAATGAAGATGGGGACAATAGTCCGAATAACGTAGATAATACTAACCAAGTATACAGTGTCTCCCATAGAAAGGGTATGACGATTTTACTGCAATTAGAATATTGTGCAGTTTAATGTATATGCTGTGGAGGAGCTGCTGGTGTAATGCTCAACCTCGTAGAAAATGGTCACGGACACACGAGTTCAAATCCTAAACAAGGCTCTTCAAATTTCACATAGGGTTAATACCCTTGGGAAGGATATTAATCCAACTATTCTGCTAAGGGTTACCAGTAGGAGATACTGGGCTATCTAACCTTGGTACGGCAAATCCTGCTCGTGTGGAGGGGTTTATATATATAAATATATATATTGTTGAGATTTTTCTGTATATAAGGTGTGTGCTAGACGCCCACTCTTATTTATAGACTGGGCGATAGTCATGTGACCATATTCTTGGCCAATCACTTACAGTGCTCTGCTGCTGATATTATTATTTATATCGGCTGTTCTGATCTTAGCCATTCAATTGCCTTCAAACTTCGGGGACGACGGAACATAGGATTATATCACTGGACCTTTGACAATACGTAGGATTCCATAATTCAGGACTTATTCACTTACCAAAGGATTCCATAGTTCAGGACTTATTTACTTTAAGTCCTTTTCAACTGCCCAAGTATGTCGGTCAGAAACTTAACATTATATATATATATATATATATATATATTAGTGATGCTGATAGGTTTTCAAATTAGACGCACATATTTGCTTTGAATGTAAAATTTGTGAGTCCCAACTAAAGTTTTTTTAATAGATTGTATGGTTTTTATTTATGATCTGAGCAAACAACTAAAGCTAACTCCTACCTTGTAACTTATCCTGTGTAATTCGTTTCTAAGAAACTATTGAAATGTATTTACAGTTAGCTTGAAATCGTCAGGGGAAAAAAAAGAAAAACTCTGGGACGATGGATACGATTTTACTGCGTCTTTTATTTTAGATCTTTGTGCGTCAGGGACAGAGGACGCGTACCTATTAGCATCTCTCTCTCATATATATATATATATATATATATATATATATATATATATATATATATATATATATATATATATATTTTCGTCCTACCTTGTGCAAACAAATTAGACCTTATTTTATTGGGTGAGTGTCTGGGGCCTGGTGTTACTTAATGGGGATTTCAACCGTATTACAACGGCATCTTCAGGTAATAAATTACCTGAAGATGCCGTTGTAATACGGTTGAAACAGATTATTGTAATGAAGCAAGTTTAGAGGTTTTTTTTCCTTCATTTACTATATATATATATATATATATATATATATATATATATATATATTATATATATATAATATATATATATATATATATATATATATATATATATATATATATATATATATATATAGTGTTGTGGTATTATTTTTAAAATATCTATTTTTAACAGACCTCTGAAATGCAAAAATGTAGTCTGCAGTGAAAATATCGAATAAATTTGACAAAGCTTCGCATAATAGCGAGGGGAAATATCATTTAAATTTAATTGTTGAGTAGTTTTATCCCCATTTTTCTCTATTTCAAGCACACACATACACACACACACGTACGAAAATCAGACCAAATAAAATCTTGGATATGTACTCTATCACTGTGGAGGCGTGTGGTGTAATACTGACCGTCGTAGAAAATGGACTTGACGATACGAGTTCAAATCTATAACGATGTTGATTGCATTTCACATAGCGCTAATATCCTTAAAAAAGGTAGGAATCCAAATATGTGTAAATAATAGGGTGGACTGGGCTCTTTAACCTGGTTTACGCAACTCACCTTGAAGAAAAAAAACTCTGAATTCAAACCTTTTAAAATATGCTTAAGAACTTTATGTCACATCTAACACGTGTCGAATGGTTATATATATATATATATATATATATATATATATATATATATATGAGAGAGAGAGAGAGAGAGAGAGAGAGAGAGAGAGAGAGAGAGAGAGAAAGAGGGGGGAGAGAGTATCCAACTACCGCTTTTCTGTTGCAGTGATATTATTAAATTATCCAAAAGTACTCAATATATAGAAAACTTAGTACAATCATGATTTTCGGAAAATATGTGGATCTTAGTTTAACTAAGGGATGACATTGACTTAGTTAAGGATAGGGAAGTGTCTGGAGGAAATCATTGAGATCGAAATCATGGTAGACCCTTAACTCTTTTATACTATATATGTGTGTGTGTGTGTATGTGTTCTATCACTGTTGTCGATGTATCCACGCTATCTTAACTTATGTTAATGCTCTACCCGTTAATTTTTAAATATAGTATACTGCATTACCTATATATACATATACATATATATATATATATATATATATATATATATATATATATATATAAAGACAGCGAATGATATATATGCGTCGTTAATTTTTTTTTAATGCGTAAAAATCAAACCTGTTAAAATATACATAGGAAATTGACCTTGTGTCACACGCCCATCATGCGGGGAGATGTTTATATATGTGCGTGTGTGCTCTATCACTATTGCCTTTTTGTCTACGATATCCTAAGTTGGATATATAAGCTCTACTCCCGATATTAAAATTATTTACAAATATAGTATATTTCATTATTAATATTCTGTGGACATGCACACTCACTCACAGATATATATATATATATATATATATATATATATATATATATATATATATATATATATATATATATATATATATATATATTCTATCATTGTTGCCTCTGTGTCTACGCTATCCTAACGGTGATATGTATGCCCTACCCAGATATTGGAATTTTTATTTATAAATATAGTACACTGCATTATTAATATTATATATATATATATATATATATATGAGAGAGAGAGAGAGAGAGAGAGAGAGAGAGAGAGAGAGAGGGGGGGAGGAGGGAGAGAGAGGGAGAGAGAGTGGGAGTAAGTGATATAGATGCGTCGTTATTTCTTAAGAGTCGAAATCTTAAAACACTCATGATCAATTTCTAAATAGTTTTATTTTTCTGTTTTTGTTGCTTCGGCATTTCCAAACTGTCAATGTCAGGATAACTCAACAAGAAATTTTTGACTTAAACATCTGAAACTTTTTTTTGTTGTCTTACTGTTTTTTTGTTTTTTTGTTTTTGTTTTTTTTTTACCAGGGGAAATAGAAAACCAGAAGCAGTAAAGACAAAAAATGCTAAGCCTCTTAAATTTGAATAAAAATGCCCCGCAGCGAGATTTGCGTTTTTCTAGTAAAAAAAAAAAAAAAAAAAAGAAAAGAAAAAGAAAAGAAAAGAAGAAAATAAAAAAAAATAAAAAATGAAATGCGTCATCATCTTTATTATCATCTTCCTCCCCAAAAAAACATTGCTCGGTAATTCTGTCAAGGGTTAAGGGACAACAAGCCGTGTCGCTATACTCAGTGACCGCATTTTTGGAGAACTTATCTATTCCTATTTTCAAGGTCGATTCTATTTTTTGCTGATTTAACTTAAAAAAAAAGAATTGTTGTATTAGTCAGTGTTCCTCACCTGCAATGGTATTATATATATAAATATATATATATATATATATATATATATATATATATATATATATATATATATATATACGAGCAGGATCGTGATATTGCAAAAAGTAACTGGTACCTCTAAAAGACGGGGTCATTCCTAAAATGAGGTAACCAAGCGAGTAGTATTGTTTCTTTGAGACAATAACAAAATAAATAAAATTATTCTAATTAATTATCATCCTTATGATTCTTGCAATCTATATGAACGAGCTGTATATATTTATTAAATTATAAAATGACTTAATAGTTAAATTAAATGTTAAAGTTAATAGGACATGATGACATGCATTAAAAAAACTGACATAATTTATTATCGGATATAAAAATAGATTATTTATACTATATATATATCTAGATAATGAATTGTAGGCTTAAGTAATAGTACTTTTTACATTAAAATGTTTCCTTAAGGGACCATCCCCCACATTTTGGCATACATGTCAGGTACCTAAACCTTGACCCCCCTGGTTATAGACTGATCGTTTGATAGTCTTAACTAAATCGTTATGTATCTAACTTACTTGTTTCTCTTTTATGTTGTATATATATATATATATATATATATATATATATATATATATATATATATATATATATATATATATATATATATAAGTTGTGTAAAAAAAATCGAGTTTTTTTGTTCTTTTTGACACACCTTGTAATCTGAAAACTCTAACGTTCCATTTATTGTTCCTTTCTATCTAGGTAAATACAGCTTCAAACTCGGTACTTTTATGACACGTCTTGTATTCTGAAAAAAAATATCGTTCCCTTTATTGTTCATTTCTTTCTTGGTAAATACAGCTTCATCTGGTGCATAAATATATTTACCAACTCCTTAACAGGAGGATTATATATATATATATATATATATATATATATATATATATATATATATATATATATATATACATATATATATATATATATATATATGTATATATATATATATATATATATATATATATATATGTATATATATATATATATATATATATATATATATATATGTGTATATATATATATCTTCCTGTTGAGGAGTTGGTAAATATATTATGCACCGGCATATATTATATATATATATATATATATATATATATATATATATATATATATATATATATATATATATTCTGTGGATGAGTTGGTAAATATATTAATGAGCCAGATAATAAGATGATCATATGTTACATTTAGCCCCTACAAATTCTAAAAAAGGCAGTGCGTATTATATAAAATACTTTTTTCTTTTTAAAAAATTGTGTAGCCCAAATTTAGGGGTGCATGTTATAAGTAGATATTTACGATATCTATTTGCCTCCCACCAGGGACTGACAATGACACAAGATAGAGTTTAATGTGGGTTCCTTTATGCATACATAAGTTCAAGTTCAAAAATTTCACAAATCTTCCCCATTTTAGGATACATTGGAGATTAACCCTTTACCCTACATCTTTAAATGCAATGGAGAGTTGGAGCCTGAAGGGATGGTCCTTTAAAAAGGAGCTATATATCCATGTCATCAGCCATGGATGAACAAGGAATGGGTTCTGGTATAAAATCTATACCAGTAATTCCCAACTGGGGTTTACACAAACCCTGGAGGTCCACACACACAAATTAATACAGAATTGGGGGTCTAAGGTGATATTTTAGTGGTCCATAGAGCAATTCTACTTAAAAACAATTGTACTAACTAAGCGTTACTAAATGACCATGGGTATTAGGCTACCCTCACAAGGTTGAATATTTAATTAATATTTAATTAATAATAAATTACCAAAACCTAGCCATATAATATATGGGTTGTAAGATGGTCATTATTAAAAATAAAGAGTGTAGAGTGTTTTTTTTTATTAAAGTTTAAGATAATTATTCATATTTAATAAGTATGATTTATTAGTTTTTATCATTTATTTAACTTTAATTTATTTTCAGTCTTAGTTACATTGAATGTGACATACAGAAGGCAGTTTCAGGTTTGTTCAGAGATCTCAGATACCCTCAAATCTAAAAATTCATAAATATTTTGAATAAATTCTATCATTTTTCAGACTTTGCGAGATAAAATCAACTGAAATTTAAAAAGGATTCTAGGCTTTTTCCAAGTTGGGCAATTTGAAATTGAAATCGAAAAGCGGCTGGGGATTTAATATATTCAACCGTCTGAGTAATCCTTAATGAGCATGATAATGTAGAAACATATAAGAAACGTTTCAGGATTTTAGACGCACTAATCATATGGGCTGTTTTGAGGCAAATCTAACTTAGATTTTCATAGACCTCATTAATGAATAAGAATTATTCTGTGTATTAATGATTTTTAAGTATGAATTAAATACTCAATGATAAACTTACGGAATTTCTGAAGGTATTGTGACATAAACATTGACATAGTTTTGTTTACAGACAGACACCGAATTTCGATTATAAGAAGATCTGTTGCAAGGATCAGTTTTTGACAACGAAACGGTTAACGGTTACTTCCCAATGTTGTTCATCGAATCTTATTTTTAGCTGAACATTTTTAATAAGAATCAACTTTTATCATGGAAGGGATAATGAGTGGACTCAGTGCCGGCGTAAGTTACAGCAAGTTTTGACAATCGCCCTAGGGGCCAGTACCAAAAGGACACCTGTCATTTTTATGAGACAGTAAGACTTTCCAAAAATTGAAAAGACGTGATAATTAACCAAAATATTTTTGAATTTAGAATATTTGCTTATGTGAAGCCACATTGATCACAGGGATTCCAGTTTGAGAGGGAAAATAATTGGAATGAGACAAATGTCATTTCTGGAGCACGCTTCGCTTTAATTTAATGATATTTTTAATCTCCATAGGTAATAATGTCGGTCACTGCCTTTTAGGTTTTTGGAGAGGGGTTTCCCGTGCTGTAGCGGCTAATGTGCTGGAATGCGACATCATAGTGAGTTCGAACTCTAGTCATACTATTACCTTTATTTCGGACTAATACCGTTGGAAAAGGTATGAAATTCCTCGTCCCCCAGGTATGCGGTAAATAGTCCTTCTACTGATCTACTGCCAGGATGGCGTTGACATTGAATAACCCAAAAATGTTTATATGCCAATAAACAAAGAAGAAATCAAACTGTTTTTTATTGGTGGGGGGGGGGATTGTTTCCATTTAAAAATTATCCTCTAATTTTATTGAATTGTAGCTTGTACGCTCTGAACACTACTCACGACAACGAAATGATAAACCTTAACTGCATACATGGAATAATTAATACTGTTGTTCCTTAAACTTCCGAGCGTCATCATCTTGCAATCCTTTTGGCTAAAAATGAGAATGTCCAAATCGTCTAAGATGAAATACAAAAATGTAATTGTTGCTTATCAACCAAATTCATATTTCTTGTGAGTATCGTCACCTCAGCTAAATAATCGACCATTCCGTTTTAATTATAAACAAAGAAAGGGTCGGAGAAAGATAGAGAGAGGGGTTGAGCCGTCGCAAGCGATAACGCTAATCTGGTTCAATCAAACATAATGAAAAGATGAAAACAAGGAAAGAAAGAAAAAATGTGAGAGATATAAACTTTTTACATATTGAAATATTGTAATAGCCCTTAAGTAAATATATCAAGCGTTGTAATAATTAAATTATAATACTGTGACATATCCACA
Organism: Doryteuthis pealeii; assembly: GCA_023376005.1. Classification (NCBI taxonomy): domain Eukaryota; kingdom Metazoa; phylum Mollusca; class Cephalopoda; order Myopsida; family Loliginidae; genus Doryteuthis; species Doryteuthis pealeii. The sequence continues at coordinate 47,542,712 of CM042141.1, read as the reverse complement.
AGTCCTGCCAATACGTGGAATAATCAGCTAAAATAAAAGTAAATTTTGTATCGGAATTGTTTTGTCTTACCTGATTAGAGTAATAATGCTTTTCGTTCGAGGTTGGGTTTTTTTTCATCAAATAATTAGCTTAGCAAGAAACATTGAGGATAGTAAATTATGTAGAAAAAGGCTTTGAGTTAGACTCGAACTCATTGCTCCTGGCAGCTATACCAACGACTTACATAAAATCATTTGTTTGCAGTAGTCCATATGAATCCGTTACATTGATCTTTCTCTGTTGTTTCTTGCTGTTGTACATCGAGATTTACTACTAAACAAATTAGGAATTGAAAATAGAATAACATTTAAGTCAAAGAACTTGGCAACAAGTGGATTTAGGTCGACCCGACCGATCATAGGGTTAAAATTAAAGAAATCGAAAAGATAAACAAATATTTGGACCTTGTCAGAGAACTAAAGCAATGTGGAATATGAGAGTGAAGGTGATGTCAATTGTAATTGTTGCCGTTGGAACGTACTCAAGGGTTTTGGAAAGAGATTGGAGGAATTGGAAACTATAGGAAGAATTTAGACTATCCAGATAACAGTGTTGTTAAGATCGGCTAGAATACTCAGAGGAGTCCTGGAGACATGAGGAGATTTTTGTTACTTTCCAGTGAACCAACAGCTAAGGACGCTGTGAAAAATTCGCTTTGAGTATAATAATAATAATAATAATAATAATAATAATAATAATAATAATAATAATAATAATTTTAATTAGAGTTCTTCACACCAGCGTTAGGGAAGAACTCTAATTATAAAGTCAGGGAAGTGGCCTATCATCCGTACTGGAAAGGCGTCTAACCCTTTTCCCTAGCACTAGACTAATGAGATTGATTTTGTCTCTGTGGTGAAGTGCCATACCTTCCATAAATTTCCGAGTTTATCGCACAGATCCAACTGTGCTACTCATGCGCAGAGTTAGTGAAGAACGGTATAGAACCAGAAACCTTGTGGTTCCTAAGCGGATGCTCTACTGATTGAGCTAAATCGCTAAAAATTAAGCAAAATATGACTTGCATTATTCGGACTATTCTCCCTATTTTTATTGTTATCTACACAACGTTTCGACCGATGAGTCCTCTGGCCTTCTTCAGGTATTTCTTGCTGGACACAAGAACCTTCTCTAACTCATTTCGGGAACCCGAGTCGGACAAGAAATAACTGAAGAAGGCCGGAGGGCACATCAACCGAAACGTTATGTAGATAACAATAAAGATAAGAACAATAGTCCGAATAATCCACATAATACAATTAATCAGGCCTCAGCTCCAAAATTCAGAGAAACTGTTAACAGAAGTAGTTTGTATTTCTGTAAATCTATTCAAACCACTATAAAACATAGATGTACTTTAACGTTCACCGATTTTCAGGTTGATCGAGGCACCAGAAATTCAAGAGCTGGGCCAAAATAGGTGACAGACAGAAAATAACTCATAGAAACGACAGCACTTCTCGGTGCCAGGGTCGCCATGAAATAGAATCTCGGCAGAAGAAGAAAATAACATACTCAATACCTCAGTATCTAGTTGTTCTCTCTAGGAATAATGATTCTTAAACATAGTACGATAGCGCATGTCCACGCGCATGCGTGTAAATTGCTTATCCTTTTGCGTACACGTAGAAACCATTTTAGTAGGTTTGGGGGGGTGAGGGGCGTTTAATGAAATTCTACGACGAGGACATAGAAAAGGTGAAAGATCGATACCAAATCTCATGTCTTTCACGAGATAAAACTGAACAAATGAGATCACGCGAGATTTGATGGTAAACGTTATAGTTGTGAGGCCGTAAAGTCCTTTTCAATTGATTGTGAATTAATGAAATCTGGATTTATGGCAAGAGTCAAGGCGATAAAATGCACTTGCCGTTGCACACACCTGGATATACATAGAGATTTTTCGTGTTGCTGTGTAAGACAACGTAAAGATATATAGATGCATGCAAACGTACACTAACATCGGTGTCAATGTTTGCATAGAATTAGGTGCGCTCTTTGCATATGCATGCTATTTGTTTAATACAGGGTGCTTCCGAAAGGATGCAATTGTCTACTTTTTTTTTAACAAAGCTGCATTTAAATATTGAGAAATCGATATACGAATCAGGGTGACACATGAATTAACATTCCAACTGTTATTTCTGAGTACGCTACAACAAGGTTAATAGTTGCATAAGATTTACGAGCGAGAAAAATTACCCCACTCTCACACACTCTCTCTCTCTCTCTCTCTCTCTCTCTATATATATATATATATATATATATGTATATATGTATATATATATATATATATATGTATATATATATATATATATGTATGTATATATATATATATATGTATATATATATGTATGTATATATATATGTATATATATATATATGTATGTATTATATATATATATATATATATGTATATATATATATGTATATATATATATATGTATGTATATATATATATATGTATGTATGTATGTATATATATATGTATGTATGTATATATAATGTTATCTATTTTTTTATTGTTCTCAACTTGTTTCGACATTAGGAGAAAATTTCTTGTGAAAGAAATTCTTTTTAGAAAGTTCAAAAAGTTTTCTAAATGTTTGACAAGCTACAATATGTGCGCGCACACACACACACACACATATATATATATATTTTCATATTATCAACCAAAGCCTGAAGAAGATACCAGAAGATCTGAAACACGTGTTGCACATGTAAAACATATTGAATTTTCTCCCGTTGGAACCAGAACAACACTTTATATATATATATATATATATATATATATATATATATATATATATTATATAAACCTCTCCCCACGAGTAGGATGTGACAAAAGACCAATTTCTTCAGCGGAGTTTAACAGGTTTGAATTCAGAATATTCCTATTCCTAGACTGGTGTTCAATTTTCATTCTCATGGTCTGCTCAACTATTTTACTCATAGCCAAAGTGAGAATTATTGGTTTTATATATTTTCCAACTTTATAATCGCTACATGAAACGCCAACAGCCTCGACCAGGATTTGATCTCAGGTCTCCTAGTGCATTTCCTAGGACGGCGACAATAATCACACAAGTGCATACACTCATATGTGTGTGTGTTTGCGTGCGTGCATAGATAGTTGTATTTATTTTCAATCTCTTAATTCTTTGTTACTCAACAGTTGAGTTCCAACATTAAGTTTCGTTGTCAATTAATTAATAATTGTCATTGGTATCAATAGAATTTTAAGTCATGACATAACGGATACTAACAGTTCACTTTCCTGGATTTTGAAAAAAATTAAATTCTAGTCAGAAAACTTATTTTTTGGACTCAAAAATAGCAAGAAAAAAATTATTTGTGAAATACACATCTTATTATAATGGAGATTGTGTGTTTTTCTGTCTGTAACCGAAACTATATTCCTACTCAAGTCACAATTCTCTTAGTTATTGACATCACATTCTCCATGATTTTATTTTTATCTAAACCTCAATTATTAATAAAATTGTCTTACATTATTAATACTGTTAACTATGTCCACATACTGACAACATGCAATTATATTTATATATACAACAAAATAGCGGTTTACAGTCTAAACGGGAAGGCTAATTTGCATATTAATATTAAAAAATCGAATTTAATAAATATGTGCTTAGTATTATTGATTTCTAACTGTTTGGTTTTATTTCAATGAATATAAGCAAAAATCTCTTCAATGAATCTTAAATGAAATCCATTAACAAGATAAATAACTGTCATTTTATTCTTTACTTCCTCTTATAACTAAATACTTAAATTAGAAAAAATAACAATGAAAGACGAGAGTGATGGAAGAGTAAGTTTCAGTTGTTCCATTTTTTATTATACTCCCTCTGTTTCAAATCTTTTATTATACTCCCTCTGTTTCACATCTTTTTATCTGTATTCTTATTTAGTTTCATTAGCCTTTCTAATTTAATACAATATTTTATTACATTAAAACTTAAATACTTGCACCCGGAGGGTGCATATATTAATGCTAGTACGTCTAAAAAGAGGAATTTTATTCAATTTAAAAAATATATATCAAGAATATTGTTGAATATTTTTTCATCGCCTTTTGGTAAAGCTACTGCCCAATTCCTTCGCCCAAGTAAGAAGGTATAATAACAATAATACAAGAAAATAATAACTTCCTATGTTTGTCTCAGCTAGTTCATTAAAATTTGAGGCAATTATAAAAAAATGGTTTAAAAAATGTTACTGAACATTAAGTCTTCATCTGGGTATAATTCAGCCATCACTTAACTACGTAGAAGCTGTCGAGTTATGTTCAATCTCACTTTTCTATAAAGAAACACACATGGCTGAATTTAACTTTTTTCCTCCATATGAAAAAAATGTATTTTTTTAGATAATATTATTGCTATATTTCACAGCAGATAGTGCTCGATATAATTGATAGAGCGTTTATATTTGAGTGGTATAATTACAGGTCCTGCTAGTGTTACAATATAACTCCATCTATCGGAGATTGAACTCACTAATTAGTTTGTGAGACAATCTTGCTTACTTTCATCCTCAGTTGTTATTTATCTAGCTTTGTCTGGCAAAGCTCTCTACATAAGCTAATGCTCTCCTAGACGAGTTTCCTCTTTGTGGCAGGTGCTCTGTTTAAGCGAGTGTATGAATGTACTTTGTATATTTGTCATCAGGTCTCTAAAACACACACATATATGTGCATATATAAGGTGTGCGTGTGATTCTCCTAGTGTGTTGTATATATCCGCAGTGTTAAGATTCTCTTTGTATGACTATGTAAGTTTGTGTGTGTATGTTTGTAACTGTGCATGTGTCTGTGTATACAATGTCCATTTAATGAGGGTCTTTAGACGGCGAAATCCGATCTGTTCGCGCGGCTTAATATCGATTAGACGCCAAAGGAGTTAAGAAGTGCAATTTTCAGTATAAATCTGTCACTGCAAACGTCAAGGAGTAGCGGAGGGGTGAGAGTAGTAGAAGAGCAAGACAGATAACTGGTGGCGTTGAGGTTGGGGGGGGTTGCGGTGTTAGAGAGATAAGACGAAAGAAAATTTGGAAATAAAAGAAAGAGGGGTGGGAGTAAAAAAAAAAGAAGTAAAGAATTTGAAAATAGAGAGGAGAGATTAGAAAAAAGAAAGATGAGAAAGAGAAAAGTAAGTAAAATATAGAGAAGAAACAGAAGAAGAAAAAAACAAGAAAGAAAGTAGGAGTGAGCGGACAAATAAGAAAGGAAAGAAAGATAGAGAGAAAAGAATAAAAAGAGAAAAGTAAGTTAAAAAAAGAGAATAGAAATAAAGTGGAGAGAAAGTAGAAGGAAAAAGAGGTGGAGAGTAAGTAGAAGGAAAAAGAGAGGGAGAGAAAGGACAAATAAAATTGGAAAGAAAGAAAAATGGAAAGAGTGGAGAGAGAAATAGGAAGAAAACAAGGAAACAAAGGAAGAAAACAAGGAAATAAAGAGATAAGGGATACATATGAAAGGAACGAAATATAAAAAGTAAAGAATAGGAAGAGAAAAGTAAGTTTTTAAAAAAAGAGAACCAGAAATAAAGAGTACAGAAAGGAGAAATAAGAATGGAAATAAAGAAAAATAGAAAGAAAACAGTAGTTAGAAAAAAGGAGGGAAAGAGAATGAAATATGGATGGCAAAACAACCAAAGAGGTGAATGAAAAAATAAAAATTGAAACTTGAGACAAAAAAACAAAAAACAAAAAAAAAACAAAGGAAAAGAATAAAAGGAAAAATAATATATGATATAGATAGTAAATGAAGGCCAAAACGTTATAATGTCAATTTGAAGAAAGTTAAGAAGAAAAACAGAAAGCGAGGGAAGAGAAAGAAGAAAGAAGGAGGGAAAATACAAAGAAGAAAGGAAAGATAGAAAGATAAGAGAAAAGTTTAAAAAGGAAAAAAAGAGAAAGAGAAAGAGAAAGAGGGAGGAAGGAAAGAAGAAGAGAAAGGATAAATAAGAAAAGAAAGAAAAACAGAAAGAAACGAGTCGTTAGAGAAAATAAAAGAGAGAGGAGAAAATTGAATGGTACGATAGAAAAGATAAAAATTGAAAGTCTAGAAAAAAAAAGAAAAGAAGAAGAAATGAAAAAAAATAGAATATAAAATGACCATAAAAATAAATGCCAAACCAATGCAATGTAAATTTTAAGAAACAAGAAAAGAAAGAAAATAGTAAAAATAAAGGGAGGGAATATTAAGATAAATCCACAGTATTTTCGTTTTTTATGCACCGATGCGAGCTTACTGGCAAGTTAAATCGACAATTATTTCAGGCTGTAGCTGTATCGGTGCTACTGTCTGGCTGCACACTTGGACCCTACAGAATTGCCACAGAATAAGCTAGATTGGATTTCATAAGAAGACTACAAGCGATCGTAAAGAAATTGTGGAAACAACACCCCACAAGAAAGCAGCTATACGGCCACTTGCCGCCTATCACAAAAAACATCCATGTGAGACAAACAAGACATACTGTACACAGCTAGAGACGTGATGACGTCCAGCAAAGTATTTCTATTTAACCCATGGATGGTACCCTAACAGGTACTACCACTCCGAGTCAGAGTGTACCTGGCAGTAATGGGAAAGAAGGGGTACTCCGCATTCCTCAGAGCTTCGGAATTGGAACTTGGCCATCATAGATAGTTTAACGTCATACCCAGGACTACTCTCGGTCCTCGACGAATCAGTATATAGCGTACCTTTTAAAACTAAGATATAAAAAGATTAAGAATTCTAAAATTGAATATGCATTAAACTAAACTTTTTAAATTGAAATTATATTTCTCATCTTAATATATTTTATAAATTTAAAACGACGAAGATTGCACCCTCATTTAGGAATAATCTCCCTTTCCTATTTGACTTTCAAGAGTAATTTAGTCTTTTTACGTTCTAAGCCCCAAAAACTTACATAACTTCCTCATAGGATCCCCATGAACTTTAAGTTGACTATGAGTTCATAATACATATAAGTCATCCACAGACACTGACTTTTCAACAGTTCGGTTCTTTAACCTCTCAGCTGTCGACAGCTGCCAGTAAGGAGCGGTGTTTAACTGCTAAATACATTCATCGGTGTATATAGAAATATTAAATCTGTAAACAACAGACGATCATTGCTTTATTACGCTGGCGGTGAAAGTCAATTAAAATCGCACCTAGAGAACTCTACGGCGTTTTCGGAGCACACACACACACACACACACACACACACACACACACACACATATATATATATATATATATATATATATAATATATATATATATAGACACACACAAACTTGAGGTTTGTTTCGATTCCATTTATCGCAAACTATTTATACACAACACGCGCAACCACCCATTCATAAACACATAAAAAATGCACAATGCTTTTTTCGATACAAACACTTACACATTCTAATATTCACACCGCAAAAAAGAATATTTGACGTCATATTTCAAACCGTTCATTTTTTCAACGTTTTTGTTTTTCTCAGACTTTAAATTTTAAACAGACCGATAAACAAGGACTATTACTCGCCTTTCTCCTTATTCTGAGATAAACACATTTTTATCGCCTAACACATACCAACAAAAGCCCGGAAGATGATCTAATTAATAGATCGAAACACTGCAGCGTCGGCCAATAAACTCACCACTTAACTCATTTAAACCTGTGTTTTTTTAATTTTTTATTATACTACATACCGTCGGATTCACTTCCTTTTATTCACACACACACACACACACACACACACACACACACACACGCACCACACACACACACACACACACACCACAATTATAATATATATATATATATATATATATATATATATATGAGTTATTTTGAATTGAAGAAATGAAAATAAAGTACCCGATTACAGGTATAATATCTGTATTTATTTTTTATTACATTGACCAGCTCTGCATGGATATTGGGTGCTACGCAGAGGACCGTTCGGGAGCAATGAATGATTGAGACTGTTGACGAGAGATTGTCATTGATATCCATGCTACTAGTGCGACCTGAATATAATTATGACTTCCACTTTTAATTTATTTACTTATTTTTATATTATTTAGTATAATTACATAATTATAATGTGCTTTATCAATGAGCATAATGCACACAGAATAGCAATAAAGACATTTTTTTAAAACGAAACTAAATGGGTATGTGAAACAAAAAACTAAGATAAAGAGCAGGAATAATAATTTTAACGAAAAAGAATGAATTGAGAAGGATGAATATTTAAGAATTAAAAAAAAAACCTTGAGTAAAGGAGAAAAAAAAAAGATAAATAATTTCAAGGATAAAAAAATAAAAGCCATTAAAAAAAAACAAAATGTTAATAAAAATGAATCTGAAGGGAGGAAAAAAGAAAGAAGAATAAACGAAAGAAACACATCGGAATTTAAAAAAAAAAATGGATGGAAAAAAATTGATAAAGAAAAGGAAAAAGAAAGAAATGGAATAAAAATGAAAAAAAAAAAGAGAGATGAGAATTATATTAAATAAGTAAAAAGAAGCAATGGCGTTTTACAGGGGAATAGAAAATTAGGTGAAAAGCAAAAAGAGACAAAGACTCACTTAATTCGAATCGTGTTAAGCGGATTATTGAGCCAAGGCGGTCGAGAGCAGTACAATTATATTGATCGAGTTTAATACACACACACACACACACACACACACACACACACACATGCGTATGTGGTTATGTATATGCGTGGGGCGTGTGTTTATATCTATGATTCATCAAACTATCTTGGCTCATTTTTATTCATATATATATATATATATATATATATATATATATATGACAAGCTTCCGCATGAGCTGGGTGTGACACAAGGTCAATTTATTATGCGAGGTTTTACTGGTTTTGGTTTGGTTCGTTTTCTTTTACGGCATATCAACCTCAGTGGGTCATTTAATACCGATAAGGTTTTGAAATGAATTCCTTCTTAATGGATACTTAATTTTTTATAAACACATTTTTCGTATTTTACCCATAGATGGGACCCTAACAGGTACTACCACTCCGGGCCAGAGTGAACCAAGGAGCATGGGTGATTAAGGGTGCTCCACATTCCCCAAACACCCAAAACTGGAACCTCAACATCAAATAGGGTTTAACGCCATTCCCAGAGAATGAGGACCTTCAGCCACCGCCTTCTAGCACTTATATGAAAAATAGGGTTGGGCCAATCAGGTAGGTGCTAGAGCTTGACGTGTCCAGCCGATTGATCGGAGGGGACTTCTCCGACCGCCCGTCTGGCCCAAGTAAGGGCCAACGTGGAGTGTTACATGTTATGGAGTGCTCAGCCACCTGGATTCCATCCTTAAGCATCACTGGTCGCCACCCACGGCCAACAGGTGGGCCCCATTTGGAAGAGTCTTACTCCTCTGCCGAGGTGCAGACGGTGTATTCTAAAGTCGACAGGTTTGGAGTTTTACAGGTTTAAATTCAAAGTTTTCCCACTCCTAACTGGTTACCTACCCAAGGATAAAGAGACCAGTCTGTCCTATTATTTACCCATAGACCCTAGAGGGAGAGTAGTAGATTGCATACCTTACCCAAGAATACCCGCGCTATGTGAAGTGTAAACAGCCTTCTACAGTATTATATGCTAATCTATATAATGTCACACCTCATTTGTTTATAGTTTTCAACAAATTGTCTAACAAATTTCCCCGAAGGCTTTACTAAATTATTCCATTCAACTGGTTACCTATTGCAAAAGGATCACATGTGAGAGTCGCTGCCAGCCACTTATGGTGGGATCATAGTAGAAGGAAGAGCTACTGTGAGCAGCGTTGAATAGAAAAAGAGTTAAAGAACTCTTTAACATTATTGATCGTTAGTTTTGTGGATAATTATTTGTTTCCTATATCAGTTGTAAGATGTAAATTATTTATGGTTTTATATTAATCATGTCAGATCCGGTCCTGTTTCTTTATTTTAGTAAATGATAATTCAATAAAAGTACACCAAGACCCTCACCCACCGTCTTCTATCATATAAGATAAAATAGTGTTGGTTGTTTGTCATAAAAGCAATATGGTCGGGACAATTCTTTAAGTGCGAATTGCTAATTTGACCAACCGATTGATCGGAGAGGGTCTCCCCGATCCAAGTAAGAGCGAAAGTATTGTATGTCATGGACTGCTCAGCCATTTGGATTCCGTCCTTAAGCATCACAGATCGCTGCCCATGGCCAACAGGTGACTCCATTCGGTGGTCTTACCATTGTTACATTATGGTCGAACAGAAATTAAAAATAACGGTAATTCTGAATTTACAAGACTTTGTTCCTTCGTTGAAATTATGGCCGTTCTCAGGTTGGTCAGTTCGGTTCGTGGAGTGGGAAGTTCACTTAGAATTTAGACAATGATAGTTTAACTCTCTGCCTACAAAAGTTCTTCCATAGCTGTAGCAAATTTTCTTGGAAAGAAGCCCTGATATAATACCCAGCAGTGTTTTTCTTTTTGGTTTGTTGAAGGAGGAAGTCCACTCCATGAAACCATCGACCTTGGAAGAACTTGAAAGACGAACACGAGAGTTAATTTCTGCCATTCCACAAAAGTTTCTGGAAATCGGTTGATGCGATTCCAGAGCGGCTTGAGAAGCTGGAGGTAAATGCAGGTGTCCGTATAGAATTTTAAATGAAACTCCATGTTATGTGTTCTTATATTCGTTTTTTTTTTAAATAATGATACAGAAATAGATAAGATTTTTAAAATAGTAAATTACATATTATAAAAAAGGGTTAATCTATTTACGAATAGTATATCTAGATCTACGAATATTTATTATTTATGGAGGTGCTAAAATATATTTCTTTTGTTTTCTATGTTCACAAAAGTAAATGAAAAACAAAAAGAAAGAATATTGAAAACCTTTAAATACATGACAAAAGACATATCGATGCATATGACAGTTTTATTCAACAGTTAATCTTTTCTAGACATAAAAAACAATCCGATTAGAAATAAAGGCATGAGCAACTCTCGCGAGATTTAACGAACTGTAAGAGAGGTGTGAAAGATACAATAAAAACGTCGGATAATGTGATCGACTTATACCAGTGTCAGTCAAAATGGCGTCCCTCTGACTTGTACTTATACATATATATATATATATATATATATAATATATATATATATTATATATATAATGTGTGTGTGTGTGTGTGTGTGTGTGTATATATATATATATATATATATATATATATATATATATATATATATTATATATATATAAAAATATTTTTATGTGGGTACAGAATTTTATGATCGCAATAAACGTACCATTTTTTAATGTATTACAAGATTTTAAGAGTAATTACAGTTGAGCATTGGTTAGCTAGCTGATCGGTTTCGCCCTCCCTCAAAAGAGCTAAAATCGAGTAAATGGTAAAATTTACGAATAAGACATATAAAAAATACTTTTAAGACAATAAAATAAGTGACTTATTCACGCCGAAGAATAAGTCAATACTAAATTTCTTAGCACAGTTATGGTAATTTATGAGAGGTTCATCTATTAAATAACCGTATGTATATTTATAATGCCATAAAAACCAAAATTCAAATTTCTCTTCATGGGAATATATATATATATATATATATATATATATATATATATATATATAGCGCGTGTGAAATGGACTTGTCGACCCGAGTTCAAATTCCAGACAAGGCTGTTTGCATCTCACATAGCGCTAATACCCTTGGAAAAGGTATGAATCAGTATATTCTCCCTCCAGCTATGGGTAAAATAGTAGGGCAGACTGGGCTCTTTAACCTTGGGTAGATAACCAGGCTAGGAGAGGGAAAACTCTGAATTCAAAATTCCTGTGGTCAGTCGTTGATTGGGTTTGTGGCATTCCTTGTGCACCAATTCTTTCCTATCGACTGTGCCAAAAAGTGCGGATGGTCCAACACAAGCCTTCACCACTATAAACAAGTCACTGTGCAGGTGTTCATTGTATGAAACCTCATGCGTCGAAAATTGACGAGAGTGTCCATTATATATATATATATATATATTCATTTTATCTGTACATAATAAATAAGGGATTTAAAAGAAACTATAGGTGTGCATATGCATAAGCATTATATACGGAGGATAAAGTAGATCCCAAATAGAATAATCCCAAATTATCACAGATCGGAGAGTGTGAGAGAGAGACTGAACTTACCTTTTTTTTTTGTATCCTAATTTTCATCATCTAAGGGCTAGCTTATCCATTACATACAAATAAAATGGGGAGTTCTATCTTCTTCTCAAACTCTCTAATCTTTCTTTTTTTGCTCACAGAGGAAACATATATAAGGAATAGTTAATCAAGAGATATATATATAATATATATATATTATATAGAGAGAGAGAGAGAGAAGAGAGAGCGAGAGAGAGAGAGAGAGGGAGAGAGAGAGAGAGGGGAAGTGACAGGTAAAATGTGAATTGGGTGAAGTTATTGATGTGATTAAATTGAAAATGTTAGCAAAATGATTTTAATGTTTGTTTTTATTCAATCCATATAATCAATCATAACCCCTAATGACATTAATAAGCACTAATGGTGTATCATGATGATATGGATCCTGCTTTGTCTCAAATATTAGAAAATATGGATGTGAATGGTAGTGGTGGCAGACAAAGGTAGTAACTCAAATATGGATCCTGCTTTGTCACAATCACAGTACAGAGTGGTGGTTTATTTACTAAGCACCATAGCCCCACTAAAGTCAGCAGCCAATCAGGACTCAGGGAATGGTATCACCCATATGCAAATATGGAATATTTCGGACCTTATGACCTTTAGGCACCCCTTTTTGATCTCGATTAAGAAAGGACATGTTGTTTTCACTGTTCTATTATTATATTCGTGAGGTTATTTAATATCTATGAGGATTTTATCATCTTTAGTGGATGTGAAGTGATCGTCAAGATAACCAGGAGCGTATATTCTGGTTAATATGTTTTCCTTTTAAAGCCTTCTGTCTCTTAGGTTTGCTTTAGTTTAGTTTGTTGTTTTACGGCATATCAACTTCAGTGGGTCATTTAATGCTGATAAAGATTTTAAATAAAGTAATTCTTAATGGATACTCAATTTTCTTTTAAAAAATCTCATGTTTTTCTATTTAACCCATAGATGGGACTCTAACAGGTACTACCACTCCGGATCAGAGTGGTTCTGGGAGCAATGGTGATGAAGGGGTGCTCCACATTCCCCAAACCTCCAAAACTGGAACCTCACCATCAGATAGAGTTTAACGTCATTCCCAGGACATGTAGACCCTCAGCCACCGCCTTCTAGTACCCATATGATAAAAAGGTTTTGGGCTTGCCATAAAGGCAACAGGGTTGGGAAAATTATATAGCTGCTAGCGCTTGATGTGACCAGCCGATTGATCGGAGGGGGACTCTCCAACCGCCCGTCTATCCTAAGTAAGGTTCTAAGTGGAGTGTTGCAAGTCATGGACTGCTCATCCACCAAGACTCCGTCCTTAAGTATCACGGGTCGCCACCCACCGCCAACAGGTGGCCCCATTTGGGGGAATCTTACCCCTCTGCAGGGGTGCAGTCAAATGCATTCTAACGCCCCAGACGACAGGGCGGTCTTAGGTTTGGTTTGGTTTTTTTTTTTTATGAAATAGCATATCAACCCTCGAAGCCTATTTAATACCAAAGTCATATTTGTTCATATGTATTTAACAAACCCTTCAACACAACCTAGATGGGACACATGGTCGACTTTAAGTGGAGTTTAACAGGTCTGAATTCAGTTTTCCTTCTCCTAGACAGATTGCCATACCATGGTTAAAGGGTCCAGTTTAACCTACGAACAATTCATCCATAGCTGAATGGAGATTGATTGGATTCATACATTTCCCAAGGGTACTTACGGCGTTGCATAATGCAAAAAATCCTCGTACAATATCGGAAGTTGCGTCACTTTGTCTATTTTCTACAATAACCATTGCACCACAAACACCTCTTCGGGAAAGGCATACACACCCTCGTTCCTGGATTTGCTAACGGTATTAGTCCGAAAGTGTATGTTATAGCGTGACTCAAGCTCAAATTCACTTTCTACAATTTTCTAGCACATTAATCACTACGCCACGGTGAATAGCACTGTCACATCTTAATATTTAATTCCGCTGACCACGTCAAGCCCTAGCACCTATCTGAGAGCCCCAACCCTGTTGCCCTTATGGCAAGCCCAAAACCTTTTTATCGTATGGGTGCTAGAAGGCCGTGGCTGAGGGTCTATATGTCCTGGGAATGACGTTAAAATCTATCTGATGGTGAGGTTCCAGTTCTGGAGGTTTGGAGAATGTGGAGCACCCCTTCATCACCATTGCTCCCTGGTCCACTCTGACCCGGAGTGGTAGTACCTGTTAGGGTCCCATCTATGGGTTAAATAGAAAAACATGAGTACATTAAAAAATTGAGTATCTATTAAGAATGAATTTATTTCACAACTTTATCAGCATTAAATGACCCACTGAGGTTGATATGCCATAAAACCTAACCAAACCAAACCTAATATTTAATAAGTGGTCGAAACGAGACCACATTATATATTTGGAGAAATATAGAAAGAAATATTTGATCGCCAAAACTACACGTAGAGACCGCCACCCGCTTTGAAAGTTAGCAGCATTTTAAATGTTTGTTTTTGTTATCTGAACTAACAGGAATATGTATCTCCTATGTGTAATTGTTTTAGTTGTAATGTAATGAAATATATTAAATTAGAACAACTAATGAAATTAAATAAGAACGCATAGGAAATGATTACACTTATTTAAATTATATCTTAACTGACTTTTATATAAAATCATTCATTGGATTGATTATGACACATTGGAGCATAAAACAATATCAATAACACCAAGTAATTATTTATCAAAACCGGTTTTGTTAAAACCAGTATGCAAATTAACCACACCATATATTATGTAAACCTATATTTCTTAGCAATATCTAAGATACATTGCAGCATCTTAGACGACACATTACAGGGATTTAAACGCATGTGATGTTTTGAGTCAAATCTATTTTTTCATAGAGACATTGTTAATAAATAAGTTTTGTTCTATGTAATAATAACTTAGACAATAAATTAAGTACTGATAGATAAACTTGCGCACTTCCTGAAGGTATTGTGAAGTAAGCAGTGACGTAATTTCGGTTTAAGACAGAGTCACCGAATCTTCATTATAATAAGATTCAAATTTCTTCTACTCAGTCCAGAGAGAAATATACATATATCTGAACAACAAGACGATCCTCCCTTTTTATTTTCTGGGTCTGTTGCTTTCTTTTTCTTCACAGTTTTTAGAAACTTATTCCTGTAAATTTCTCAGCTATCTTACTGGATCTTTTCTTCTCATTTCAGCACTTCCGCTTCTATCTCTATCCCGAAACAGGTTTGATTTCCCTTTCTTCCAAACAAACGCCAAATCAGTTTTATCTAGTTCCAATATTTCAGGGTTTTTTCTTTTCTTTTGTGTTTTTATTCATTTCTTCTTTTTTTATTTCTTTTTTATTTTCCCTTTTTTTTAATCTTCTAATGGATAATGGCATGAAGAGTCATCAAAATAAACAACCTGGATCAGCATTTTTCTTTTAGTTTGGCGCTGAGATAAACGCATCGCTTCTACAGGTTGTTCGTCCATTATTTATGGCCACGCGATATCATGGCTGATTTTTTCTTGCAACGCTAGAATTCTGTGTGACGCCATTTTTACTGCTTCTTCTTTATGCGCCTAAGTTTAAGTGTGTCAGAATGAGGTTGAAGACGAGAGACACAGGAGAAAGAGAGGGAAAATTAAACATATCAAAAGTCGTAGTAATTAAATTATCATACTGTGGTATATCCACAGATTCTGCTAGTGAATCGGTATTCAATTAATATGTAAACTTAGAATAAATTTGATAAAGTTATATAGAATAAGCAAACCCAGGCTTTGAACAGCTTTCGGGAGCCTACTGTTCTTTTGAGTGGGGAATTTCATGCCACTACTTTACGCACAGTATGCGCTGGAGAATGTTGTTGTGGAATTTAAAGTTCAAAGAAATACGCCATTACGCATTAAAATCTAGAAGACCTGGACTCTAACAGACAAGGTTGGCGAAACATGTGCTGCTCAAGAACGGAGCGGCTCACTATTGAATTCAATAGGGGCCAAAGAACAACGAGGTCTGTGTCGAAATGCACCACAGAATGCAGATGGAAATTGTCCTTGCAATGTGTGACCGCATCTGCAAGTCCGGACTAATTAGCCATCAAAAAGTCCATCGACCGTAACTAATCAATGACATGAAGTGAGGTCATCGTCTGCGATGGACTGCTAAAAGGAAGGAAAGAATGAGTATTTTCAGCAAACATACAGACACACTGAAACTATCTCCATACTCAGCAGATTATATTTTGTCTACGAATTGAGAATGACATTCTTTTGTTTCTGTTCGTCCCTTACGCTCAGTTAAATAGACAAACAATTCCATTGTATGAATAGATAATAAATGAAAATCTGAAAGCCAGTTACCGATAAATATCGAATCTTCGGCCTAAAACTCAACATAGATTTGAAATAAAAAATCTTTAATGGAGATTCGGTGTCTCTCCTTTACCGAAACTACGTCACTACTTACGTCCCAATACTCTCGGTGGATTGTGTAAGTTTATCACTGAATGGTTAATTTATAGTCAAAATCATTAATGCATAGAAGAAATCTGATCTATTAATGATATATCTAAGAAAATCTGAGTTAGATTTGTCTCAAAATAGCCCATGTTATTAGTGCATCTAAGATGTTGCAATGTATCTTATATATTGCTAAGAATTAAAAGTTAACATAATATGCATACTGGTTTTAATAAAAAAATAGTTGATGTTACTGATTTCTAATGTTATTGTTTTATTCTCCAACATATTAAAATCAATCCTATGAACGATTTTAAATAGAAACCAATTAACATATAACTGAAGTGATCGTACTTTTTATATGCGTTTCAGTTTAATTCCGTTAGTCTTTCTGATTTAATATATTTCATTACATTAACACTTAAATACTTACGCCCGGAGGGTGCATATTCCCGCTAGTTTATTCAATTATACATGTTTGAAAAAGGAAATCAATTATTTATTCATGATGTTTTGTAAACTGCTCATAAATCTATCCATGTAAGTTTTTTTTTCAAAAACATTATCTTAAGCATTAAACTGATTTATGTTCTGTTAGGACTTATGTTAATACATGCTATCAAGAGGTTAACGTTTATTGCTCCTTGGTGTTCACTGCACTTCTTAAAATTGAAATCCTTACACAAAAGGAAATAAGTCAGGTGAATTCAGTGTTGTTTACTTAGGTGCAAAAAAGATCTATTTGTCCTAGAATAAATTGATATTTTATCTATATATGGACGATACTATTCAGCCTTGATCTACATTTACAGTATTTTAGTCGCCCGCATGAAAATCTGAATGAAAAAAAAGGAAAACAATTATATATATATATATATATATATATATATATATATATTATATATATATATATATATATATATATATATATATATATATATATATATATATATATATATATATATATATATATATATATATATATATATATATATATATATATATATATATATATATATATATATATATATATATATATATATATATATATATATATATATATATATATATCTTATTATAATGGAGATTGTGGGTTTTTCTGTCTGTAACCGAAACTATATCACTTCTCAAGTCACAATTCCCTTTAGTTATTTACATCACATTCTCCATGATTTTATTTTAATTTAAACTTCAATTATTAATAAAATTGTTTTTTGTTATTGATACTGTTGGCCTTATCTACATTAATAACATGAAATTGTATTTATATATACAACAAAATAGCGGATTTGAGTGTGAATAGGAAGGCTAATTTGCATATTGGTATTAAAAATTTGATTTTAATAAATATATACTTATTATTATTGATTTCTAATTGTTTGGTTTTTATCTTATTGAATATGAGCAAAAATCTCGGGGATAAATTTTAAAAGAAATCCATTAACAAGAAGAAATAACTGTAATATTATTCTTTACTTCCTATTTTAACTAAATAGTTAAATTAGGAAAATTTACCAATGAAAGACGAGAGTAATGAAAAATGATGGAAGAGTTAGTTTCAAAGTTGTTCTATTTTTTGATCATACCCCCTCTGTTCCAAATCTTTTTATCTGCATTCTTATTCATTTTCATTAGCCTTTCTAATTTAACATGATATTTTATTATATAAAAACTTAGACACCGGAGGGTGCATATATTTGCTAGTATATATAAACATTAAGAATGAATGGAATTCATAATTTAAATATTACATGTACTCTTTATATTAAAAGCTATCCCCTCATAGAAATTATTTTTATTGGCATTCGATTATTTTGACATTTTTGCTTGTAAGTAATATTATCAATACTACTAATACTACCAATACGATTAGACCATATAATAAATATTCATGGTGACCACAGAAAAACTGACGGCTTTGTGAAAATCGTAACTTTTATTTTTTAAATTTTGTTGCTGGTTATAGAGCATCCCCTGAAGATTAAAATGGCTACCTATGATGTCCAGCAACGGGGAATGCTCATCGAGTTTTTCAATTCCAGAGAAAGATCAATTATTCAGATTCAGAAAATAATCGCAACATTTTAATGTCTGAATAGAATGATTCGGAACCTAATCATCCATTTTCAAAAGGATTGGATCAGACGGTAATCATCCGGGAAGAGCTTTTAAGTGCACTGGGTGCACTGAAGCATCAGTAGAATTCATATATAATTCAATCTTTTATAGCTTTTGGTATTTTTAATATTTTTTGTTTCTTTTTAACTTGGTTAACACGGTAGATTCGAATTGTTTTAATTGAACTGTCAATTCCCTACAGCTTGTATGCAATCAACTGTTTCGTTATATATGCATGTGTTTGTATTTTTGGAATCCTTAGGTGTATGGAGTCATCTCTTTATTGC
This sequence comes from Doryteuthis pealeii, assembly GCA_023376005.1. Taxonomy (NCBI): domain Eukaryota; kingdom Metazoa; phylum Mollusca; class Cephalopoda; order Myopsida; family Loliginidae; genus Doryteuthis; species Doryteuthis pealeii. The sequence continues at coordinate 47,523,574 of CM042141.1, read as the reverse complement.
GTTTACACCCAGATCGGCTACGTGTTTAGTACCTGTTAGGATCTCACCTATGGGACAAATAGGTTGGTTTATTTGATGATTCGTTGGATTGTACGGCATGTCAACCATCGTAGGATTATTTAAGTCAAATATATTTTGTTTTATTAATTCTTGATGGACATTGGAAATTCTTCGTTTTAAACTCAATATTTTAAAAACAGATTTGATTTTTTTTCTATTTAATGCCTACATGGTACCCAAACAGGTACTACCACTTGGGGGTCAGGGTTACCTCGGGATAATGGCGTCGAAGAGGTACTCCACATCCCTTAGAACTAGAACTTTACGATTAGATGCAGTTTAACCAAAATGATCATTTTTTTTACTGGGTCAACACAGTATATTCGATTTGTTACAATTGAACTGTCGATTCACCACAGCTTTTATGCAATTAATTCTATCGTTATATATGCATGTGCTTGTATTTGTGGTGTTCTTAGGAGTAGAGAGTTAGTTCGTCATTGCCATTACTCCCAGATCCACTAGCGGGATAATACCAGTTAGGATCTCATCCATCGGTCAAATAGATCTGAGATAATATTTTAAATCATTTTAAACTAAATTTGCTCTCATAAATAAGGAAATATCGGAGGCACATGGTGTAATGGTAAGAGTCGTAGTAAATGGACTCGTCGACCGGAATTCAAATCCTGAACGAGGCTGTCTGCCTTTCCCATAGGAAAGGGATAGGTAAATAGTAGGACAGACTGGACTCTTTAACTTTGGCTGGGTAACCAGTCTTGGAGAAAGAAAACTCTGAATTCCAACCTATTAAACTCCGCTTAAGAAAATGACTTTGTGTCACATCCTGCTTGTGTAGAAGGTTTGCTCTCTCCCCCTCTCTCTCTCTCTCTCTCTCTCTCTCTATATATATATATATATATATATATATATATATATATATATATATATATATATATATATAAACACGGTGTGGATGACTGGAATCTATGCTCCTAAAACCCGGTAGAGCTTTTTGGAAGAGAATTTAACTGACGTTCAATATTAGCGTAAGCTAGACTGTATGTTATTTACTGGTTTGAGCTCTCTAGTGACCGTAACATATATGGCTATCTACGTATTTATCAGTTAAAATTCTACCGTTTTCTTGCAGCTGCTGACGACCGAGGGGCTAATGAATTGGACATGAGAAACCAGTCGGATTTCGCTCCCGGATAGAAGTAGTTTCAAAGTCTAAACACGTCTCTTCACGGTGTCTATGGATGACTGTACTATTTATCAAGTTTATACGATTAAGCAAAGCAATCCTTTAGGTAATATGTCAGATACAAAGTAAGGCTTCATTTTAGAATATTACTTACATTATAAATGGAGGCATTCTTTAAAAGTTTTCAAGTTTTAAAAAATGACATTGTTCAGGGCAACGCAGCTGCTATCGCCAGGGCCCTTTATGAATTGACGAGGAAGAGGAAAAAAAGATGTCACATTTCATATTTTTTTCATGTATATTTCTTATGATAACAGAAGAAAAAAATTGCGTTTCATGTAACAGAACAATTTCATGACGATCATGATATGCCAAAAACTCCTGCTCTAGCGTCTCATTAGCAACCACACAAAATTTGGCGGGTAGATTTCTTGCGTCCCTGAGGTATTGACTGCAGACGGTATATGAAGACATTTGATAAATTACAGGCAGATGTAAAATTCCCGACACTCTCTCACACACACACACATACATACATACTTATTATTTACTATTCAAAGTTGTTCAACTTCATTATATATATATATATATATATATATATATATATATATATATATATATATATAATATAATCTTACCCATCTTAAGAGTAGGCAGTCGGGTATTCTAAACCCCGACCTACATAATATACTTTTATGTCTATATAACATACATACATACATACATACATATTATTTACTTTTATTCAAAAGAATACGCCAACTCCTTATTCTTAGAGGGATAAAACAGAGGCTAATTTTTTTCTCTTCTCTTTTCTTCCTGTTTTGATATTTGTCTTGTTTTTTATCACCTTGCAATACGTTTTTATAATTGTACTAATACTATCCTTATTCACTTTAAATGATATAAGTTCGTACATTTTAAAGATTCCACTAATATTTAATTAAATGTATTTTTTACCTATTAATGATATAATTTGTATTTGTACTTTCCCACCATTGCGATTTTACTATAAACAATGTACAAAAACTGATGGGTAGTTCATTATAATTGAGCCAAATGATCCAGATTACAATAGTAATAGGAATTTATTAGAATAGAATAAGTTTTGTGGGGAATAGATTGTGACATTTCTAAATACCAAGAAAATTTGACACAGCCGCGCGAGAAGTTTGGTAGGCAAAACATAAAATGACGATTTGGTATATTTGAAGAGGATGTTTTTTTTAAATCATTAAAAATGTATTTCTTAAACTTTCTCCTACCTACCTCATGCTACTTCCGTTGCTCTGCAATGCAGTCCCATTTGCATCATCCGAGGGACATTGACTATCTATTAGCAAGTCCCAGCTGATGACAGTATGATTTTATTTTAAATACAAAACACTGGGGGCAATTTTAAGTTTCATTCTGGCGGTCATTTTAGGTTTTATCCTGTTGAACTTAACGGCGTAGGGATTATCTCCCCTTAATTGCCAAGGTTAGTCGTTAGGTGGCGTTGCAGCTTAAATATTTAAAGGCAGTCCAACGAAAGTCAAACTCTCTCTCTCCCGAATTCTCCATCCGTAAACTAGATTACAGTGTGTCTCCATCCATTTGGACTGGGGGTAGTGACATGCAATATGTGTACCAGTAAACGGGCCTTTTATACCGTACGGTTTTATAGAGGCTTGGCACAGTCATAACCTTTTCTTCATGTTCATCAAGCTATCTTCAAGACCTCTTTTCTTAGGACATTTATCCTGTTTTGCATTCTTTCTGTTGGACTTAGCTTTGACAATAAAGTATATTTGTTATAACTCTTTGTCGGGATTTGTACAATGTGTTATGTTACCATTTTTTCGATAACCTAATGCATTATTAGAAACGGGTGTTAGCTACTGATTTTACATTTCACTAAATGTTATGCCGGTATATTCTATTGATATCAGAAAAGGCATTTTTAAATTTAATTATTATTCAACACTATATATATATATATATATATATATATATATATATATATATATATATATATATATATATAGCAAATTAAACACATTCCCCCAAAAACTAAAAACAGACATAAACAATCACTTAACGTTTTCATCCCGGCTGAGAGAATGAGTAATATCTATGAAATAAAACTAAACCATCATAATGAATTAATCAGCGAAAACTTAACCATGAAACAAAAAAAATGCACATTTATACAAATATCCATCAACAACAGCCACCATACTATGCCTTAAACTTAGCTAAAAAAAAAAAACATAAAAATAACAACGAACTAAAAATCATAAACCACAACAGAAAATCACTATTTGACAAGACATGACATGGATAAAAAAAGCAATCAATGCACATTCGACGTAACGATGTGCAGTTCATATATTATAGAAACCTGTGAGCAGAGCAGAAACATAATTATTAACAACACAATTAATAAAAAAAAGTCTGAGGGCTATACAGAGATGACTGTCTGATAGCCATACGAAACTGCAACGGATAAAAACAGACAGAAAACAAGTGATAAAATATTCAAACAAATAGGATTCAATATAGACAGAAAAAAATTATCTAAATCAAAAGAACTGCCTAGATACATTCAACTTTAAAAGAAAACAACGTACCAACTATAAAAAATAAATAAATAACGTCACGCCACTTTAGATTCACATCTCATTAAAACAAAAACCCAACACAATAAAAACAACCATCAATCGATTAATCAAAGATTATCACAACTAATTAAACGAATTCATCTGTTATAAAACAAAAGAAAATTATGAAATAGAATAAAATCAAAGCGGGTTTTCTGAACAACTATATATATATATTTTATAACTATAATGCTTCTGATTATTTTTTAAATTAAAAATAGGGTTCATTTTATTTTTAAATAAAATTCATTTTATTTTTAAATAAAATTCATTTTATTTTTAAATAAAATTCATTTTATTTTTAATATAGACAGCGCATTTTTTGATTAATTCCAACGTTTGACTAGCCGCGTTCTGTTTTTGCTAACGGTCATTTTTCCCGTCTTATTTTTGTTGATGACCGACCCACGTGCGGTCGATGCATGATATTGCGAGGGTCCTCATATAAGTGAGGAAGGGCCGGTGTTGCTTTTTAAACCATCGAGAGAAAGGCCCCGAAACGGTTTGCACACTCTCTCCTGATGAGCCAATGCAGTTGTAAACATCCTATGTTTTTTCATTTTATCATATTCACACTGTCGGATTAATTTCCATTTCATTTTCACATACTTGTCTATGAAAAAACTTTACATATGAATGTTTACTCCTTCAATGATATTTATCCATAAACACCACGGATTTACCTATAAAAGTGGGCTACTTATTTTACAGTTGGATTGTATTACAAATAAATTTGATATTTATATACACTTTTTATACAAATTTACACTATTTTAAATTACTCTACACCAGACTTTTTTGAGTCTTATTTTATAACTATAATGCTTCTGATTATTTTTTAAATTAAAAATAGGGTTCATTTTATTTTTAAATAAATTCATTTTATTTTAAAATAAAATTCATTTATTTTTGATATAGACAGCGCATTTTGATTAATTCCAACGTTTGACTAGCCGCGTTCTGTTTTTGCTAACGGTTATTTTTCCGTCTTATTTTGTTGATGACCGACCCACGTGCGGTCGATGCATGATATTGCGAGGGTCCTCATATAAGTGAGGAAGGGCCGGTGTTGCTTTTTAAACCGTCGAGAGAAAGGCCCCGAAACGGTTTGCACACTCTCTCCTGATGAGCCCATGCAGTTGTAAACATCCTTTGTTTTTTTCATTTATCATATTCACATTGTCGGATTAATTTCCATTCCATTTCATTTTCACACACACACACACACACACACACACACACACACACACACACACACACACACACACACATATAATATATATATATATATATATAGTTGGCTATATCTATAAAGTGTGCTCAATATCAACGGCACATAATGACTGACAGTTTCACACCTATCATTGAACCATTTTCATGAAGGAGGGGGGACTTAACGAAGAAGCCAAAAATATCGAATGAGTCGCAACTTTTACTGTCGACAAAATATGTCGGGTTTATGGACGAATATAAAATTGCCTATTTTTACCCGGGTTTCACCGTTCGGAGCGTTAGGACTATTTGTGATGAATTAATTAAGTTATTTAAATATCCAATATATATATATATATATATATATATATAATTATATATATATATATATATATATATATATTATATATATATATATATATATATATATATATATATATATTGGTGGATATGAGAGTAGATATGTGTGTGGATACATATATGAATTGCAAATATATTTCTGTAAACACAATTGCACAAGTGTATTAATATCTGTGTATGTGATTTGGATTGGGCAACTCAAAACAATCTTTTTTTTAAATGTCTAACCACTTGATGAATTTTCTCTCTAACCACCAGTCGATGAGGGGCACCCGTTTTTATGATGACATGTCAGTTAAATGTTTGCACAGGAACCTTAAAATGACATTTGATTCTTCGCCCTAGATTAACAGTTCTAATAAAAGCAATCGGTATGATTCATTAAATATTAGGATTGTTTATTCAGGCGCAGCGTGATCGCTTAGTATAAACTGCTGTCAAGTGTTAGATGCATTTTAAGACCATTTGACACGCAACGGAACATTTTTCAAGCTTGGCACTTTACATTATGTCGTTAACACTTAACGTCATTAACATTGGATGAATACGTCACTTTAAAAATTTAGATCATTCGTAGATAGCACCGTATACATCTGGATTTCAAACCCAATAATAAGACAATTTAATCTTATTTGGGTACTAATCTACAATACCACGAAAGAAATATCCATAGATTATGATTGTTTTTGTTTTGTTTTGTTTTACGGCATATCAACCTCAGTGGGTCATTTAATGCCGATAAAATTTTGAAATAAATCAATTCTTAATGGATAATACAATTTTTTTATAAAATACATTTTTCTATTTAACCCATAGATGGGACCCTAACAGGTACTACCACTCCGGGTCAGAGTGGACCAGGAAGCAATGGTGATGAATGGTGTGCTCCACATTCCCCCAAACCTCCAAAACTGGAACCTCACCATCAGATAGAATTTAACGTCATTCCCAGGACATGTAGGCCCGCAGCCATCGCCTTCTGGCACCCATATGATAAAAAGGGGTTGGGGCTTTCCATAAGAGCAATAGGGTTGGGAAAACCATATAGGTGCTAGGGCTTGACGTGACCAACCGATTGATCGGAGGGGGCTTCTCCGACCGCCCGTCAAGCCCAAGATAGGGCCAAAGTGGTGTATTGCATGTCATGAATTGCTCATCAACCTGGGATCTATCCTTAAGCATCAAGGGTCGCCACCCACGGCCAACAGGTGGCCCCATTGGGGGAGTCTTACCCTTCTGCAGAGGTGCAGTCGGTGCATTCTAACCTCCATCCGACAGGGCGGCATAGATTATGAATAAAACACAGAAAAACAATATTACATTACAAGGTAATATGTATCACCAGAAAGGAATTGATGATGATCGCTTATAATTTAAACTATCAGTGATAGAAATAAAATAGCAACACCTCTGAAAACTATAGGGAATATGTAATGAAGAGATGAAGAGAAATAAAAAAGACAACTGTTTCGAAGTATAGATGGAGACTTTATTGATTAGACCGTTAACTCTGGACACCAGAGTCCAGACACTCAGAACCTTTTAGTTATGTATTTAATTTTGAGTTAATTTTATTTTATTTAAATCCTCACAATACATCCCCAACCAAGTAGCGGAGCTACGATAAGGATGCATCAGTGAGTTTTTTTTGTTAGGTGTGTGTAAGGCAAAGATAACTTTATTACTCAGGCTTGAACGAGGTTATAATGGCCTGTAGTGAGGGAATTTCTCTCTGGCTAAAAAGGACCAATTATACATCTGTAGGGTTGTATATATAAGAAGGCAGAGGTGGCTTTATTAATCAGGATTTATTTTAATGAGGTCATAGTTGACTGTAACGAGGGAATTCCTCCCTGGCTAGAAAGGACCAACTATACCTCTGTATGGTTGTGTATGTGGCAAGTCAAAGATGTGTGTTATTTTTTTATATGTGTAGTAAAAATAATCGTAATGTCTGGCATAACGATGTTATGAGGTGTACTATTTTTAGACGGCAGCATATTCTTATTTTTGGTAACAGAGTTTCGTGTTGTAGAGTTAGATAATATTAATATTGGTTTTGAATGTATCATGTTCGATTTGAAAAATCAAATCTTGGTATGTTTAAAAGAACATGTACTTTTTTTATGAAGATTGGTACATAATATATATATATATATATATATGTATAAGATTGACAATCTATTCACGTTTGCAGTTGAATATCATAATGTTCACTCTTTCCTTTATAGATTCCGAGCAATCAGATGGTCAAAATATATATATATATATATATATATATATATATATATATATATATATATATATATATATATATATATATATATATATATATATATATATATATATATATATATATTACGTACGCACACACACACACACATGTGTGTGCGTGTGAATAGGGCACGATGGCTAAATTAACGCCATTTAAACTTCCTAATTAGTCACTGGTTTTATCTACTAAATTAAAGTTAGTTTTGCACAACGAGGATATTATGTCTAACAATAGTTTAGATTCTACGCAATTTGATTACCAGTATTAAACTAAAATCACGCTGGTACACTTTCTGTTGGCATACATCCGTCTACGATAGCGTAGTTTAAACAAAAAAAAAACCTTGAACCACGTAACTTGGGTTGGTTGGTATGGCCGATGAACTATAGCCCAATCAGCAGGCCCCACCTGCTGCTGTGTTCTAAAGGAAAGGCATAAAAACAACGCAGTTTGGCAACGATAATGTCGCACGAATTGCTGGATAGTGCTGAGGTTCAGTATCAAACCACCTTAGGGATTCCAGCTCCAGATTTGATGCCCTGTCGGCTGGGTCGTTAGAATAATACGACTGCACCTCTGCAGAGGGGTAAGACTCCCCCAATGGGGCCACCTGTTGGCCGTTGGTTGGGGCGTTAGAATACACTGACTGCACCTTTGCAGAGTTGACGTATTCTGGTTTGAGCATATCACATTTGATAGTATGGTGAAATTTCCGTTTCTTGCATAATTCCTAGTGGATCACCTTTTCCCAACCAGTAGTGCCCCATCTTGTAATCCTTTTGTACTAGTTTGCTTCATTTGTTAATTATGTGATTAATTGTCTAATTAATTGTCTATTTAACCCATAGATGGGACCCTAACAGATACTACCACTCCGGGTCAGAGTGGACCAGGGTGATGAATGGGTACTTCCCAGACCTCCAGAACTGGAACCTCACCATTAGATAGAGTTTAACGTCATTCCTAGCACATGAAGACCCCCAGTCACCTCCTTCTAGCGCCCATATGAGAAAAGGGTTGGGGATTTCCTATTTCCTGTTGGCCGTTGGTGGCGACCCGTGATGATTGAGGACAGAATCGTGGTGAATGAGCAGTCCATGACATGCAATACTTCACTTAGGTCACTACCTGGGCGGTCGAAGAAGCCCCCATCAATCAATCGGCTAGTCAAGTCAAGCCCAATACCTATATGATTGCCCCAACCTTTTTTTATCATATGGAAGCTAGAAGGTTGTGGCTGAGGGTCTTCATGTCCTGGGAATGACATTAAACTATCTGATGGTGAGGTTCCAGTTTTGGAGGTGTGGAGAATATGGAGCACCCCTTGATCACCATTGATACCTGGGCCACTCTGGTCCGGAGGGGTCGTACTTGTTATGGTCCCATCTATGAGTTAAATAGAAAAATGTGTTTACGAAGAAATTGACAACAATGACCTACTGAGGTTGATATGCCGGAAAACAAAACAAACCAAACCAATCCAGATTTGATTTCGGGGTAAAATGTCCTAGTATTTCGATGGAATGACGTAGATCCGATTGGCAGTGGAGGTTTTATAACAGGCATTTCCTTGTATAGATTGATTGCCTTCTAAGGCTAAGGAGACCCATCTATCCCATGTGGGTTTTTTTTCTGTGGGTAGTAATATTGTAGATGATAATAAAGAGGACACACCAAAGATGCTGATGGTGATCCCGGGGAAATATATTGGCGAGATTTAAGAAAATAAAAGTCGCAATAAACTTGTTATGTCTCATAAAGAGTATTTCAAAAGGTACAAAGTCAACAGTCTCCTATTTAGGTTATATTTTAGTTAATATTAAATGGATACTTTTCCCTCTCTCTCTCTCACACACACAAACACAAACCGTTTACTTTTCAGCTGTTGATAAATGACTAATAAGTTTTAAAATAAACAAACCTGTTATGACGCAATAACAACAACATCATTTTTTTTAATATGTGTAAATGGTTCGGTGCTTCGAATATTAATCATAGATTTTCGACTCACACATACGTGCACACACGGAAAGCACATAAAAATACAGATGTGTGTATATATACATATATATATATATATAATATATATATATATATATATATATATATATACGTGTGTGTGTTCAAATAGAACTCTAACTTCTTAAAAAAAACATTGCATTTTGTCCAAATAATTTATATTTCTCTTTCAAAATGGACCATATTCTTAATAATAAGCCATTCGCATAGTTCTTGTCCTAAAACTTATTCGATAAGTTTTTTGAAAGATGGTGAGCATATCTAATAGTCCATTGTGTAACAAAGCCCAATCTGTATTGATCTGATTTTTTTCTTATTTGTTTTGTAATTTCAAAATCATTGTTACACAACATTTCAATTGCGAGAATATAGATTTCTACACATGAACATATACGCTTAGAGAAGATCTCTTCAATTGTACAAATACAGATCCCTTCCAATAAACAAATAAGCAGTTCTTTATGAAGTTTACTCCAATTGCGAGAGCATAGACCTCTTCAAATAAACACATATGCATTTCTTCCAGGAGAAGAATTGCGAGAACATTGAACTCTTCACAGACAACAGTTCTTACAAAATTATTTTACATTTCTGAAATTGATGTCTTTTTTCTTATTAGCTCTGCAGATTCATTATTTTGCTTATGTAATTATTTCATTCCTTATTTGCATGATTTTAGCTGCTGAAACCGGATCTAACATTCAGTTTGTGAACTATTGTAACGTTGTCCCTTTTTTCCGGGCACTAAAACGATATCTGTAACGTTGTCGTATATCTGGTCACAGTACCCAAAGCAGATATGCGTAAGGTGGCGGCGGCGATATATTCACGGTACTAAAAATGTCTTCTGCACGTGGTGGTCACTTGTTGATAAAAATTACAACGCGATAAATATGTAGTCACAACTGCTAGCCTTTATTATCGTGCTCGTCTAGTGGGCTCGTACCGGAGAGGAGGAAAGGCAGAGAGAAAGAGAGAGAGAGAGAATTATCCTTCTAGATTACTGTGATCCCATCAGGTCCGTACCCTATGACGTTCGAAAGCAAAAAGAGACCGATACCTTTCTTCGTTGTTCCACGTCACCACATGACATCCGGTTCCGATCAACACCCGAAACTTCCGGTTGACACTCAATTCTCAGTTCGGGGTCACGCTACGGTCAAATCATCGTTCACCCTGTTTTGTGTTCAATTACTCTTTTTAAAACCTTTATCATCTCTTATTTCTTTCTTCCTCCTTTTCTAATATAGTAGTTCTAGCTCCCAAAAGTCAGGATAGTATACCCATCTTGCTACACTATTTTCATCTTCATGAATTGATGTTTTATTTTGTTTATTCGTTTAAAACATAATTAAGCAATCTCTAGAATCTGATCAGATAAGGCAAGTCATGTGGTGTGCTTACAAATACGTCCGCGTGTTAAATTTTCATAATGGTCATAAATCCTTACTGCCAAAAAGAAAAACACCAAGACGGAGCTGGGAGTCACATATATAAACGGACTGCGAATTAACAAGTCAGTCTACCTTTACCCATGCCGGAAGTAGACCGACTATTCGGCATGTAAACAGTAGAGACTCGAGCCAGCTATAGAGACGTCATCCACCACTACGGTGGGACTTTATCCCCGCCGTTGTTATTATATAATCTTAATTATTTAGGAATTAAGTAGATAAAACAGGTTCTCTTGGATCTTCATATATATATAAGTAATTTAGGGGAAAAAATTAAGGAAAATAGGAAGATAAGAGGAAGAAATAAACAAGTAAATAAATTAAATCTAAATGAACTGGGGTGGTCCCTTAGTTGAAATCTGGAATAGATTGATTTAACAGAAATTCCTAACAAATTACTGACAACAAATGGTCAAATATCCATTATTATGACCCTACAGCAGAGGGAAACAAGACAATTAAAGAAATCTGTTTTCAAATGCCTTAAAAGTAATAAAGAATTCGTCATTCGCATCTGATGATTTGGGGGTGTCAGACACTGTGTCCAAGATTCCTGAAATAGACTCTAATGCAAGAAATCTGAGTCTTTTGTTATATTTTTACTTTATATATATATATATATATATGTGTGTGTGTGGGTGTGTGTTTTCATTTTCCTTGATATATTACATCCCGTCGGATTCACTTCCTTTCTTCACACACACACACACACACACACACACACACACACATAATATATATATATATATATATATATATATATATAATATATATATATAGGATAGTGAAAACATAAAATCAACGACGGTTGGTAACTGTTATTTTTTTTACCTATGCGATTTGTTTTAAAAAATTGTAGAAGCGAGAAAACTAAAGTTACCAAGCACCGTTGTTTTCCCTTCCCTAACTTAGATATGTATGTTCTATCAATTATATTAAGAACGATTTGAATATAAGTATACCAAACATTATTATCAATTAATTAATCAGTTTCTTTTATATATATATATATATATATATATATATATATATATATATATATATATATATATATATATATATATATATATATATATATATATATATATATTATATATATATATATATATATATATACATATAATAAATAAGTAATTCACAGACACGTATTTCGAGGTTTCACCTCTCATCAGTGTGGCTATACCTTAAGAGACCTGAATGAACTTTAGTTCGCCAAGCCTTTATACCCGTGCGGCCAGAGGCAGCTGTTAAATATAGGAGAATATTTAATCGCTACATTTCTAAGCGGAAATGAATTCAATAGAATCCTCAAACATTTGTAAACACAACGAGGGTTAGCTAGACGCCAGAACGGTGAATTTGCAATTAAATCCCTATTAAGAGAACTCAACCAAAGTGGGAGTAATATATAATAAGTAATCCGCAGACACGTGTTTCGAGGTTTCACCTCTCATCAGTGTGGCTATACCATAACAGCTACCCCTGGCCAGGTTTGAGACCCGAATGAACTTTCGTTCGCCAAGTCTTTATACCCGTGCGGCCAGAGGCAGCTGTCAAATATAGGAGAATATTTAATCGCTAAATTTCTATGCGGAAATGAATTCACTAGAGTCCTCAAATATTTGTAAACAAAGCGAGGGTTAGCTAGTTAAGGTGGTGTGGAAATGGATTCAACGGCGCTTGTTTACTGACCGTTTCTTGCTTATTTGGTCTGAAGATCGCAAATGTGAGATACTGTTAGTAACCAGGCACCGTTGACACCATGTCCACACTACCTTATCATACTTATTATATGACCCCGTAGAGCTCTTTAGGAGTGACTTTAATACACTTTCACCACAAACATAACGCAATGTTTACAGATTTGATTTCTCTGGTGATCGTAAAGTATATAGACAAATGTATGTATTTAAAACAGTTAAAACACCGTTCTTTAAACGCCAGCTGGCAATGGCCTAGAGATTAACGGATCGGACAGGCGTAAAGTCAGTCGGGGTTTGCTTCTGGCCGGAGTTAATTGTTTTGTCGAACCACAGTGATGCGACGTGAAACGTCGAAACACTGTGTCTGTGGATGACTTTTTATATATATATATATATATATATATATATATATATATATGTGTGATAGAGAGAGAGAGAGAGAGAGAGAGAGAGAGAGAGAGAGAGAGAGAGAGAGAGAGAGTATGATAAGATCAGAATGAATAAATAGATAGATATGTAAAGACTGTTATAGATAGATGGAAGCAGAATAGATGAATATATACTAGAAACTGTCATAGAGAGATAAGTATCCTGCCTGATAGACAAGAAGTCAGGCTGTCTGGCAGATTAAAAACATTTAAGTCTAAGCCAACACGAAACGGTTGTATATTTACCAAGCAACAAACGATGAAAATTAAAAAAGACCTTTCTTTAAAAAAAAAAAAACCTATGAAGTAATTTGAAAAGGACCTTGAAAGAATCGGCGAACGTTGTTTTTGCTTTCAGAGAAAATAGTTAAACTCCTTTAATCTTCTTTTGATGTGTTCAAGTCAATCAAAAGTTGTGACACATTGATGAGATGATCGACACAAAATACGGAGGGTGGCGCGCGCGCAAGGCACAAACACTCGCCTAATCATTATTCCTTCCTTGTTTTTCTTCATGTGAATATATTTATTTATGCACACACTTATATACACAATGAACATTGCAATACGCAAACACATATATACTTACATATGCATGCAAGTATGTTTGTATTGAAGCATACATATACATATTTATATATACACAAGGAACGTGTGCACTGCAACACTCAAATACATATGCACTTATGTGTGTATGTATATAGGTTTTTATTGAAGCATACATATACTTAATTCTATATTTACATACACATAACCATATACATGTATTTAGTTACGTGAGCACTCTGACATATAAGCAGTATTAATTGTATGGTGAAATCGTGACACATAGATATACACATATGTACATATCACAAACACATATACTTGTATATATATATATATATTACATATATATATATATATATATATATATATATATATATATATATATATATATATATATATATATATATATCATCCATATTATCTAAGTAAACAGTGCTCAATATCATTGATAGACTGTTTACATTTCAGTTAAGGTAACATGGATATGGAATCAACAGCTTTCTGAACATTTCTAGCCAAATTGGTTTTATTGGCATTAAAATATTAACCCTTTCATCCCCATTATGAAATGTGGCAATCCTTTTGATACTACTATAGACATACATGAATATACACTATCTATGTATGCACACATACATATAAGCTATGTATATATGCCTATACAGAGACACGGTTAGAAACTAAGCGTCGTTAACATAAATTCCATAATATAAAATTGTATGAATAGAACACCCAGGTTATCTCTCTTATATATATATATATATATATATATATATATATATTATATATATATATTTGGAGGATATTTTGCTTAATTCAAGTCATACCCAATTTTTGAAAATTAATTAGTTAATAATTAATGAATATTAACTCGGAAAGCAGAGCTTGGCAGTCGAGGTTTCGAGTCACACACGGAGCAGTCTCCCATGTCTATAACCTTGCTGATGAGACCTAATAGATTGAAATGTACATTCAGTGATTGACATTTTCCCGATTTGTTTAGCCTTACATTTGAACATATATGCCCGCCTAAATTCATTAATTATTAACTAGTTAATTTTCAAAAATTAGGTATGACTTCAATTAAGCACATATCCTCCAAAATTTGTCGGCTAAAAAGCCATATAAAATAAACACATTGTTTGTTTACTTACTCTCGTATATATATATATATATATATATATATATATATATATATATATATATATATATATATATATATAATAATATGGGTGTTGTATTTCCTGGCATATAGTGCTTAATATCATTCATTGATAGAGTATTTCTATTTGTGTCAATGATCTTAGGATGATATAGGCGAGAAACTGTCGGTAATTGGGTGGTTACTGTATGTCCCCTATACGTTAACACAAACGCACACACACAGAGACACACATGTGTATATATATATAAAGGTGTGTCTGAAAAGCAATGAGACAAACAATTCATTTAAAATCCAACCAACAAACTAAATGTTTTCTCCTCCAATGTAGTCCCCTCTTGAATCTAATGCACTTTCCGATCCTTCTCTGTCACGCTTCTGCCCCGCTGGAAGGATTCTTCTTGAATGTCTTTCAGCTCCGTCGTTACGGACCTCAAGATGGCGTCAACGCATTCAAAAGGGGTCATCTAAATTATCACTTTCAGCTTGGAAAGTGCGCGTAAAGGGGCGATAGTTGTGACTGGACAAATCGTGACTTTGTTTTTCCAAGCTGAATGGGATCATCAAGAGAACCCGTCTTGAATGCGTTGAGGCTATCGTGAGGTCCGTAACAACGGAGCTGAGAGACATATCAGAATTATCCTTCAAGTAGGGCTGAGAAGTGTGAGAGTGGAGGATAGGAAAGTGCATAAGATTCAAGAGGGGACTATATTAGAGGAGAAAACATTTAGTTTGTTTGGATTTTACACGATTTGTTTGGGAAAACAGTCTCATTACTTTTCAAACACATCTCATGTATATATATATATATATATATATATATATATATATATATATATATATATTATGAAATTTGAAAAAACAAATGTTCCGAAAATAGGATGAATTTAATTATCGATGTTTAAATATTTCAGTTTCTTTAAACCTTCATTAGGATGTATCTTGGGGTGAAGAAAATGATGGATGTTTTATAGATGACAGGAGATGAAAATGTTTATAAAATCTTCTTTGTTATGTAACTGTATTTGTTCAGCGTTATAATTTTTGAAAGACAAGTCGCGATCCACACACGCGAAGATGTCATGACGCGTGACGCAACTCGAAGAAATGCATTCAACAAAATTTACTCATATATATATATATATATATATATATATATATATATATATATATATATATGTTTCGTTGAATTGAACAGACAATTCCTGTCTGACAAGTCTTTCGTTGATGCTTTCTAATCTTCGGGCCATCCTTCTGGTGTCAGGGTGGAACTGGTATACCAGTCCACCGAATGTTTCGTCACTAGCGCTTTCGGCAATACACTTTGCCATCCTCAGGTGGGAAAACGATGGAATAGTTGTCATGTCTCGTTTTTAACGAGAACGAGTAGAAGCAATGAATTAGTGGGAGGTAATATCAATTGGTAGTGGGAGGTTTTTGGAATGGTAGTAGTTTGAACAAAGCAGTGGTGATTTTTTTGTATCACAACCTGTGCCCACCCCCTCCAAAAATCGCTTTTCTCGTTATTCTGTGATAAATAATTTCTTATCACCTTCCATATACCAACAAATGCCCTGAAGATGATCTAATTAATAGATCGAAACACTGCAGCGTCGGCCAATAAAACTCACCACTTAACCCATTTAAACCTGTGTTTTTTCATTTTTCCTAATATACTACATACCGTCGGATTCACTTCCTTTCTTCACACACACACACACCACACACACACACACACACACACACACACATAATATATATATATATATATATATATATATATATATATATATTATATAATATATATATATATATATATATATCATTTATAGTCCTTCGAGTAATGAATATAAAGTATCCAGAAATCAATTTTATTTGAAAAAAACAGAAAAAAAAACAAAAAAAAAACTGTTGCTAACCAACCCAATGTACATTAAATTAAATATCAATACTCAATCGATGATATTATGCACTGTTTACTTATGGATATTGGATCCCTATCATGTAATATATCTATATCCGCGAGAAATGTCAGTAACCAGGTGCTATATCCATGTTCACACTACATTAACTTTATATATATATATATATATATATATATATATATATATATATTATATATATATATATATATATATGTGTGTGTGTGTGTGTGTGTGTGTGTGTGTGTGTGTGTGTGTGAGTGACGAAATGTAGAGCTTTTATAGTCCTTCGAGTAATGAACATGAAGTGTGCAGAATCAATTTTAGATAAAAAAATAAAGAGGAAAAAAAAAACTGTTGCTACGCAACCCAATATTTTATGCATGAATATGCCCTTTGATATTAGCCTGTTGACGTTTTCAACTGAAACTAAGTAAACAAAAATAAAATCCAAAAATAATGCTGGCAATAAAATCCTGCGGTCGGGACCTTTTGTTCGGTCTGTGGTTCAACGCTGTCAGTTAAATGTCCACCATAAACGTATAAGAGAAACGGGAAACGGGAGTGTCAAAGAGAATATTTGACAGCGAAGTGCGCGGCACGGGTGGCAACTTGGGTGAAGAGATGACCTTCATTTAATCTACCGATACAAGGTCAATGTCGTCTGTCAAATGTGAGGGCAGTCATTATTGGCGCCTCTAATGATTTGAGAGAGAGAGAGAGAGAGAAAGAGAGAGAGAGAGAGAGAGAGAGGGGGGTAGAGATGTATTTGTATACATTAAATCAAATTTAAAATATGCACATACGTCTGCACTCTTGCACACACACACACATTACATATATATATATATTATATATAATATATATATATATATATATATATATATATATATTGGAGGTTGTATGGGTGCTATATTTCTAAGCAAATAGGGCTCAATATATTTTTAGTGCATTTAGGGAGTTGAGTTTATGTAGCGTGGACATTTAGGCAACACCGGGGTACTGACAGTTTCTAGCCAATGCGATCTTCAGACAAAATGCATTTGGTCACAAGTGCTGACTCCCCTGTCTACGCTACCTTAATTCATATATATATATATATATATATATATATATATATATATATATATATGGGAGTAAATATGGAAAATAAATCCGACAATATAAAGAAAATTCATCCAGCATTTTCTTCACCCCAAGATACATCCTGATGAAGGTTCAATGAAACCGAAATGTTTTAAACATCGATAATTAAATTCAATCGATTTTCGGAACACTTGTTTTTTTTCAATTTTTATATATATATATATATATATATATATATATATATATATATATATAGAGAGAGAGAGAGAGAGAGAGAGGGGGGTGGAGAGAAAGGGAGGGAGAGAGAGAGGGAGAGGGAGGGGGACAGGGGGGAGACGGACATACAGACAGACAGAGTGTTATTTCTTGCTGAATACATTTGTGTCATTAAACATCTTTCAACAACCTCTTTTTTTAAAATGAGACCATCCAAATCCTCCAAGATTGAATGCAAAAAAATGTAAATCCTGATTATCTAGAGTAGCTTATCAGCCGAATTCTTATTTTTATGAGTGTCGTCACCTCAGCTAAATAATGGACCATTTACGTTTTTATTATAATTAAAGAAAAGACACGCTACACAAAAAATATAAGAAAGAAAGAAAGAGTATGAGAAATATACAGAGGGTGTGAGAACGTAAAAATAATAATGCTAATCTGTTTCAATCGATGAAAAGAAGGAAAGAAAGACAAGTATGAGAGAGGGAGAGTTAAATCAAGATTATTTTACTTTTTACACATCGAAATATATGGCAATCTGTAAACATATGAAATGTTCTAATAATCAAATGATAATACTGTGGTATATCATCAGGTCCTAACCACACTGATGAGAGGTGATACCTCGAAACACGTGTCTGTGGATTACTTATTTATTTTATATATACTCCCACTTTGGTCGAGTACTTTAAATAGGGATTTAATTGTAAGTTCACCGTTTTGGCGTGTAGCTAAACCTTGCTTTGTTTACAAATGTTTGAGGCCTCTAGTGAATTCATTTCCGCTTAGAAATGTAGCAATTACATATTCTCCTATATTTGACAGCTGCCTCTGGCCGCACGGGTAAGAGGATTGTCGTACGAAAGTTCATTCGGGTCTCAAGCCCGGCCAGGGGTAGTTGCTAATGTATAACCACACTGATGAGAGGTGATACCTCGAAACACGTGTCTGTGGATTACTTATATATATACATAGAGAGAGAGAGCATGAAATTTTATTAAACATATGAAATATCTCTATCACAGTACTAAGTTGGGTTATTACATGCAAAAAATAAATAATAATTTGCACAGCTCAGTCGGTAGAGCGTTTGGCTAGAAAACACAAGGTTCCTAGTTCGATACCGGCCCTCACCAACTCAGCATATGAGTAGCACAGGGATATGTGCTGTAAAGTGTGGAGCTGATTGTAGGTGTGGCGCTCCACCCGAGATGCAAAAACAATCTCCTTGGACTAGCGCTAGTGAAAAGGGGTTAGACTCCCTCGCTGATTGGCTGATACCGACTTTAGGCCACCCCGACGACTTATCTAGATTTAGATGTGTGTATATGAGGAATAGATTGTGAGATGTATGAGACTGTCAATAGAGCCATAGTTTCATATGAAATTGCAAGAACATAGTTATTCTAAAACATTCGAACTGTAAACAAATTTCAGCCTGAATTTTGGCGCTAGAATTTGTAAATTCTTACATGCTGAAAGTGATAAATTTAGTATATCTCATAAAAATATTGCATGCACGCGGGTTCATTTGATACCATAATCTGAGCCAATGAACAACATACACAGAATTTTTGTTTATATTTTGTTTATATTTTTGTTTATATTTTTGTTTATATTTTGTTTATGAAGGCTTGTGATGGACCATCCACACTTTTCGACACAGTCGATAGGAAGGAATTCGTGCAAGAAATGCCACAAACCTAATCAACGCCTGGCCTCAGGCTTTTCAAATTCAGAGCTTTCCTTCTCCTAAACTGGTTACCTATCCAAGGTTAAAGAACCCAGTCTGCTCTACTATTTACCCATAGCTAGAGGGAGAATACATGGATTCATATCTTTCCCAGGAGTATTAACGCTATGTGAAATGCAAACAGCCTTGTCGAGGATTTGAACTCGGGTCAACGTGTCCATTTACTCGAACTATTCCTCCAAATATACTTATATATTTAGACACATTATCACGTATATATATATATATATATATATATATATATATATATATATATATAATATATATTAGAAGGGAAAATATTTGGCCTAGAAGTTAGACTCGTCCAACGGAACACATAATAATACGAAGTAATCAAGGATAATTGAGTAATATTTAGTCTTGCTACAGAATTCTAATTACTGTTAAAGAGCTGAACTTTCCACTCTGATTAATATATTTTGTACTAACGGATAATAACCCTATATTAATTAACCTTTCTTCCAGATTTCAGTATTGTTATTTGATAACTCAAACATACAATTTTAGCAACGAGGATGAGAAAAATAATTTGCCTGAGTTATCAAACTTATGTAACATGTACTACCAATCCGGGTCATGGTGAACCTGGAAGTATTGACAATGAAGGTGTACTCCATACTTCCCAGTGCTCCACAAGTAATACTTAACGATTAGATGCAGTGTCACGTATTTTGTATTTTACGGATTAATAACCAACCCAAACACCATGATGGTGTTCGCTTTTCACCACTATTTTAAAATCTTAAATAATTTAATGTTTTCAGTTTTGAAAATATTATTTAAAAAAAAACAGGTCATTCGGTTACTATCCAGAAAGTAGGTTGATTAACTAGTTCTCAACTAGTATGAACCGGTTTTGGTTTTGTTCGTTTCTCGGCAGATGCAGCACAGATTTTTGCAGCCTCCCCATGAATTATCTTCTCATTTTTCTTTCGCTTTTTATTTTGATCGTGTAACACGGACATTTAGAGATTTCTACATCTTCATGGACTCCATAGACAGTCTGACGACGATGCTTAATTATCACAGCAGGTATGTTCTCAATGTGATCTTCGTCCGCTCACTCAGAATGTCATTCGTGTTTTGAATCGTTTTTTTTGGATGCTTTTTTTCACCATTTGAAATATTTACACAACTCGTGACATTACGAACATTTCAAGTAAACATTTATCCTGGGTATGATATTAAACTGCATCAAATGGGGGGGGGGGGTCAAATTTTTGGAGATCTGGAAAGTGTAAAGTACCCGTTCTTCGCCATCGCCATCGCTCCAAGGTCCACACTGACCTGGAGTGGTTGTATCTGTTACGGTCCCTATCATGGGTCAAATAGATTTTTAAAAATGAGTTTTACAAAATGTTGTTTTTTTTAATTATGTTTAAAAGAAAATTTTGAAAATCCATCAAACATGAATAGAAAAAAACCCTGCATCGGCCTAAAATAAAACAACAAGGGTTGACATGCCGTAAAATCCAACAAACCAAACCCAGCCATCAAGTAAAAACTTTCCATTGTCCTGTTTCAATATTTGAAAAAAAAATCGCAGTCAATGTTTTTTTTTTATTTTTTATTTTTTTATAAGAGAAACAAAGTAACTATGAGGTTGGTCATTTAAGTTTGATTTATTTTTTTTAATATTTCGGAATGAAAAAATCTCATCGTCAGAATATTTTTGAAAACGCAGATGCCTGAAAAGGGAGATGTTGACTGTTCATAGAATCTGCCAATCAGTTGGAGTTCGTGATTGTGTGTATGTTTGTTTAATAATTCAAATTATTCTTCCGAATTATTCGTGTTTTTTGTGTGTATGTTTGTTTAACGCTGTTTTAGTATCGTTCCAAATTTCATATTAAACAGAGTTTCACAGGAACATTTCCTCGTTAATTCATTTTATTAAGCGCTTGTACTACTTTACAGAACATGCGAGTTCCAATTAATATTACTTATCTATATCGGCTTATGAGTAGCACAGGGGTCCTGGCGGTAAAATAAGGAGATAATGGTAGGTGTGGCGCTTTATCTCAGACGCAAAAACAATCTCCTTGGTCTAGTGCTAGTGAAAAGGGGATAGACTCCATCGCTGATTGGCTGATACCGACTTGAGGCCACCCCAACGACTTTACGACTTACTCTATATTAATAATCATATTCCTTATTTGTACAACCGTTATCATCTTGCGACACACTGGGGTTAAAAATGAGACCATCCAAATCGTCCAAGATGAAATGCAAATATTTAAATCCTGATTATCTGGTGTTACTTATCCACCGAATTATTATTTCTTTGGGTGTTGTTACGTCAGCTAAATAATGTATCATTCTGATTTTATTATAAAGAATGAAACGGAAGAAAAATATACTACACAGAAAAATATATTAAGAAAGAGTAGAGGAAATATTGAGAGGGGGTGAGCGTACGGAAACGATAACGCTAATCTGTTTCAATTGAAGATAATGAAAAGATGAAATTGAAAAGAAAAAAAAGAGTGAGAGAGAGGGAGGTTAATCAAGATTATTATACTTTTTACCTATTGAACTAATGCAATAGCTCTTGAGTAAACATATCAAACGTTGTAAATACTTAAATTATCATACTGTGGTATATCCACAGGTCCTGCTAGTAGAATATTATTCATTGGATTGGATCACGTTCTTACACATGCTGAAGAAGATGCTAATCTAAATGAATATTTAACAAGAAAAAGAGAACTCAAGTTAACGATTCTATAAATGTTTCGAATTGTGCAATATTTACTACCCGATTGCTTCTGCAATATTCCTGTATTGGCCAGGCCAGCTCACATTTACCACGTAGCTGATCACAATGCACATCCAATGTATTTCTCGACGTAGCCCTTTTTTATATGTTGGACCAAAATCGACTTCACATCGTCGTGGAAGTCTTCCCAGTTGTCATTTTCGATGAGGTATGAGATGGGTCAGTTTTTTTTAATTAATCGCAGATTACAACTAATTAGAACCAATTAGAATTAATTTTTTTCAAACATAATTCAATCCCAAAACCAAGGAATATTGGATCAAGTAACCAATAAGCACCCCCAAATCATCAACTTAATGAAAGTTTCATATTTTAACTCATCACCGGTAACTTCCGCTTCCAAATTTTTGTAAACAAATGATTTTAATCAGAAGTTTATGGAGATATTGGACTAACAATAAATTAGATAAATAGATAGTTGGTACACGTAATCAAATTAGAATTCAACAGCAAAATCTTTTTTTTTTAAATAAATACTTTTTAATCAGAAATTTATGAATATTTTTCAACACTTTACGATGATTTAAAAAAGACAAAAGACGTTTTTATATTAAAATAGTTTTTACTTAATCAGAAGAGAAATGCAATTATGTTTATTTAAACAAAAATACAGTTTTATTTACAAAATGTTTTTATGCTTATTTATATAAAAGAATGTCGTTCAGAAATAGTATCACACAAATTGTAAAATTTGTTTTTGTCAGATACAATATAATTGCAAAAATCGTCTGTTCGTTTATTTACAAATATTTGAAAGCGAAACTTACCGGTGATGATTTAAAATATGAACTTTTCATTATTTTGATTATTTGGAGTGCCTATTAGCTACTTGGTCCGGAATATTTTTGCATGTATGTTGTGTTATTGCTTAGAAGAGAAAACAATTAGAACAAATGTCCCAGAACATTAAATGATACTCTTAAAAAAGATTTTAAATAAGTTACCTTGTTTTTCCTATGAATTTTAGATAGTTTATCGAATACTAAAATGGGTAAATAACCACTTAGCATTTTTTAAAAATTCTAAACTAAGAGATTATTTAAGAAAAATAAGTATAAAATTTTACTTCGGGACTTGGTTTGTAATATAAATATTTAGTATTTCCTAAATAGTAGTTTTATTTATTGGAACGTAATTTTTCTCATAATTTTCTCTTTGAAAAGTTTTATCTTAAAAGCAGCTTGTTTATTAAGAAAGAAAAACAGTTGAAACATTAGTCGAGAAATGTAACTCCCAAACATTAAAAAAACAAAAACACAATGGAGTCTTATTCGTCCCGCCTTACAAGAATTTCCTTCTTCACAGTTTATAGATTTATGTCGATCATGAAATTTTAGTACAATGTTTACAAAATACTAACTTGTAGTGGAATTTAATTTCATGTATTTTTCAAGAGCCACCAAAGATGATACATTCATCAGGGGAAATTCAAACTTTATTTCTTATTCACTTTCTCCCCCCCTCTCTCTATTTCGATAAACACACACTCACATATACCAGGGGTAGTTGTTATTGCATAACCACACTGATGAGAGATGATACCTCGAAACACGTGTCTGTGGATTACTTATTTATTATATATATACTCCCACTTTGGTCGAGTACTTTGAATAGGGATTTAATTGCAAGTTCACCGTTCTGGCGTGTAGCTAAACCTCGCTTTGTTAACAAATGTTTGAGGCCTCTAGTGAATTCATTTCCGCTTAGAAATGTAGAAATTAAATATTCTCCTATATTTGACAGCTGCCTATGGCCGCACGGGTAAGAGGATTGGCGAACGAAAGTTCATTCGGGTCTCCAACCCGGCCAGGGGTAGTTGTTAATGTATAAATACACTGATGAGAGGTGATACCTCGAAACACGTGCCTGTGGATTACTTATATATATATATATATATATATATATATATATATATATACACCAACCCCTCCACATGAGCAGGATGACACAAGACCAATTTCTTAAGAGAGGTTTAACAGGTTTGAATTCAGTTTTTCTTCCCCTTTCCTGTCAGCCACAGACAGCGTGTTTCGGCATTTAACGTCTTTTCAGTGTGGCTAGCCTCAGCAACTACTTCTAGCTAGGAGCGAGATCCGACTGATTTTTCATCAGACCGATTCATTAACCCCTCAGCCGGCAGCAGCTACCGGTAAGAAGACGAATTTTAATTGATAAATACATACATAGGTATATATGGTACAATCATTTAGAGAGCTCAAATCCATAAATAACAGATAGCCTTGCTTATGCCCACGTTGGAAGTCAGCTCTTCCGGGTTTTGGGAGCATGTATTACAGTCAGCAACAGACACCATATTTTGACGTTTCACGTCTCTTCAGTGTGGCTAGACTTAACAACTACACATAGCCGGGACCGAGATCTGACTGATTTTTTTATCAATCCGAATCCTTAAACCTATATATATATATATATATATATATATATATATATATATATATATATATTGTCTGAAGGTGTAGAATACTCCGACAGCACCACTGCAGAGTGGTAAGACCCTTTCTAATGAGTCCACCTGTTCGCCATAGGTGGCGATCCCTAATTCCTGTGGACGAGATCCTACTGGTTGAGGGGTCTATGCCGTGACTACTAATTGTTCTTTGACAATGCAACACTTGGTGTGTACTTGAAACTTTGCAAATAATAAATGGAATTATCAATTATGGTTGGAATTTATGAAAATAAACTGGAAATTTTCTGTCAAGACAGATTTTTAAAAAGTTCTATTAACCAAAATAAATTTTCTGCTCATAGATTAATAAATTTTTTGAACAATCTACCTAATCAGATCAAAAGCACAATTAAGATTGTTAACTTAATCTATAAAAATATCTATTAGTACATACAATTGATTCTTAAAATTTCATGCACTCATAAAATTACGGTTAATTTAATATTATTGACAAAGGAAAATAACTCATTAGCTTCTATAATTTTAAATAATTTATTTTATTACATGGTATCTGTTTTAAATTTAAGATATCACAAACAAACCCTTTCACTAGTTAACTAAGTTCATATTTTTACTTTGTTTCCAAAAGGAATAAGTTCAAGGTGAACACTTTTATGGTAACAGGTTTAAATATTGTAATATACCTATAATAATTATATTTTCTTTACATAATGTTAATTTTTTAACCGTAATATCGTTTTCTAAAATTATTCATCAGTCTTTCTAATAATTAAAGATAATCTGTTTATTTATTTACTGATCTATCTAATTAAATTAATATATTTTATTTTATTTTATTTTACAACTGAAAAAAAAAAGCTAAATAAATTCTTCTATTTGACCTTTTAAATTTTAATTCAAGATAGTTACAATGTAGCAATATTCACCGGAAGTTAATCAAGAATAACAGAAATTCAGAGGACATTTTTGGGGAATTATCAGATAAAATATTCAACTAAATTTGGTCTGTCGTAGCATGTTGTAGATATAAATATAAAAATTTATCTTCTTTTTTTCTTGATATTTTGTTACGGTTTATGTAGGAAGAGGGTAAAAAGGTGAGATATTCGACATCTATAAGAAAAAAAATCAAACAAATAATAATAATCTATGTATTAATTCACTTTTTTAAAAAAATCTTCCGAACGTTATCATCTTGGAACACCATCTGAATAAAAATGAGACCGTCCAAAATCGTCCAACATTAAATGCAATTCTGATCATCTGGTATTGTTTATACGCCAGATTTTTATGTCATGTGTGTCATCAGCTCAGCTAAATAATGAACAATTTCATTTTTATTATAAAGAAAAAAAAGAAATAAAAAGGAATGCTGCACATAAAAATAAAATAAGAAATAAGAAACTCCTCCCTCGATCTTTCTTTTTCTATCATTATATTTTTTGTGTAGCATATCATTTTTCTCACCTTTCTTTCTTTGTGATAAAAACGAAACGGTCCATTATTTAGGCGAGGTAACGACACTCAGGAGAAATAAGAATTTTACGATTAACCAAAACCAGATAATCAGGATTTACATTTTTGCATTTCATCTTGAATGATTTGGATGGTCAGATGTTTAACCAGAGGATTTTGTAGGATGATAACAGATATGTAATTAAGGAACAATAATATTAATATATAGAAAGATAATGCTGGTTTGGTTTGGTTTGTTATACGGCATATCGACCTTGGTGGGTCATTTTATGCCGACAAAGTTGTGAAATAAATTCATTCTTAATGCATAATACAATTTTGTTTATAAACTCATGTTTTTCTATTCAACCCATAGATGGGACCATAACAGGTACTACCACTCCGGGTCAGAGTGCAATGGTGATGAAGGGTTCCCTAAAACTCCAGAACTGGAACCTCACCATCAGATAGAATTCAACGTCATTCACAGGACATGTAAACCCTCAGCCACTACCTTCTAACACTCATATGATAAGAAGGATTGGGGCTTGCCATAAGGGCAATATGGCTGGGGCAATCATATAGGTGCTAGGGCTTGACGTGGCCAGCCGATTGATCGGAAGGGGCCTCTCCGACCGCACGTCTAGCCCAAGAAATGCTTAGTGGAATATTGTAAGGCATGGAATGCTGAGTCACCTGGGTTCTATCTTTAAGCATCACGTGTCGCCACCCACGGCCAACAGGTGGCCCCATTGGGGGAGTCTTACCCCTCTTCAGAGGTGCAGTCGGTGCATTCTAACGCCCCAGTCGATGGAGCGAGATAATGCTGATGATGGTTCTGACTTGATTAACCTATAAGTGTCTGAAAGTTATTTTTATGAATGAAATAGTATTACAAATTGATTGTGTCAGCAATTAAGTGGTATCTTTTCCGCGTCACATGTTCTCTGGCAACGCCCCTTAACTCTCTTTTCTGAATGAAATACCCCTAGCTAGTAGTACCAGGTATTTGTGAGGCCTACACTATTTAGGAGGATCAGAATTGACTTACTTAAAAAAAGAAAAAAAACAAAAAACAAATAAAGAATTAAGTATATACATATACATATATATGTGTGTTAATTTCTGTTCAGTATGTACTTACTTCCTTTTTTTTTTCTTTTATCGCCTTGTCAACTTCATTTTCTCTTTTGATAATTAGAATTAACTGTTTTTATAATTCAATGTGACAACGAACGGATAATATGATTCCACGTCTTCTCAGATAGCGCTAAAGAGTTGACCGCTAAGCGATGCGTTTTTAACTAAAAATTTTAAAGAATTAATCAACATGGAAAATGTTTGATTCAAAACAAAAATTGATACGTGTGAAATACCATTTTTTTTTTCATGCTGAAAATATATAATAATCTAAATGCAAAAATATTTACTTTTACTTATAATTTAATCCAAAACCTATAAAACATTTATGTCTACAATGTATACTAAAAATACTTTTTCAAAGTTTGTTTAAATTGATCAATTAAAAACTTAAAATTTTCACTTATTTGCTGATAAACTACATTTTCTAATTAAATGTAAATGTTTCTAAAATATATTTCGATTAAAGTTATAGTATTTTATATTTTTTGAAAATTTTTGTATCTAGTCTTAAAATTTTGACCAGGAGAGTATTTGGACCATTAGATAATGTCATCTTTAATTTTGTTCATACACATTTCTATTAATTTCTACCTTGAATATTTAAACGCTAATATTTAATACACAGAATTTAGATGATTTTAATAATATTCTAAATATTTAACACGAGTAATACCGCTTGGATTTTTCCGGTAAAGTGGGGGAGCTGGTGTCAGGTGTGGCGCTCCATTATCAGTCTTAGCTAATGCAATCTATACAAATGTTCATTATTTGCTACATTGAACATTTAAACGATTGTTTGAATCGGTATATTTCTGAGAGTATTTCCATTATTAAAAACTATTTGGGATATCTAAACCTTTTTATAATGCCATACTGGGGCAAGCTTATTAGGTAATGGAATCTTTGATACGATTTCAAATCCTGGACGAGGCTGCTTGCGCTCTTCTTCGCGCTAATGCATTTATAAAAGGGATTTATCCAGTTGTTCTATCCCGGTAATGGGTAAATAGTAGACCATAATTAATTCTTCAACAATAGATAGGCAACCAGTCTTGAAGGAACACTGAAAAATAAACTGCTTTACTCGGCTTAACTATATATATATATATATATATATATATATATATATATATATATATATAAATATATACAAATTTAAATGCAAATTATTTACTTTTACTTATAAATTAGATCCAAATCATATAAAAGATTCTTAGCTACATTTGAGTACAAATTGTTTTATTTGTAAATTAATTGCAGTTCATATTCTTAGTGAATTTATTCTGAGACTTTGTCATAAAGTTGTTCAATGAACTTTTTTCGTTTGGAAAAGATCGTGACATACAGAAAATACAAGCATAAACATTTAATATCAATATGGTCAAGTTTGATTACCTTGTTTAAGGGTATGTCAACCCTCGTGGGCTATTTAATACCAAAGCCATCATTATAGAACTGTAGTGGAACTATTTAACCAATAGCTGGGTGATGAAGGGAGTCAAACAATTCCCAAGGGTATTAGTCCGAAGGTGAATGTAATAGCGTCACTTGTGTTCGAACTTGCTTGCTTGCTTGCTAGAAAGTCACAGTACAGCGCGCTAACCACAACGCCACGGGTATCCCGCCCCAGTGTCATTTATAATTTTGTTCATACACATTTCCAATGATTTCTACCCACTTCTATAAACGCAAATACTTTAAATTTTATAAAGTTTTTTTTTAATAGGTTGTTTGAAGCATTGTGCGTATGCGTAATATAGAGATTTTTTAAGGCAATTGACAATGCAATATGTGTTGAAAATTATATTTATTTACCTTTTTTTTTTAAATTCTAAAAATAAAAAATAAAAAAAAGGTAAATAAATATAATTTAACACATATTGCATTGTAAATTGCCTTCAAAAATCTCTATATTACACATACGCACAATGCTTCAAAAATACTAAAAAAAAACATTTATTTCACTATGCCTGAGCGAGGCTAAATTTATCGTAACAAAAATTAAAAAACTAAAAGAATTTTGAACAATCTCCACGAGCACAAGAACAACCAGACCGACTTAACACCACGGAAATAACCGAAATTTCCAAATATCCGGCGCTCCTCAACTTCTTAAACAACAGATGATTACAATAGCGCCGTGGGATAAGTACTATAAAAAATAACACGTAGTACTTTTAATACTTCTAATAACTCTGATGATGGAACTTTATCCCGAAATTATTTAGAATTAAGAAAAAGGTAAATAAATATAATTTTCAACACATATTGCATTGTCAGTTGCCTTCAAAAATCTCTAAATTAAAATTTTATATTAAAACGCACGAATAGCTCAACTTAGATCTGTGTGGTAATGTTTGGGGTTGATAGTAGATGTGATGCCCCATTAGCA
The DNA here is from genome assembly GCA_023376005.1 of Doryteuthis pealeii. Classification (NCBI taxonomy): domain Eukaryota; kingdom Metazoa; phylum Mollusca; class Cephalopoda; order Myopsida; family Loliginidae; genus Doryteuthis; species Doryteuthis pealeii. Next base: position 47,493,383 of record CM042141.1, on the reverse strand, counting down.
GACGCAAAACCAATAAAAAAAACTCCTTGTCTATTAACAGTGAAAAGGGAGATAGACTCACACGCTGTCCACATTTACATTTGTTTTATTTCACTAGCGTGTGCCCGCGGATGTCATATAATTTGCCACCCTTTTTATTATTACTATTTCACCACTTGCGAATTTTTCACACCAGCGTTAGCTCTCAAGAGAGAAAATGGGTCGATCATAATTGCAGCACAAAACAATGCCATTCGAACAAATTATATCAAAGCAAAAATATATAATACACAACAGAATGATAAATGTTGGATTTGTGAAAACAGATAAGATGAATAACCATGTATTAAGCTAAAAAGGGCAAGAAGCAGGCGATATCCCGCACAAACAATCACAGATGCGGACTATGCGGATGACCTTGCACTTCTTGCAGATACACCGGCACAGGCGGAATCACTGCTGCGTGCAGTCTTGAATAAGTCGTGGAAACAGCACCCCACAAGGAAACAGCTGTACGGTCTCACAAACTATCCGAGTGAGACGGACAAGGCATGCAGGACACTGCTGGAGAAGCAAGGATGAACTCATAAGCGACGTTCTCCTGTGGAAGCCAACACATGGACATGCAAGTGTGGGGCGCCCAGCAAGGACCAGTTATGTGAAGATACTGGCTGCTCCACAGAGGAGCTTCCAGGTGTAATGAAAGATAGGGAAGGTTGGCGAAAGATTGTCATGGATACCCGTGCTGCATGCGCGACATGATGATAATGAAGCGAATGTAGCAAACTAGCATGACAAAAATACAAGGCTAAGCATTACTAGGTTGGAAAGGTGATCCAACGAGAATTGTGTATCAAACTATATTTTGGTCACAAAAATAGTAAATGCATAAACCAGTATCTTTTCCTTAAGAATGAAATGCATAAAATGCTCTGAAACTTTGAGATTAATATGGATAACCTTATCCCACCCTGGAGACCTGACTTAGTATTGATAAACAAGAAATCATTAAATCGATATATTGTTACATAGTTATTAGTACCCTAATATTTATGTACAGTAGTGTAGAAATGAAAACGGCTGTTATAAGTTGCAGCCGGTGGCCTTGAAGGATGAATGACAAGGCTTGACCTGATCTTGAACCTTCCGGTGGATACCATGAGAATCGGTGGAGAAAACCCTCTTCCAGTTTAGATTAGAAATAGATTTTAGTCAGATCGACCAAAGACCACCACGGTGGTAACTCGTGTTCTGCACGCTCCGACTCAATCTGTGCAGGTAGTCTGGTGGGGATTTCGAAATAAAATATGATCTAAGTTAAATCGAAGTCTTGTGTTATTATCTAAAAACTATCAATGACACAGGGCTTCTGATAAAGAGTAATCCCCAATGGAAGACCAGACACGAAGTCCCCAAGACGAAGTCCAGACGCTAGAAGAGACGCTAGAAGTATAGAAGTAAGAAAATAAAGAAAGAGGTATACAACAATATTTCTCTGAGTATTCTCATTAATGAAAACATTTTCAGATATCTAAATCACTTTATAATTCTATGCAGTCAGCACGCTTAGCGTAACGCTTATCTTCCTAGGTAAGGGGATCTTTAACCTAAGGCATTTTGAAAAGGGGATTTATCTATCTGTTCATCCCCGGTTATGGTTAAATAATAAATCATACTTGCTTCTTTAGACTTCAATAGGCAACCACTCTAAATTAAAATCAGCTTTACTCTGTTTAATAACTGACCTTGTGTCACATCCTACCCGTAGTTGAGGGTTGAGTTTATACATAAATAATGCGTTATATGTGTTTGCTAGTGTTAGATAAGAAGTCGGTACCTTATATATATATATATATATATATATATATATATATATATATATATATATATATATATATATATATATATGTGTGTGTGTGTGTGTGTGTGTGTGTATGTTTATATCTACATATATTGTCACCCAAATACAGTACAGCTTCGCTGTATCAAAAATAGTTCAGTGCGGGTAGATATAGCAGGCTGCCTCAGGCTGGAATCGAAACTGGGCCGATTATTTCGTCAGACAGAAACTCTACCAATCGGGCCATCAGGAGTTTTTGCCTATATAAGTACATACATACATACTCGCATAAAGAATGTTAGCTCAATCCTTTTTAAGGACAGCCTTGAAATTTTAGTGCATTTCGCAGCGACCATATTGTTATAACCATACAATACTGTTTGGCTGTATCACAGTTCTGCAGTGAGACTGGAAAAATGCAGGCAGCCTCAGGCTGGAATCGAAACTCAAACGATTATTTCGTCATTCATAATCTCTTCTAATTAGGTTATCAGCACAACCTATTTCAAGGAAGTGAATATATATATATATATATATATATATATATATATATATATATATATATATATATATATATGCATAACATTTAGTACACAATCAAAGATTTTGGAACCTACTTAGTTTTTGTTTTTAGGTGTTTACAGATGTATTTGGTCCCCCTTTATGTTCCTCAGCACCACATATATGTATATATATATATGATTGCGTGTATATTTCTAAGTATGTAGTGGCAAATGATTGCTAACATCCTCTATTGAGTTAAGTGTCGAAGGAATTACCTTTATTGCTTTTCAGTTCATTACTTTTTGGCCTCGGAATAAATTCACTGGATTCATGGATTAGAAAGAAATCCTGACACCCTAATTTATGGGTCATTATTGTTATTATTATTACTATAATAATAATAATAATGACGATGACAAGAAGAAAAAGAAAATCCCATGATAAGACGAAGTAAAAGAAGAAAAATTAAAAGAAAATGAAGAAAAATAAGGAAAGTTCCTGAAGAAGAAGAAGAAGAAGAAGAAGAAGAAGAAGAAGAAGAAGAAGGAGAAGATCTATTGAAAAAAAACGCTAGGGTTAGTGTTTCTTTTAGTAAAGACACTTCCTCTTTCCCCGCTGAAAAATATTTTACCAAACATTTCAGCTGGACTTACTCGTAGTTATTTTTATTTTTTTATTTATTTCTCTTTTAAATATTTTGAATATCTTTCCGTAATTCCCTTTGCTACTTTTATTTTTGGTTTATGATTATTACTTCTCGTCAACTGATAGTCCAACTTTCTAACCGTTAAATTATTTTATCAAACGTTTGCAGATGTACATTATGTCAAGGTTAAGTCTGTTGCTAGACATATTCAAACATTGGTTCTCTTTCGATATGGACATGCAGTATCGCCCATAGCAGTAGGGATTCAAAGTTTAGGTTCTGGACATGTATTCTGAAAAGGGGTGCCCTCTTAAAGGATTGGCATATTGTAAAAACGTATCCGGTACCTCTAAATGAGGTGGATTTATTCGGGAAATAAAGTAACCAAGCGAGTACATGGTAATTTATGAAGAAGACCGTCCCGGTCTCCTGCCTCAAAACTTGCTACCGGTGACTGCTGGAAAAACAACCCAGCTACAATTGAAGTCCGTAGCCGAAGCAGTGTCGCTTGAAAGAAAACAACCAGCTTGGGGCGTTTTTTTTTCGACATTCAATTACATATAAAAGATCCAAAATGTTTATTTTTTTCGGTATTTTCATTTTATTTTAATATATTTATTTCCAACAATCAATTACAAGAATAAACACATCAAAATATTTAGATATTCTAGTTTATTTAAACTAAAAACAAGACATTAAACAAACACGAATAAAAGAAAATCTGAGTATTTAGATATTCTTTCATATTTTAATTAAAAAAACTATCTATGTCCATATCTATTTATCTATATATCAGTCTATTCAAAACTATCTATCTTTCTATTTATATCAATTTGTTCTTATCTGTGTTACTTTGTTTATATCTATCTATCCATCTATCTATATTCCTATCTATTTGCCTGCTTTTCAGAAAAAGACACAAACTATTTTCGATTATGCCTTATTAAAATAATAAAAGGAAATAAAACGTTTTTATCGACACTGCTTCGGCTACGGACTTCAATCGTAGCTGGGGGTTGCTTTTTAGCAATCACCGGTAGCAAGTTTTGAGGCAGGAGACCGGGACGATCTTCCTCATAAATTACCGGTACTATTAATATTTTTGTTATTTAACCATTGTAGTTCTTTTTGACCATTAAAATGAATAAAATTATTCTAATCAGTTATTATTCTGATAAATCCATTGCAATCAATTAGATTTCCATTTGTTTGAATGAGCTGTATATCTTTATTAAATTATGATATTGCTTGATTAGTTAAGTTAATAGAAAAATGACATTGTGACATACATTTTTAAAAATTGAAATAGTTTACTATTCAATTATTTTAATCTATTATCTAGTTATATGAATGAATGAATTATATTATATGTCTAGATAGTAAATGTTATGCTTATGTAATAGGTAACAGTTACCTTTCCAAATATCACAATTTTTCATTCACAGAGTCACCCTTTTTGGCATACATGCTCGGTACCTAAACTCGGACCCCTCGTCCATAAATATGTACATACCTAACTATTTTAAAGAATTAAAGCTTGATATTCTTCATTTGAAGTATAATCTCAAAAAGTATATTTGTTGTCATATTGTTAATATACACTTCGTAATCCACATGGTTAATAGCAAATTCATTATGATTTTACTATATCAAAAGACAAAGAGAAAAAACTAAACAATCTATATATTAATACTCGTATTCTTTAATCTTCCGACCGTTATAATCTTGCAGCACACTGATTAAAAATGAAACCGTCGAAATCATCCAAGATGAAATTCAAAAATGCAATTCCTGATTATCGGGTGTTGCGTATGTGCAGAATTCTTTTTTTAATTTTATTTTTATCATCGTCACTTCAGCTAAATAATGGACCATTCCGTTTTATCATAAAGAAAGGGAAGGAAAAGAGCATGCGATACAGAAAAAATATAAGAAAGAAAGAATGAGAGTAAGAGAACGATAGAGAGAGGAGTGAGAGGACGGAAGCAATAACGCTAATCTATTTCAATCGAAAATAATGAAAAGCTGAAAAGAAGGAAAGAAAAAAAGAGTGAGAAAGTGTCAAATCAAAGTTACTATATATTTTTCATATTGAACTATTTCGCAATAGCTCTTAAGTAAACATATTAAACGTTGTATTAATGTAATTATCATACTGTGGTGTATGCAAAGGTCCTGCTAGTTAATAATATAAATCGCTGAAGATTTATGATTAAAATGAAAGAAAATAATTTCAAAGAAGTTGATCTCCGTTTGCATTACTTGTAACGCATTAAAATGGCACACCGGGGCGAAAGTTCATGGGTAGCGAATGAATTATGTACGTACTGTAGTTAGAATATCGTTGAATCAGAGTTCGTTAGATGGAAAATTACAAGCCGTTACGGTTAGCGTTATTGGCAGGTAATGACCTCGACTTCACCTTTCCGGAAACGCGTCATTAGAGGCGTCAGAGATTAGTTTAAGTTTTAGATCAGTTGCGACCAGTTACTAGCTGAGAGCGGACGCTGTCGTCTGCAGTTGGGGTAGCTTCTCGATCCGCGTGGTTCTGTGGGCTTAACAGAACAACAATGTCTTGATAAATTGTTAAAATAAGAGATGGCCAGCCCAACAAGAAGAAGAATCAACCCGAGAAAGCAGTCCACTCGATCACCCCTGAGAAGATGCCGGCCGACGAATTAGCGGCAGGAACCAGTAGAAGAGTTAACAAGTAAGAGCCCCTCAATCATCCTAAATCCTCGTCTGTTTCTCTCTCGCCATTATATACCCGAGATTAACGATGTGTTGAACGGGTATACAATATTAGAGCAATAGTGTGAAAACTAATAAAAATATAAAAAATTCTTAATGCTATTTACACTTAAACAATAATGTGTCTGCTCTTACTAAGATCATTATACTTTTTTAATGGAAGTCACCATTAAATGATAATTATCAAGCATTTCCTAATACTTAATTATTTGCACATAATTGCAATACTAATTCTATGTATATTATAATGACTTCAAATCAAGCTTAATGTCTCCAAAAGCTTATTTTAAATAAGTTATTAATAAAGAGTTTCAAATATAATTTATGTTTATATTTTGACTCAACGGTACTTGACTAGGAGTTCAATTTCAAGAAGAAAAAAAAACTGGATGTCAGTTTGTGATTTACTAGGAAATTAACGAAGCAGTAGTGCCTTAGTATCCTTCAAATAGTCCCCTTGGGACCTCACACACACTTATCTCAGCGTCTCGTACATTTTTCAAAAGAATCTGCAAATTCCTATTTTAGGATTCCCGCTGGCTGCCTTGAAATAATCTCCTTAATCTCATTCACGGTCTGAAATCCTCCCTTTTCAAATAGAATTTTAGCTTTGGTAAAACTAAAAATATAAAATAATGAAAGGGAAAAATCTAAAATTTAATTATACGTTATGTAATAGGGAAAAGTTACTCAACATGTTGAGATAACATGTGAAAGGCTACCTGTCGGTTTCTGATTAGTCAGCATAAGAAAGAACGAGAGGGTGGGGAGAAAGAGAATGTGAAGAGTAGAAAGAGTAGGCTGAGTGTTTGAAGAGCAGACGCAAGATGAGTGTCTATTCTCGAAGGCATTTTTACTTGGGGTTGAAGAAATGAGCTCGGAAAAAATAAGTTATTAAAAATATCAACGGCACAAGACAAGACATCCCAAAAGATAACCAAGTTGTTCCAGAACGGCGAGATTACCATCCAGCCCAACAACAGATCCACCAACGGATACAGGCAGACAGTTTCTCCGATCCAGAATAGCAAATCCCAACACCGATCCAGACAAAGAGAATAGTTGAACAGTAAGAAGTTAAGTATAGAATTATTACAAATAGAATCACCTCCTTTCAATGAAATCTCACCATGCAACCAATGAAATTGAAGATAGACAAATTTGAATAGTAGGGAGTTAAATAGACCAAAGTAATACAATGATTTACCGAAAATAGATAAAATAAAACACTCACCTACATATATATTTACCAACCTCTCCGCACGAGCAGGATGTGACACAAGTTCGATTTCTTAAGCGGCTTTTAACAGTTTTGAATTCAGAGTTTTCCTTCTCCTAGACTGGTTACCTAGCTATGCTTAAAGAGCCCAATTTCCCTTGCTCTTTGCCCATAGCTGGAGGGAGAATTGGATTCATATTTTTTCCAAGGGTATTAGCGACGTTAAATGCAAACAGCTTCGTCCAGGAATTGAACTCGGATCGACGAGTCCATTTTCTACGACTCTAACCATTAGACCACGCGTCTCCATACACATGACATGCCGGTAAGTCAGATAATATCCTATTAAACATGTTCCTGATTTCAGAATTTTTCCGACTCAAATCATTTAAGAACATCCTTCACCGTTTGAAGAAAAAAATATTTTTATTTTCTATAATGTTGTCCTGAAGAAGGTATTACATAAACCGATAAGTTTAATCGTTGACATAAACATCATAATAGATTCATCTTTTTTGAATCACTATCAATTCTATGTATAGAATATGATTCGTGATCAAGCTTGAGGACTCCAAAATTTGAATAGCCGGAAATGAAATAGACTTAGGTAATACAATATACAGAACAAAACACATCAGATAGAATAAAACACGCATACATGTGACCTTCCGGTAAGTCAGCTGACATCCTTCTAAACATCTTCCGGATTTTAGAGACGACTTCTGATTTGCGACCAGTTACTTGCTGAGAGCGGACGCTGTCGTCTGCAGTTGGGGTAGCTTCTCGATCCGCGTGGTTCTGTGGGCTTAACAGAACAACAATGTCTTGATAATTTGTTAAAATAAGAGATGACCAGCCCAACAAGAAGAAGAAGAATCAACCCGAGAAAGCAGTCCACTCGGTCACCCCTGAGAAGATGCCGGCCGACGAATTAGCGGCAGGAACCAGTAGAAGAGTTAACAAGTAAGAGCCCCTCAATCACCATATCTCCTCGTCTGTTTCTCTCTTGCCATTATATACACGAGATTAACGTTTATGTCTACACCACCAAGTATCCTTGTCCGAAAGATTTCCGCCTTGTCGGCTGAGGCGTTAGAATACACCTGTAGAGGGGTAAGACTCCCCCAATGAGCCCACCTGTTGGCCGGGGCTAGCGACCCGTAATGCTTCAGAACGGAAACACGGCGGCTTAGAAGACCATGACATGCAACACTCCACTTTCGTCTTTATTTAGGCTAGACGGTCGGTTGGAGACGCCCCCTCCGATCAATCGGCTGGCCATGTCAAGCCCTAGCACCTATATGATCGACCCCACCCTATTGCCCTTATGCCAACATCCTAATCCTTTTTATCATATGGGTGCTAGGCGGTGGCTGAGGATCTACGTCCTGGAATTGACGTTAAATTCTATCTGAGGGTGAGGTTCCAGGTTTGGGGAATGTGGACACCCCTTCATCACCATTTCTCCCTGGTCCACGCTTACCCGGAGTGGCAGTACCAGTTAGGGTCCCATGTATGGGTTAAATAGAAAAATGTGTTTATATAAATGAGTATCCATTAAGAATGAATTTATTTCAAAACGTTGTCGGCATTAAATGACCCATCGGGGTTGATATGCCATAAAACAAACCAAAAGATTTAAAACCAGGGATCTACAGCGCCACAAAAGACAAATAAAAAAGCAATACGACACTGAAGCAGATAGGCTAGACTCATATCTTTGGGAATATTGTGTCGAGAAAACAAAAAGAGAAAGTTTCACGATTGATCAAGTTTCTTATAATATGGATGATTGCTCAATAAAAAATGATTGATTAGTAGGAACGAAATAGACCTAGCTAACAACACTGTGAAACATTTCATGTACCTAGGTAGCAATATCTCATCCACAGAAAGCGATGTTATGCCGTATAGGGAAGTCCTGTTGCCTATGGACATAGTTATCAGTCATATGGAAATCCGATCTCACTGACAAGTAAAAGCGACAATGCTTCTAAACAGCAGATGTATCAGTGCTACTGTAAGTGCGGCTGCTAAGCCACTTGGACAACAAACGAAGGCACCCTAGAATATAGAGATAGAGTGTGGTGAGCTGGATATGAAATGTTGCGCGGCAACATATTAATCACAAAGTATCGGTGGAAGGTAACAGCCCATACAAAAAAGCAGTTGTAGCGGTATTGCCCTCTATCGACAGATTACACGAGTTAATACGAAAGCAATACACTGCAGGGGGGTCACCTTGCTGAGAAGGCAAGTCGAACTCTGTATTATGTGAGATAATGTCCCTGCTATGGAAACCGAGCACAGTGAATACGCCAGTTGTGGGCCCATACAAACAAAGACCTATATTTACGCAGCTCAGGTAGCGGTTTGACTCGGAAGTGCTGGAGTTGGCAGCAGAGGTACATCCCGGGAGCTAAGTAAATGGATAGAGACTATTATCTAGAGAGAATGTCATTTGGATAGGGGTGTGGATAGATAAAAGGATATTTATATAGAATGACGTTATATGAAAAGAGTGAGAGGAACAGTACATAATAGTAATAGTTTACCGGCATACCCGTACCTAACATGAAGCAGGAAATTGACAACACGTCTTGGTCTGTGTGACACAAGTCGAATTTCCATTAAGCGGTAGTTCACAATGTTTTGAGATTTCAGAGTTTTCGCATTCTTCCTAGATCCGGTTGCACTACCAAGGTTTAAGAGAGCCCAGTCGCCCTATCTATTTATCCATAAGCTAGGAAGGAGAGTAGGTATTCATGACCTTCCCAATGGGTATGTAGCGCTAATTGAATGCAGATTAGCCACTGTCTTAGGATTGTGCAATTGCGGTAAGCGGTACGAGTCCATGTCCCATGAACTTTAACCATTGACACAGCGCGCTTAACCTCATACAGAAAGACAGCATACATATATGAGTGTATTTGAAGAAAGATTGGTATCTTTTTCAATCGACCTAGAACCACGAAAAACTGCAAAAACTAATGATTTCATTAGCCTCTCCCCTTGGGCCTACCAAATTACTGTACATTGATCATCAAAAAACAGATCGAAAGATGCCCATTAATAGTTTTATCAGTGTTTTCTCCTCAACGTAATTAGTTATCGTAAGGGTAGTATTCAAGTTGAATTGATAGTGATTTATGTTATACCCAAAAACTAAACATCAGTTTTTGTTTATCTTTGCCTGGGAGAGCATGAATTGTAGCGGCTTTAAAGTAGGTAACGGGTGGTTGAAGTCATGGGTACGCTCCTAGATACTCTGCCAGCTGAAACATGTGCTTGTTAAGTGAATTTGGTCACTCGGCAGTCGCTTAAGTGCCTTTGATTTGAAAAAGATATAACGGACATTGTAGTGTGAAAGAATATAACTGGGGAGTTAGATGAAAAACCACGTTTGTTGAAAGTTTATTAGTTGTAAATAGTACTACCTGCTGGACATTTTTACATCGTTAAGGATTGCTTTGGCATTTAAAGTCAACCTAAAAAATAGCTGGGTAAAAACTTAGAAATTGCAGAGAAGTCAAGTTGTATAGAGTAGGGTAGGTGAAATAGAACTGTGTAATACAGAAATGATTTAGCCAGAAAAATAAACATATTACACATACATAGTCCATATATGATGATTTGAAGGAGGTTTGTATAGTTTTTCAATCAGTTCGTTCAGCTGATTTTGTTTCTATAACAATCCCCCCCAGCAGTTTTGTGATGTTCTGCTTGTCGAAGAGCCTTTCCAAAACGAGGATACCTTTCCTCTGATTTCTGATCAAGAGTCGAGAAGTGCTAGGTAGGCAAATATTTGACAGGAGTTGGCGTTCAATTGATTGATCTACAACATCCCTTCGTTAAATCATGCGGAGTAGAATATCCGTAGAGGAATGTCCAAGTGTTAATGTTAGAATATTATTTAGGATATTAGTGGTGAGGATGCAAGTAACCATACACTACATGGAGGGCTTATTCAAAGTGGTTCTATACCAGAACCCTGGGAATTGAATACAATGTGCTGAGTGAAGTAAAAGCGTACGGGATTCGCATGTAGTTTTGCATTTATAAAGACCCTTTATAATATAATATTATATATATATATATATCTATAATTGATATATTTAGGCTATATGATGATATATATAACTGTATGTATATGTCGTGCATGAGTGTAACTTGGTTATTAGCACAGTGGTAATTTGGATGAATGCAACTTTCTTTTATTTTGAGAAAATGTATGTGCAGATACATCCTTGTAGAATCATAGTTATCGGTACCAGAAATTGCTGAAATTTGTGATGTGGGAGGTTCATACCTTTCACTTAAAGTGTATCGGCGGAAACATGAACAAAATGGCGTGAGTGGGAGTTTTGAACTCACAACAATGAGTTTGCAGGTTCGAGCTGCACCGTTAATGTTGTGTGGAGCGCGGATCGGGGACTGCCCCTGGGTATTGCTTGATATCTGAGAAAAATTACCTATATGTGTTATGCCAAACGCATGACCGCCTACTGCACGATGCAAGATGGTGATACAAGGTCAGGTTTTTTCTTAGATGCGGAATGTTAACATTTTTATTCATTTTCCTAGACTGGTTTAGCAGACAAACTCTAATGAGTATAAAGACGGACATCAATTTTGCCCCATATCATGTTGAGCCCTAGCTGGGGAGAGGAGTTGGTGATGCTGCTTACTCTCTGCTAGGGATAATTTAGCGCCTCTGTGAAATTAAAGATAGCATTCGTGCAGAATTTTGAACACTCGCGTCGTAACGAGTCCAGTTTTGAGCGACTCTAGGCATTGCCTGGCCTCACGCTTTAAATGTAGCTTTGATTCCATTAACATGGATAGGACACGTCATTACATGTACGGCGCGATATCATCACCTATGCGTCCAAATAAAAGAAGCAGCCCCAGTATTTTGCATCCAATGCCAAAAACCCTACACAATCAAACACATATCTAAACAGAAATGTAGCAACCTAGTACAAATACAAAGCTACCTACCAAGAAGCGAACAAATCTTAGAGACAAATATTTAACTCCGAGGTAGTGCTGAGATAGAGTGACGTGTTACCGTTCGATGATGGCCCGGCGGTTAGAAAATACTACTTGGATACATAAAGAAGCACACTATGCTACAACAAATCTAAAATATCTTTGACACCAAAAATAAAAATGAAAAACAACCAAAAATATGATTTCTTTGAAAAAAATCATCTGAAAAGTTGCATATCCACCATAAAAACATGTGCCATGTAACAAAAAAACCTTAATAGAAAATTAAACCATTATGCACGACATTCATTTAAAAAACTCGCTGGGCTCGCTTCACAATGCACACCATTGTAGGTTGAGAGGTAATATATTATATATATATTATATATATCGAATTCAACCTATATATTATATTTATATATATATACGGTATATAAAACTTTTATTATATATATTTTATTTATATATGTATATAGATTATTATAGTTTTCCTAACTTCAAATAATCTCATTAGAGGTAATGGTACATGAGTGAGAAAGTTATCGTAACTGTTCATTATTAAGCAACAAGATTTTATGTTTTGCGTACATTTCATATTCGTTAGAATTTTATCTGAGGATATCATGTTTGTGAGAAATTAGGATTTGCGTAGTTTTTCAAAGAAGAGAGGATGTGAATTGTGGCTGTGATTAGTTGATATTAAGGATCGAGTTCGCTTTATATTACGTTTTAATATGTTCCGAAGTTTGAGAAATGAAGTCAGTATTCTCTTTTAAATTCCGACGTCGGCGTTAAACCCTCATACGATAAAAACGAAATTACCCGTCTACATGACAGAAGAGACGGGAATAAGCAAGACTAAGTGAAGAAATTTCTAAAGACATCTGAGCACTGAATTTATTTACTACCGGAGGTTTTTGACGAAGTTCCCCTTACAGCCTATTGGCGGTGAGTCATGAGGGATTTCTGAGGAATGACGAAAGAATAAATAAATAAAACAGAATATTTCATTTTTCTCAGTTTGTTTTTTATTAGCCTTCTTGTCTATGCGGATAAAAAGCTCTGGAAGACAAAAGCTAAAGGAGCAAGCAGGATGTATGTAAATGTATGCAGGAGATCGTTTTTCCTTTTAAAAACCTTCATTTATTTTCTTTTTATCGTTGCCACATAAAGGCACGAAATATTAGGAGTTCGAAAAAAGAGAGAAAGATATTTATGATTACTAATGTCTTTTGTCAGCCATTCCTAAAAGGCAACCTCTGATTTTGTTATCAAGCCAATTTCTTTTTAACCGACATCAACTTGGTAGGTTTACGGTAGCTGGCGGGACCTTCGGCTTGTTGTTTGAGGAGTTGTCGTAGATCAGGGTGGGAGAATTCCCAGAAAGGTGGATTGTGAAAGAAAGAAGGATGATAGTAGAGTGGTGAGAGGAGAAGATGTGGTAATTATAAGAGTAGGGAACAAATGAAAGGGGAGGAAAACAGTAGAATGGTAGGCTGAAGTGAAGAAACAGTAGATGGAACGAGTGGCTGTCTGTAATGTTCATGACTCATTCTATAATTCGTGTCCGCTTCTGAGAGGAGTTACGTACGTAAGTTAGGGAAAATAAAATGGTCGAAAGTAGTGGATTAATTTAAAGTAAATTGCATTTTTTTTTTTCTTTACGTTTTTTTAGCAACCCATTCTTTATAGGAAGATAAATTAGTTGATGTACGAAAATTAAACGCCATCTAGGAGACTTTTTAAAAATATAAACCTCGTTTTTTTTTACTTTGCGTGGATTTAAAATTGAGACAAATTTCCCTTTCTTTTACTTCATTTCTTTTTGGTTTTTTATTATAAATCTATTGATAAACGTCACATTTTAGAGTGTATTGCTTTTATTTATACAATATCTACGTCATGAAGTGCCCGGCAATGCCCATCTGAATAGTCTTGATAAGCCATGCCTGGGGAGGAAGACAGTTTTGGACTACCCTGTGGTTGAAAGCGATAGTGTATTAACCCCGACGCGCCCTGAATTAAGTGACCTGCTGTGCGAGCCAAAATAGAAAAAGAAAAGCGCGAATTTTTTAACTTAAAAGGTAGATTTTGTAAGCAATCAGACCACTGATCTTTGAAGTATGAATGCGTTGAGATGATTAAAACTACTAGAAATATCCCATCAGACATTAGTTCTTTTGACGTCACTATGGAATGCTAGTAAAATCTGAAGATCATTTGAACTTATAACAGCAGGTCTGTAGTGATTCCATATGTGAAGGTCGAAAACGCATGTACAGGTTGCTTAACTATATTTTTTTTAAGCAATTAATCATTAATATCTTTGCTACCAAGTTTCCAAAATTAATTAATTTATATATATATATACTAATATATATAGTGATGTATATATAGTATTATAGTATATGATAATATATAATGTAATAATAGATTTATTGGCCAAAACTTTGGAGAATAGTGGATGGGATTCTATATGTGATTTCTAAGATACAACTGTGATGTTAGATAATTGTATGCATCCAGTATGTATACGGCAATACAAGCGAATCTCTTAAATCACGTAAAGAGAACTCAATGTATGATGTGATAGAAGCTTTTTTTAGATTAATAGTAACAGGCAATGAGTTAACCATGAGAAGAGTCTCTCTCTATCTCTCCTCTCTCGTTCTCTCCGTTCTCTATTAGTAGATATTTAGTATATATATGGTATAGTATTATATATTATATAGCTTATATATAGTATGATATTAGTAAAATGGGTATGTCAGAGTTTGTACTTAAGATCCGCTCTATAGACGTATTTGAGGCACTATACTTCTTGTATAAACGCGATGTATTCGGATAATTATTTGTATTGACAGTCGATGTTGTGATTCAAGCCTCGATACTTTTTAGTTCTCACGATAAGTCACGTATCTTTGTATAATTATAGATTATATATATATATATAAGCNGCCGGAGGTATATCGGGCCGAAAAGTTCGTACAAATAACAATGAAGGATGGGGTGAATAGTCGAATAACAACTAATAATACTTAATCTTTCAAGCCTCATCTCAAACATTCAGCAGAAATACAATTTCCAGATTTGATTTCAGGATAAAATGTCTAGATTTCGATCGGGAATGGACGGTAGATCGCATTGAGCAGTGGAGGTTTTATAACAGGCATGTTCCTTGATATAGATTTGATTGCCTTCAAGGTAAGGAGACCCATCTATCCCATGTGTGTTTTTTTTCTGTGGGTAGTAATATTGTAGATGAGGAATAAAGAGGACACACCAAACAGCTGATGGTGATCCCGGGGAAATATATTGAGTGAGAGTATAAGAAAAATAAAAGTAGCAACTAGATTAGATGTCTCATAAAAAGTATTTCAAAAGGAACAAAGTCAACAGTCTCTATTTAGTTAATATTTTAGTATAATTAATGGAATACTCGCTCTCTCTCTCTCTCTCCTTCTTCTCTCCTCTCTCTCTCACACACACACACACAAACACAAACACACACACAAACACCAAACACCAAACACAAACCGTTTGACTTTTCAGCTAGTTAAGATAATGTACTTAATACAGTTTTAGAATAAAACAAACCTGTTATGAACGCATACAAACCAACATCATTTATCTTAATATGTAAACTGGTCCGGTCTTCGAATCTATAATCATAGATTTCGAAATCACACATACCGCTGCCACACACGTAAGACACATACAAATACAGATGCTGTCATACTATTATATATAATATATTAAATATATATATATATTAGTATACATATCTATAACGTGCGTGTGTCAAAATAGAACTCTAACTTCTAAAAAAAACACATTGCATTTTGGCCAATTAATTTTATAATTCTCTTTCAAAATGGACCATATTCTTAAAATAAAGCCATTCGCATAGTTCATTGTCCTAAAACATTATTCGAAAGTTTTTTGAAAGATGGTGGGCATATCTCATAGTCCACTGGCGTAACAAAGACCAATTCTGTATTGATCTGATTTTTCTTATTTGTTGTAATCTTCAAATCTTGTTACACACATTTCAAAATTGCCGAGAATATAAATATTCACAACATGAACCTATTACGCTTAGAGAAGACTCTCTCAAATTGTCATTAAATACAGATCCCTTCCAATAAAACAATTAAAGCGTTTTCTTTATGAGCTTTCACCAAATGCGAACATAGACCTCTCCAAATAAACACACCCTTATGCAGCTTCTTCCAGGAGAGAATTTGCGAGCACATTAACTCTTACAGACAACAGTTCTTACAAAAATTATTTTACCATTTTGAAATTTGATGTCTTTTTTCTTATTATTGCTCTGCAGATTCATATTTTGCCTTATGTTATTATTTCATTCCCGTATATTTGCATGATTTAGCAGCTGGAAACCGGATCTAACACTTCAGTTTTGTGAACTACATGTAACGTTGTCCCTTTTTTCCGGACACTAAACGATATCTGAACGTTGTGTATATCTGATGTACCAGTCCAAAGCGAAATTGCTAAGGTGGCAGCGGTGATATATTCACAGGTACTAAAAATGTCTTCTGCATCGTGGTGGTCCACTTGTTGATAAAAAATTACAACGCGAGAATTATGTAGTTCACAAAATGCTAGCCTTTATTATCTGCTCGTCTAAGTGGGCTCGTACCGGACCGAGGAGAAAGCACGGAGAAGAGAGAGAGACCTTGAAGAACTATCCTTTCTAGAATTACGGCTGATCCCATAAGGGACCAAGGTCAGGCCGTACCTACGACGTCGAAAAGCAAAGAGACCAGATAACTTGCTCGTTTTCCACGTCACCACAAATGACATCCGGTTCCGATCAAACACCCGAAACTCCGGTTGACACTCACATTCCTCAATTCCGCGGGTACGCTACCCGGTCAGAATATCGTCCCACCTGTTTTGTGTTCAATTACTCTTTTAAAAACCTTTATCATCTCTTATTTCTTTCATTCTCCTTTCTAATAATAGTAGTTCTAGCTCCCAAAACGTCAGATAAGTATACCATCTCGCTACACTATTTTCACTTCATGAATTGATGTTTTATTTGTTTATTCCGTTAAAACATAATAAGCAATCTCAGTAATCTGATCGGATAAGGCGTCACTGGGATTGCTAACATAATACGTCTGCGCGTTAGAATTTTACAATGGCATTATAATCCTTACTCCAAAAAGAAAAAACACCAAGACGGAGCTGTGTCACAACATACACAGATTGCGAATACAAAGTCAGTCTACTTTACATCGCTGGTAGTAGACGACTATTAAACAGTAGAGACTTCGACACAGCTGTAGAGACGTCATCCACCCACTACGGTCAGGCTTTATCCGCCGTTGTGATTTATAATAGCTTAATTTTTAAGAACTTAAGTAGATAACAGGTTCTCCTTTGGATCTTCATATATATATCAGTAATTTATGGAGAAAAAAAAAATCTAAGGAAAAATAGGAAGATAAGAGGAAGAAATAAACAAGTAAATAAATAAATCTAAAATGAACTAGGGTGGTCCTTAGTTGAAAATCTGGAATAGATTGATTTAACAGAAATATCCATAACAAATTAACTAGACAACAACATGTCAAATATCCATTATTAATGACCCTACAGCAGAGGGAAACAAGACAATTAAAGAAAATCTAGTTTTCAAATGCTTAAAAGGATAAAGATTCGATCAATTCGCATCTGATGATTGAGGGTGTCAGACACTGAGTCTTGAAATAGACTTAAATGCAACGAAATCCTGGATCTTTGTATATTATTTTACTTATATATATATATATATTATATATACTATATAATATATCATATGTTTTTTCATTTATCCTGATATATTACATACCGTCGGATTCACTTCCTTATCTTCAACACACCACACAACCAACCACACACACATATATATAATATATATATATATAATAACTATATCTATATATATATAAGTAGCTATATATTAGGATAGTAGAAAACAAAAATCAACGCGCGGTAGTAACTGTTTATTTTTTTAACCTATGCGATTTGTTTTTAAAAAATTGTAGAAGCGGAGAAACTAAAGTTACCACAGCACACGTTGTTCCCTTCCCTAACTTAGATACTGATGTTCTATCAATTATATTAAGAACGATTTGATATAAATATACCCAACCATTATTATCAATTAATTAATCAGTTTTATATATATATATATATATATATATTATATATATATATAAATTATATATAATATATAAAGAAACTGCTTCTATATAATATATATATATTTACTATATAATATATAATATATATATACATATAATAAATAAGTAATTCACAGCGACACGTATTCAGGTTATTCACCTCTCATCAGTTGGCTATTACTTAAAGACCATGAATGAACTTAAGTCGCAAGCCTTTATACTATACCCGTGCGGCCAGAGGCAGCTGTTAAATATAGGAGAATATTTAATCGCTACATTTCTAAGCGGAAATGAATTCAGTAGAGTCCTCAAACATTTGTAAACACAACGAGGTTAGCTAGACGCCAGAACGGTGAATTTGCAATTAAATCCCTATTAAGAGAACTCAACCAAAGTGGGAGTAATATATAATAAGTAATCCCGCAGACACGTGTTTCGAGGTTTCACCTCTCATCAGTGTGGCTATACCATAACAGTACCCTGGCCAGGTTTGAGACCCGAATGAACTTTCGTTCACCAACTCTTTATACCCGTGCGGCCAGAGGCAGCTGTCAAATATAGGAGAATATTTAATCGCTAAATTCTATGCGGAAATGAATTCACTAGAGTCCTCAAAACATTTGTAAACAAAGCGAGGGTTAGCTAGTTAAGGTGGTGTGGAAATGGATTCAACGGCGCTTGTTTACTGACCGTTTCTTGCCTATTTGGTCTGAAGATCGCAAATGTGAGATACTGTTAGTAACCAGGCACCGTTGACACCATGTCCACACTACCTTATCATACTTATTATATGACCCCGTAGAGCTCTTTAGGAATGACTTTAATACACCTTCACCACAAACATAACGCAATGTTTACAGATTTGATTTCTCTGGTGATCGTAAAGTATATAGACAAATGTATGTATTTAAAACAGTTAAAACACCGTTCTTTAAACGCCAGCTGGCAATGGCCTAGAGATTAACGGATAGGACAGGCGTAAAGTCAGTCGGGGTTTGCTTCTGGCCGGAGTTAATTGTTGTGTCTAGCCACAATGATGCGACGTGAAACGTCGAAACACGGTGTCTGTGGATGACTATATATATATATATATGAGAGAGAGAGAGAGAGAGAAGAGAGAGAGAGAGAGAGAGAGAGAGAGAGAGAGAGAGAGAGAGTGAAAGATCAGAATGAATAAATAGATATGTAAAGACTGCCATAGATAGATGGAAGCAGAATAGATGAATATATACTAGAAACTGTCATAGATAAGTATCCTGCCTGATAGACAAGAAGTCAGGCTGTCTGGCAGATTAAAAACATTTAAGTCTAAGCCAACACGAAACGGTTGTATATTTACCAAGCAACAAACGATGAAAATTAAAAAGACCTTTCTTTAAAAAAAAAAAAACCTATGAAGTAATTTGAAAAGGACCTTGAAAGAATCGGCGAACGTTGTTTTTGCTTTCAAAGAAAATAGTTAAACTCCTTTAATCTTCTTTTGATGTGTTCAAGTCAATCAAAAGTTGTGACACATTGATGAGATGATCGACACAAAATACGGAGGGTGCGCGCGCGCAAGGCACAACATTCGCCTAATCATTATTCCTTCCTTGTTTTTCTTCATGTGAATATATTTATTTATGCACACACTTATATACACAATGAACATGCGCATTGCAATACCCAAACACATATATATACTTACATATGTATGCAAGTATGTTTGTATTGAAGCATACATATACATATTTATATATACACAAGGAACGTGTGCACTGCAACACTCAAATACATATGCACTTATGTGTGTATGTATATAGGTTTGTATGTATGGATGGACGTTTTTTATTGAAGCATACATATACTTAATTATATATTTACATACACATAACCATATGCATGTATTTAGTTAAGTGAGCACTCTAACATATTAGCAGTATTAATTGTATGGTGAAATCGTGACACATAGATATACACATATGTACATATCACAAACACATATACTTGTGTATATATTTTACATAGATAATATGGGTGATATATTTATGAG
Source organism: Doryteuthis pealeii (assembly GCA_023376005.1). Lineage (NCBI taxonomy): Eukaryota > Metazoa > Mollusca > Cephalopoda > Myopsida > Loliginidae > Doryteuthis > Doryteuthis pealeii. The sequence continues at coordinate 47,473,223 of CM042141.1, read as the reverse complement.
AAAACAGTGCTCAATATCATTGATAGACTATTTACATTTCAGTTAAGGTAACATGGATATGGAATCAACAGCTTTCTGAACATTTCTAGCCAAATTGGTTTTATTGGCATTAAAAGATTAACCCTTTCATCCCCATTATGAAATGTGGCAATTCTTTTGATACTACTATAGACATACATGAATATACACTATCTATGCATGCACACATACGTATAAGCTATGTATATATGCCTATACAGAGACACAGTTAGTAACTAAGCGTCGTTAACATAAATTCTATAAATTGTATGAAAAGAACACCATATTATCTCTCTCTCTCTCTCTCTCTCTCTCTCTCTCTCTCTATATATATATATATATATATATATATATTATATATATATGGAGGATATTTTGCTTAATTGAAGTCATACCTAATTTTTTTTAATTAATTAGTTTATAATTAATGAATATTAACTCGAAACCTCGACTTCCAAGCTGACAGGCGGAGCTTGGCAGTCGAGGTTTCGAGTCACACACGGAGCAGTCTCCCATGTCTATAACATTGCTGATGAGACCTAATAGGTCGAAATGTACATTCAGGGATTGAAATTTTCTCGATTTGTTTAGCATTACATTTGAACATTTATGCCCGCCTAAATTCATTAATTATTAACTAATTAATTTTCAAAAATTAGGTATGACTTCAATTAAGCACATATCCTCCAAAAATTGTCAGCTAAAAAGCCATATTAAATAAACACATTGTTTTAATCTATATATATATATATATATATATATATATATATATATATATATATATATATATATATATATATATATAAGTTGATAATATGGGTGTTGTATTTCCTGGCATATAGTGCTTAATATCATTCATTGATAGAGTATTTCTATTGTGTCAATGATGTTAGGATGATATAGGCGAGAAACTCTCGGTAACTGGGTGGTTACTGTATGTCCACTATACCTTAACACACACACACACACACACACACACACACACACACCACACACACATTATATATATATATATATATATATTATATATATTATATATATATATAATAAGGTGTGTCTGAAAAGCAATGAGACTTGTCACAAACAATTCATTTAAAATCCAAACAACAAACTAAATGTTTTCTCCTCCAATGTAGTCCCCTCTTGAATCTAATGCACTTTCCCATCCTTCTCTGTCCCGCCTCTGGACGGATACTTCTTGTATGTCTCTCAGCTCCGTCGTTACGGACCTCAAGATGGCGTCAACGCATTCAAAAAGGGGTCATCTAAATTATCACTTTCAGCTTGGAAAGTGCGCGTAAAGGGGCGATAGTTGTGACTGGACAAATCGTGACTTTGTTTTCCCAAGCTGAATGGGATCATCAAGAGAACCCGTTTTGAATGCGTTGAGGCTATCGTGAGGTCCGTAACAACGGAGCTGAGAGACATATCAGAATTATCCTTCAGGTAGGGCTGAGAAGTGTGAAAGTGGAGGATAGGTAAGTGCATAAGATTCAAGAGGGGACTATATTAGAGGAGAAAACATTTAGTTTGTTTGGATTTTACACGATTTGTTTGGGAAAACAGTCTCATTACTTTTCAAAAACATCTCATATATATATATATATATATATATATATATATATATATATATATATATTAAGAAATTTGAAAAAAACAAATGTTCCGAAAAAGGGATGAATTTAATTATCGATGTTTAAACATTTCGGTTTCTTTAAACCTTCATTAGGGTGTATCTTGGGGTGAAGAAAATGATGGATGTTTTATAGATGACAGGAGATGAAAATGTTTATAAAATCTTCTTTGTTATGTAACTGTATTTGTTCAGCGTTATAATTTTTGAAAGACAAGTCGCGATCCACACACGCGAAGATGTCATGACACGTGACGCAACTCGAAGAAATGCATTCAACAAAATTTACTCATATATATATATATATATATATATATATATAATATATATATATATATAGGTTTCGTTGAATTGAACAGACAATTCTTGTCTGACAAGTCTTTCGTTGATCCTTTCTAATCTTCGGGCCATCCTTCTGGTGTCAGGGTGGAACTGGTATACCAGTCCACCGAATTTTTCGTCACTAGCACTTTCGGCAATACACTTTGCCATCCTCAGGTGGGAAAACGATGGAATAGTTGTCATGTCTCGTTTTTAACGAGAACGAGTAGAAGCAATGAATTAGTGGGAGGTAATATCAATTGGTAGTGGGAGGTTTTTGGAATGGTAGTAGTTTGAACAAAGCAGTGGTGATTTTTTTGTATCACAACCTGTGCCCACCCCCTCCAAAAATCGTTTTTCTCGTTATTCTGTGATAAATAATTTCTTATCACCTTCCATATACCAACAAATGCCCTGAAGATGATCTAATTAATAGATCGAAACACTGCAGCGTCGGCCAATAAACTCACCACTTAACCCATTTGAACCTGTGTTTTTTCATTTTTCCTAATATACTACATACCGTCGGATTCACTTCCTTTCTTCACACACACACACACACACACACACACACACACACACACACACACACATATATATATATATATATATATATATATATATATATAGCATTTATAGTCCTTTGAGTAATGAATATAAAGTATCCAGAAATCAACTTTATTTGAAAAAAACAGAAACAACAAAAAAAAAACCGTTGCTAACCAACCCAATGTACATTAAATTAAATATCAATACTCAATCGATGATATTATGCACTGTTTACTTATGGATATTGGATCCCTATCATGTAATATATCTATATCCGCGAGAAAGTGTCAGTAACCAGGTGCTAGATCCATGTTCACACTACCTTAACACTACCTAACTATGAGCGAAATGTAGAGCTTTTATAGTCCTTTGAGTAATGAACATGAAGTGTGCAGAAATCAATTTTAGATAAAAAAAAATAAAGAGGAAAAAAAACTGTTGCTACGCAACCCAATATTTATGCATGAATATGCCCTTTGATATTAGCCTGTTGACGTTTTCAACCGAAACTAAGTAAACAAAAATAAAATCCAAAAATAATGCTGGCAATAAAATCCTGCGGTCGGGACCTTTTGTTCGGTCTGTGGTTCAACGCTGTCAGTTAAATGTCCACCATAAACGTATAAGAGAAACGGGAAACGGGAGTGTCAAAGAGAATATTTGACAGCGAAGTGCGCGGCACGGATGGCAACTTGGGTGAAGAGATGACCTTCATTTAATCTACCGATACAAGGTCAATGTCGTCTGTCAAATGTGAGGGCAGTCATTATTGGCGCCTCTAATGATTTGAGAAAGAGAGAGAAAGAGAGCGGGATAGAGATGTATTTGTATACATTACATCAAATTTAAAATATGCACATACGTCTGCACTCTTGCACACACACACACACACACACATTATATATATATATATATATATATATATATATATATATTATTTATTTATTTATAATTACAAAGTCGCTCCTACCATTGGTTTCTGAATAACCCTTTTTTTTGGTGTTATTCGTCTTCAGAGGCGTTTGACTTTTGAAAAAAATTTGGACAGTTTTCAACTCCCGGCACGTATCCACGCGATCCGTTAATAGCTCGTGCATTTCGCTTTCATCATTCAACGGCATCACTATTTGTCGTCATTGTTCTTATTGTGATTTTAAATTTTTTCCGTTTTTATATTTATTTTAGTTCATGTGTGTTTATTTATATATGAATTCTTAATTATGGCGGTCTGATATTTTGGTTAGTCCAATTCCATATTAAGAATTTTTTCCTGTGTGGGCATGCTCGAAAAAATATATATATATTTATTGGAGGTTGTATGGGTGCTATATTTCTAAGCAAATAGGGCTCAATATCATTTAGTGCATTTAGAGATTTGAGTTTATGTAGCGTGGATATGGAGGCAACACCGGGGTACTGACAGTTTCTCGCCAATGTGATCTTCAGACAAAATGCATTTGGTCACAAGTGCTGACTCCCTGTCTACGCTACCTTAATTCATATATATATATATATATATATATATATATATATATATATATATATATATATATATGGGAGTAAATGTGGAAAATAAATCCGACAATATAAAGAAAATTCATCCATCATTTTCTTCACCCCAAGATACATCCTGATGAAGGTTCAATGAAACCGAAATGTTTTAAACATCGATAATTAAATATATGGGAGTAAATATGGAAAATAAATCCGACAATATAAAGAAAATTCATCCATCATTTTCTTCACCCCAAGATACATCCTGATGAAGGTTCAATGAAACCGAAATGTTTTAAACATCGATAATTAAATTCAATCGATTTTCGGAACACTTGTTTTTTTCAATTTTTAATATATATATATATAATTATATATATAGAGAGAGAGAGAGAGAGAGAGAGAGGGGGGATGGAGAGAAAGGGAGGGAGAGAGAGGGAGAGGGAGGGGGACAGGGGGGAGACGGACATACAGACAGACAGAGTGTTATTTCTTGCTGAATACATTTGTGTCATTAAACATCTTTCAACAACCTCTTTTTTTAAAATGAGACCGTCCAAATCCTCCAAGATTGAATGCAAAAAAATGTAAATCCTGATTATCTAGAGTAGTTTATCAGCCGAATTCTTATTTTTATGAGTGTCGTCACCTCAGCTAAATAATGGACCATTCCGTTTTTATTATAATTAAAGAAAAGACACGCTACACAAAAATATAAGAAAGAAAGAATGAGTATGAGAAATATACAGAGGGTGTGAGAACGTAAAAATAATAAAGCTAATCTGTTTCAATCGATGAAAAGATGGAAAGAAAGACAAGTGTGAGAGAAGGAGAGTTAAATCAAGATTATTTTACATTTTACATATCGAAATATATGGAAATGTGTAAACATATGAAATGTTCTAATAATCAAATGAGAATACTGTGGTATATCATCAGGTCCTAACCACACTGATGAGAGGTGATACCTCGAAACACGTGTCTGTGGATTACTTATTTATTTTATATATACTCCCACTTTGGTCGAGTACTTTAAATAGGGATTTAATTGTAAGTTCACCGTTTTGGCGTGTAGCTCCTATATTTTACAGCTGCCTCTGGCCGCACGGGTAAGAGGATTGTCGTACGAAAGTTCATTCGGGTCTCAAGCCCGGCCAGGGGTAGTTGCTAATGTATAACCACACTGATGAGAGGTGATACCTCGAAACACGTGTCTGTGGATTACTTATATATATATATATATATATATATATATATATATATATATAACATGAAATTTTATTAAACATATGAAATATCTCTATCACAGTACTAAGTTGGGTTATTACATGCAAAAAATAAAGAATAATTTGCACAGCTCAGTCGGTAGAGCGTTTGGCTAGAAAACACAAGGTTCCTAGTTCGATACCGGCCCTCACCAACTCAGCATATGAGTAGCACATGGATATGTGCGGTAAAGTGTGGAGCTGATTGTAGGTGTGGCGTTCCACCCCAGATGCAAAAACAATCTCCTTGGACTAGCGCTAGTGAAAGTTAGACTCCCTCGCTGATTGGCTGATACCGACTTTAGGCCACCCCGACGACTTATCTAGATTTAGATGTGTGTATGCGAGGAGTAGATTGTGAAATGTATGAGAGTGCCAATAGAGCCATAGTTTCATATGAAATTGCATGAACGTAGTTATTCTAAAACATTCGAACTGTAAACAAATTTCAGGCTGAATATATATATATATATATATATATATATATATATATATATTTCCCAAAATAGGGAACATCTCAAAGTAAGTAAAACCCCAATACAAAAGCATACATGCAAAAATATCTCTGGTGTCTGTGATAATAAACTTAAGAGATGCTAAATTAAACAATGTATCGGCATTGCCAAACTGCATGAATTATGTTTTTGTTGCACTTGAGAAACCTCGGAGGATTAACTGAAAAAGAACAAAGCAAAAAAATTGCCAAATACATGGACCTTACCAGAGAACTGAAAAAAATGTTAAATTTGAGGGTGACAGAGGTACCAATTATAGTTGGTTCCCTTGGAAAGGTCTCCAAAGGTTTGGAAAAAAGACTGGATCAATTGAAAATTGGAGGAAGAATTGAGATCATTCAGACAACAATATCAAAATCAGTAGAATACTAAGAGGAGTCCTTGTGATCTGAGGAGACTTGAATTTTGGCGCTAAAATGTGTGACTTCTTACATGCTGAAAGTGATTAATTTAGTATATCTCATAAAAAATATTGCATGCACGCGGGTTCATATGATACCATGATCTGAGCCAATGAACAACAGACACAGAATTTTTGTTTATAGTGGTGAAGGCTTATGATGGACCATCCACACTTTTCGACACAGTCGATAGGAAGGAATTCGTGCCAGAAATGCCACAAACCTAATCAACGCCTGGCCTCAGGCTTTTCAAATTCAGAGCTTTCCTTCTCCTAAACTGGTTACCTATCCAAGGTTAAAGAACCCAGTCTGCTCTACTATTTACCCATAGCTAGAGGGAGAATACATGGATTCATATCTTTCCCAGGAGTATTAACGCTATGTGAAATGCAAACAGCCTTGTCGAGGATTTGAACTCGGGTCAACGTGTCCATTTACTCGAACTATTCCTCCAAATATACTTATATATTTAGACACATTATCACGTATATATATATATATATATATATATATATATATATATATATATTAGAAGGGAAAATATTTGGCCTAGAAGTTAGACTCGTCCAACGGAACACATAATAATACGAAGTAATCAAGGATAATTGACGAGTAATATTTAGTCTTGCTACAGAATTCTAATTACTGTTAAAGAGCTGAACTTTCCACTCTGATTAATATATTTTGTACTAACGGATAATAACCCTATATTAATTAACCTTTCTTCCAGATTTCAGTATTGTTATTTGATAACTCAAACATACAATTTTAGCAACGAGGATGAGAAAAAATAATTTGCCTGAGTTATCAAACTTATGTAACATGTACTACCAATCCGGGTCATGGTGAACCTGGAAGTATTGACAATGAAGGTGTACTCCATACTTCCCAGTGCTCCACAAGTAATACTTAACGATTAGATGCAGTGTCACGTATTTTGTATTTTACGGATTAATAACCAACCCAAACACCATGATGGTGTTCGCTTTTCACCACTATTTTAAAATCTTAAATAATTTAATGTTTTCAGTTTTGAAAATATTATTTAAAAAAAAACAGGTCATTCGGTTACTATCCAGAAAGTAGGTTGATTAACTAGTTCTCAACTAGTATGAACCGGTTTTGGTTTTGTTCGTTTCTCGGCAGATGCAGCACAGATTTTTGCAGCCTCCCCATGAATTATCTTCTCATTTTTCTTTCGCTTTTTATTTTGATCGTGTAACACGGACATTTAGAGATTTCAACATCTTCATGGACTCCATAGACAGTCTGACGACGATGCTTAATTATCACAGCAGGTATGTTCTCAATGTGATCTTCGTCCGCTCACTCAGAATGTCATTCGTGTTTTGAATCATTTTTATTGGATGCTTTTTTTTCACCATTTGAAATATTTACACGACTCGTGACATTACGAACATTTCAAGTAAACATTTCTCCTGGGTATGATATTAAACTGCATCAAATGGGGGGGGGGTCAAATTTTTGGAGATCTGGAAAGTGTAGAGTACCCCTTCATCGCCATCGCTCCAAGGTCCACACTGACCCGGAGTGGTTGTATCTGTTACGGTCCTCATCATGGGCCAAATAGATTTAAAAAATAAGTTTTACAAAATGTTTTTTAATTATGTTTAAAAGAAAATTTTGAAAACCCATCAAACATGAATAGAGAAAAAACCTGAATCGGCATAAAATAAACCAACAAGGGTTGACATTCCGTAAAATCCAATAAACCAAACCGAGCCATCAAGTAAAAACTTTTCATAGTCCTGTTGCAATATTAGAAAAAAATTCACAGTAAATGTTTGTTTGGTTTTTTTTAATAAGAGAAACAAAGTAACTATGAGGTTGGTCATTTAACTTTGATTTATTTTCTTAATATTTCGGAATGAAAAAATCTCATCGTCAGAATATTTTTGAAAACGCGGATGCCTGAAAAGGGAGATGTTGACTGTTCATAGAATCTGCCAATCAGTTGGAGTTTGTGATTGTGTGTATGTTTGTTTAATAATTTAAATTATTCTTCCGAATTATTCGTTTTTTTTTTCTTCTGTGTATGTTTGCTTAACGCTGTTTTAGTATCATTCCAAATTTCATATTAAACAGAGTCTCACAGGAGCATTTCATTCTTAATTCTTTTTCTTAAGCGCTTGTACTACTTTACAGAACATGCGAGTTCCAATTAATAGTACTTATCTATATCGGCGTATGAGTAGCACAGGGATCCGGGCGGTAAAGTAAGGAGATAATGGTCGGTGGGGCGCTCCACCTCAGACGCAAAAACAATCTCCTTGGTCTAGTGCTAGTGAAAAGGGGATAGACTCCATCGCTGATTGGCTGATACCGACTTGAGGCCACCCCAACGACTTTACGACTTACTCTATATTAATAATCATATTCCTTATTTGTACAACCGTTACCATCTTGCAACACCCTGCGGTTAAAAATGAGACCGTCCAAGATGAAATGCAAATATTTAAATCCTGATTATCTGGTGTTGCTTATCCACCGAATTATTATTTCTTTGTGTGTTGTTACGTCAGCTAAATAATGTACCATTCTGTTTTTATTATAAAGAATGAAACGGAAGAAGAATATCATACTACACAGAAAAATATATTAAGAAAGAGTAGAGGAAATATTGAGAGGGGGTGAGCGTAGGGAAACGATAACGCTAATCTGTTTCAATTGAAGATAATGAAAAGATGAAATGGAAAAGAAAAAAAAGAGTGAGAGAGAGGGAGGTTAATCAAGATTATTATACTTTTAACCTATTGAACTATTTGCAATAGCTCTTGAGTAAACATATCAAACGTTGTAAATACTTAAATTATCATACTGTGGTATATCCACAGGTCCTGCTAGTAGAATATCATTCATTGGATTGGATCACGTTCTTACACATGTCGAAGAACATACTAATCTAAATGAATATTTAACAAGAAAAAGAGAACTCAAGTTGACGATTCTATAAATGTTTCGAATTGTGCAATATTTACTACCCGATTGCTTCTGCAATATTCCTATATTGGCCAAGCCAGCTCACATTTACCACATAGCTGATCACAATGCACATCCAATGTATTTCTCGACGTAGCCCTTTTTTATATGTTGGACCAAAATCGACTTCACATCGTCGTGGAAGTCTTCCCAGTTGTCATTTTCGATGAGGTATGAGATGGGTCAGTTTTTTTTAATTAATCGCAGATTACAACTAATTAGAACCAATTAGAATTAATTTTTTTTCAAACATAATTCAATCCCAAAACCAAGGAATATTGGATCAAGTAACCAATAAGCACCCCCAAATCATCAACTTAATGAAAGTTTCATATTTTAACTCATCACCGGTAACTTCCGCTTCCAAATTTTTGTAAACAAATGATTTTAATCAGAAGTTTATGGAGATATTGGACTAACAATAAATTAGATAAATAGATAGTTGGTACACGTAATCAAATTAGAATTCAACAGCAAAATCTTTTTTTTTTAAATAAATACTTTTTAATCAGAAATTTATGAATATTTTTCAACACTTTACGATGATTTAAAAAAGACAAAATACGTTTTTATATTAAAATAGTTTTTACTTAATCAGAAGAGAAATGCAATTATGTTTATTTAAACAAAAATACAGTTTTTATTTACAAAATGTTTTTATGCTTATTTATATAAAATGATGTCGTTCAGAAATAGTATCACACAAATTGTAAAATTTGTTTTTGCCAGATACAATATAATTGCAAAAATCGTCTGTTCGTTTATTTACAAATATTTGAAAGCGAAACTTACCGGTGATGATTTAAAATATGAACTTTTCATTATTTTGATTATTTGGGGTGCCTATTAGCTACGGTCCGGAATATTTTAGCATGTATGTTGTGTTATTGCTTAGAAGAGAAAACAATTAGAACAAATGTCACAGAACATTAAATGATACTCTTTAAAAAGATTTTAAATAATTTACCTTGTTTTTCCTATGAATTTTAGATAGTTTATCGAATACTAAAATGGGTAAATAACCACCTAGCATTTTTATTAAATAGTAAACTAAGCGATTATTTAAGAAAAATAAGTATAAAATTTTACTTAGGGTCTTGGTTTGTAATACAAATATTTAGTATTTCCTAAATAGTGGTTTTATTTATTGGAACGTAATTTTTCTCATAATTTTCTCTCTGAAAAGTATTATCTTGAAAGCAGCTTGTTTATTAAGAAAGAAAAACAGTTGAAACATTAGTCGAGAAATGTAACTCCCAAACATTAAAAAAACAACACACAATGGAGTCTTATTCGTCCCGCCTTAAAAGAATTTCCTGCTTCACAGTTTATAGATTTATGTCGATCATGAAATTTTAGTACAATGTTTATAAAATACTAACTTGTAGTGGAATTTATTTTCATGTATTTTTCAAGAGCCACCAAAGATGATACATTCATCAGGGGAAATTCAAGTTTTATCTCTTATTCGCTTTCTCCCCCCCTCTCTCTATTTCGATAAACACACACACATATACCAGGGGTAGTTGTTAATGTATAACCACACTGATGAGAGGTGATACCTCGAAACACGTGTCTGTGGATTACTTATTTATTATATATATACTTCCACTTTGGTCGAGTACTTTAAATAAGGATTTAATTGCAAGTTCACCATTCTAGCGTGTAGCTAAGCCTCGCTTTGTTTACACATGTTTGAGGCCTCTAGTGAATTCATTTTCGCTTAGAAATGTAGCCATTAACTATTCTCCTATATTTGACAGCTGCCTGTGGCCGCACGGGTAAGGGGATTGGCGAACGAAAGTTCATTCGGGTCTCCAACCCGGCCAGGGGTAGTTGTTAATGTATAAATACACTGATGAGAGGTGATACCTCGAAACACGTGCCTGTGGATTATATATATATATATATATATATATATATATATACCGACCCCTCCACATGAGCAGGATAACACAAGACCAATTTCTTAAGAGAGGTTTAACAGGTTTGAATTCAGCTTTTTTTCCTCTTTTCTGTCAGCCAGAGACAGCGTTTTTCAGCATTTAACGTCTTTTCAGTGTGGATAGACTTTGCAACTACTTCTAGCCATGAGCGAGATCCGACTGATTTTCATCAGACCGATTCATTAACCCCTCAGCTGTCAGCAGCTACCGGTAAGAAGCAGAATTTTAATTGATAAATACATACATAGGTATATATGGTACAATCATTTAGAGAGCTCAAATCCATAAATAACTGAGAGCCTTGCTCATACCCACGTTGGAAGTCAGCTCTTCCGGGTTTGGGGAGCATGTATTACACTTAGCAATAGACACCATATTTTGACGTTTCACGTCTCTTCAGTATGGCTAGACTTAGCAACTACATATAGCCGGGACCGAGATCTGACTGATTTTTCATCAATCCGATTCCTTAAACATTATTATATTATATATATATATATATATATATATATATATATATATATATATACTGTTGTCTGAAGGTGTAGAATACTCCATAAGCACCACTGCAGAGTAGTAATACCCCTTCTAATGAGTCCACCTGTTCACCATAGATGGAGATCCCTAATTCCCGTGGACGAGATCCTTCTGTTTGCACCCCGCAAACAGAAGGATCTATGACGTGGCTACTAATTGTTATTTGACAATGCAACACCTGGTGTGTACTTGGAACTTTGCAAATATTAAATGGAATTATCAATTATGGTTGGAATTTATGAAAATAAACTGGAAATTTCCTGTCAAGACAGATTCTTTAAAAAGTTCTATTAACCAAAATAAATTTTCTGCTCATAGATTAATAAATTTTTTGAACTATCTACCTAATCAGATCAAAAGCACAATTAGGATTGACCTGGAGTATTTCATGAATAAGGGTATGAAACAGAAATTCAGAGGACATTTTTGGGAACTATCAGATAAAATATTCTACTAAATTTGGTCTGTCGTAGCATGTTATAGATATTAATATGCAAATTTATCTTCTCTTTTTTTTCTTGATATTTTGTTACGGTTTATGTGGGAAGATGGTAAAAAGGTGAGATATTCAACACCTGTAAGAAAAAAATCAAACAATTAATAATAATCTATGTATTAATTCGCCTTTTCTTTTTATTCTTCCGAACGTTATCATCTTGGAACACCATCTGAATAAAAATGAGACCGTCCAAAATCGTCCAACATTAAATGCAATTCTGATCATCTGGTGTTGTTTATACGCCAGATTTCTATGTCATGTGTGTCGTCAACTCAGCTAAATAATGAACAATTTCATTTTTATTATAAAGAAAAAAAGGAAATCAAAAGGAATGCTGCACATAAAAATAAAAAATAAGAAACTCCTCCCTCGATCTTTTTTTTCTATCATTATATTTTTGTGTATCATATCATTTTGTTGTATACCCTTTTCTTACTTCTTACTTCTGGTCGTATTTTCTTCTGGCCGGTTTTGCTATTTCTTCATCTATCTTGGTCTGGTCTCTTCTAAGGTCTGGACTTTCTTGGGGACTTCGGGTCTGGTCTTCGATTGGGGATTTCTCTTTATCAGAAGCCCTGTGTCATTGTTAGTTTTTTAGGTAATAACACAAGACTTCGATTTACTTTGATCTTCCTTTATTTTTAAATCCCCAAACCAGACATCTGCGCATGTGAGAATTACATCCTACGAGCTCGGCTCCTACCTTTTAACTGAAACTTACTTACTATCCTTAAACCGGAAGACAGGGTCTTATCTGCCTTTCGGTTCTCACGATTTATCCTCGAAAGGCAAGGTGAGTGTGAGGTCAAGCGTCTTCACTCACTCTCAAGGCCATTAGCTCCACTAATACTATTTCTATACTACCTTATATAAGTATTAGGGATCTAATAATTATGTAACAATTTTTCTTACCTTTCATTCTTTGTAATAAAAACGAAACTGTCCATTATTTAGGCGAGGTAACGACACTCAGGAGAAATAAGAATTTTACGATTAACCAAAACCAGATAATCAGGATTTACATTTTTGCATTTCATCTTGAATGATTTGGATGGTCAGATTTTTAACCAGAGGATTTTGTAGGATGATAACAGATATATAATTAAGGAACAATAATATTAATATATAGAAAGATAATGCTGGTTTGGTTTGGTTTGTTATACGGCATATCAACCTCAGTGGGTCATTTAATGCCGACAAAGTTGTGAAATAAATTCATTCTTAATGCATAATACAATTTTGTTTATAAACTCATGTTTTTCTATTCAACCCATAGATGGGACCATAACAGGTACTACCACTCCGGGTCAGAGTGCAATGGTGATGAAGGGTTCCCCAAAACTCCAGAACTGGAACCTCACCATCAGATAGAATTCAACGTCATTCACAGGACATGTAAACCCTCAGCCACTACCTTCTAACACTCATATGATAAGAAGGATTGGGGCTTGCCATAAGGGCAATATGGCTGGGGCAATCATATAGGTGCTAGGGCTTGACGTGGCCAGCCGATTGATCGGAAGGGGCCTCTCCGACCGCACGTCTAGCCCAAGAAATGCTTAGTGGAATATTGTAAGGTATAGAATGCTCAGCCACCTGGGTTCTATCCTTAAGCATCATGTGTCGCCACCCACGGCCAACAGGTGGCCCCATTGGGGGAGTCTTACCCCTCTTCAGAGGTGCAGTCGGTGCATTCTAACGCCCCAGTCGACGGAGCGAGATAATGCTGATGATGGTTCTGACTTGATTAACCTATAAGTGTCTGAAAGTTATTTTTATGAATGAAATAGTATTACAAATTGATTGTGTCAGCAATTAAGTGGTATCTTTTCCGCGTCACATGTTCTCTGGCAACGCCCCATAACTCTCCTTTCTGAATGAAATACCCCTAGCTAGTAGTACCAGGTATTTGTGAGGCCTACACTATTTAGAAGGATCAGAATTGACTTACTTAAAAAAATCAAAAAATCAAAAAACAAATAAAGAATTAAGTATATATATATACTTATATATGTGTGTTCATTTCTGTTCAGTATGTACTTACTTCCTTTTTTTTTTCTTTTATCGCCTTGTCAACTTCATTTTCTCTTTTGATAATTAGAATTAACTGTTTTTATAATTCAATGTGACAACGAACGGATAATATGATTCCACGTCTTCTCAGATAGCGCTAAAGAGTTGAGCGCTAAGCGATGCGTTTTTAACTAAAAATTTTAAAGAATTAATCAACATGGAAAATGTTTGATTCAAAACAAAAATTGATACGTGTGAAATACCATTTTTTTTTTCATGCTGAAAATATATAATAATCTAAATGCAAAAATATTTACTGTTACTTATAATTTACATCCAAAACCTACAAAACATTTATGTCTACAATGTATACTAAAAATACTTTTTGAAAGTTTGTTTAAATTGATCAATTAAAAACTTAAAATTTTCACTTGTTTGCTGATAAACTACATTTTCTAATTAAATGTAAATGTTTCTACAATATGTTTCAATTAAAGTTATAGTATTTGATATTTTTTTAATATTTTTGTATCTAATCTTAAAATTTTGACCAGGAGAGTATTCGGACCTTTAGATAATGTCATCTTTAATTTTGTTCATACAACTTTCTATTAATTTCTACCTTGAATATTTTAACGCTAATATTTAATACACAGAATTTAGATGATTTTAAATAATATTCTAAATATTTAACACGAATAATACCGCTTGGATTTGTCCAATAAGCTAAGTCTTAGCTAATGCAATCTATACAAATGTTCATTAATTGCTACATTGAACATTTAAACGATTGCTTAAATCGGTATATTTCTGAGAGTATTTCCATTAATAAAAACTATTTGGGATATCTAAACCTTTTTATAATGCCATACTGGAGCAAGCTTATTAGGTAATTGAATCTTTGACACGATTTCAAATCCTGAACGAGGCTGCTTGCGTTCCTCTTTGCGCTAATGCATTTATAAAAGGGATTTATCCAGCTGTTCTATCCCGATAATGGGTAAATAGCAGACCATAATTAGTTCTTCAACAATAGATAGGCAACCAGTCTTGAAGGAACACTGAAAAATAAACTGCTTTACTCCGCTTATATATATATATATATATATATATATATATATATAATATATATATATATATATATATATATATATACAAATTTAAATGCAAATTATTTACTTTTACTTATAAATTAGATCCAAATCATATAAAAGATTCTTAGCTACATTTGAGTACAAATTGTTTTATTTGGAAATTAAATGCAGTTCATATTCTTAGTGAATTTATTCTGAGACTTTGTCATAAAGTTGTTCAATGAACTTTTTCGTTTGGAAAAGATCGTGACATACAGAAAATACAAGCATAAACATTTAATATCAATATGGTTAAGTTTGATTACCTTGTTTAAGGGTATGTCAACCCTCGTGGGCTATTTAATACCAAAGCCATCATTATAGAACTGTAGTGGAACTATTTAACCAATAGCTGGGTGATGAAGGGAGTCAAATAATTCCCAAGGGTATTAGTCCGAAGGTGAATGTAATAGCGTCACTTGTGTTCGAACTTGCTTGCTTGCTAGAAAGTCACAGTACAGTGCGCTAACCACAACGCCACGGGTATCCCACCCCAGTGTCATTTATAATTTTGTTCATACACATTTCCAATGATTTCTACCCACTTCTATAAACGCAAATACTTTAAATTTTATAAAGGTTTTTTTTAATAGCTTGTTTGAAGCATTGTGCGTATGCGTAATATAGAGATTTTTTAAGGCAATTGACAATGCAATATGTGTTGAAAATTATATTTATTTACCTTTTTTTTTAAATTCTAAAAATAAAAAAAAGGGAAATAAATATAATTTAACACATATTGCATTGTAAATTGCCTTCAAAATCTCTATATTACACATACGCACAATGCTTCAAACAAACTATTAAAAAAAACCTTTATTTCACTATGCCTGAGCGAGGCTAAATTCATAGTAAAAAAAAAATTAAAAATTAAAAGAATTTCGAACAATCTCCACGAGCACAAGAACAACCGGAGCGACTTAACACCACGGAAATAACCGAAAAGTTTTTTTCAAATATCCGGCATTCCTCAATTTCTTAAACAACAGATGATTACACCAGCGCCGTGGGATAAGTACTATAAAAAAAACACCTAGTACTTTTAACACTTCTAATAACTCTGATGATGGAATTTTATTCCGAAAATATTTAGAATTAAAAAAAAAAGGTAAATAAATATAATTTTCAACGCATATTGCATTGTCAATTGACTTCAAAAATCTCTATATTAAAATTTTGTATTAAAACGCACCAGTAGCTCAACTTAGATCTGTGTGATAATGTTTAGGGTTGATAGTAGATGTGATGTCCCATTAGCAGACGCAAAACCAATAATCATTGTCTATTGCCAGTGAAAAAGGAGATAGACTCACACGCTGTCCACATTTACTTTTTTTTTTATTTCACTAATTTGTGCCCGCGGATGTCATATAATTTGCCACCCTTTTTATTATTACTATTTCACCACTTGCGAATTTTTCACAACAGCGAGAAAATGGGTCGATCATAATTGCAGCCCAAAACAATGCCATTCGAATAAATTATATCAAAGCAAAAATACATAATACACAACAGAATAATAAATGTTGGATTTGTGAAAACAGATGAGATTAATAACCTTGTATTAAGCGAATGTAGCAAACTAGCATGACAAAAATACAAGGCTAAGCATGTTGCATAGCGCCTTCTTCACTGACACTAAATAAATATAATGTTGCATACCTCTTTCTTTAATTCTATTTCTTAGCCGTCTTTAGTATTCTGATCGTCTTTGGTATTTCTATCACCTATCTTGACTTGGTCTGGCATCTTCTAAGATCTTGGATATCTTCTAAGGCCTAGCGTCTGGAGTTGACTTGGGGACTTCAGTCTGGTTTTCTGTTAGGGAATTCTCTTTATCATAAGCCCTGTGTCATTGTTAGTTTTTAGGTAATAAGCACAAGACTTCGATTTATTTTGATGTTACTTTATTTTCAATCCCCAGTCCAGACATCTGCTAACTAACATAGCGGGCGTGAGTTCCAGTTTAGACAGAGCATAAAATGGCCGACCGCTCTGCCTGACTTCCAACTGCAAACTGGGGACTCAAAAAGGTCCCACGTGACTTCACATATTTGGCGGGCTTCTGTAATTTTCCATGGAAGCACCCGGTCATGATATGAAAAGGGTCATCCCCTCAGAATTACAGGGGATTGACAATAATCTTATGCAACCGCATAGATTATGTAACAAGCATTACTAGGTTGGAAAGGTGATCCAGCGAAAATTGTGCATCAAACTATATTTTGGTCACAAAAATAGTAAATGCATAAACCAGAATTTTTTCCTTGAGAATGAAACACATAAAATGCTCTGAAACTTTGAGATAAATATGGATAACCTTATCCCGCCCCGAAGACCAGACTTAGTATTCATAAACAAGAAATCATTAAATCGATATATTTCTGTGAGTATTCTCATTAATAAAAACATTTCCAGATATCTAAACTACTTTATATAAGTCTATGCAGTCGGCACGCTTAGCGTAACGCTTATCTTCCTAGGTAAGGGAATCTTTAACCCGATTTAAAATCCTGGACGAGGCTGTTTGCGTTTGACTTCACACTAAGGCATTTTGAAAAGGGGATTTATTTATCTGTTCATCCCCGGGTATGGTTAAATAATAAATCATACTTGCTTCTTTAGACTTAAATAGGCAACCAATCTAAATTAAAACCAGCTTTACTCTCTTTAATAACTGACCTTGTGTCACATCCTGTCCGTAGTTGAGGGTTGAGTTAATACATAAATAATGCATTATATATATTTACCAACTCCTCCGCACGAGCAGGATACAACACAAGGTCAATTTCTTAAGCGGAGTTCAACAGGTTTGAATTCAGAGTTTTCCTTCTCCTAGACTGGTTATCTAGTCATGGTTAAAGAACCCAGTCTGTCCTGCTATTTACCCATAGCTGGAGGGAGAGTAGGATTCATACCTTTCCCAAGGGTATTAGCGCTAAGTGAAATGCAATTACCACGTATAGGATAATGCATTATACGTGTTTGCTAGTGTTATATAAGTAGTCGGTACCTTATATACATGTGTCTGTATGTATTTATATATACATATATTATCACCCAAATACAGTACAGCTTCGCTGTATCAAAACACTTCAGTGCGGGTAGATATAGCAGGCTGACTCAGACTGGGATCGAAACTTGATCGATTATTTCGTCAGATAGAAACTCTACCAATCGGGCCATCAGGAGTTTTTGCCTATATAAGTACATGCATACATACTCGCATAAAGACTGTTAGCTCAATCCTTTTTAAGGACAGCCTTGAAATTTTAGTGCATTTCGCAGCGACCAGCGACCATCTTGTTATAACCATACAATACTGTTCGGCTGTATCACAGTTCTCCAGTGAGACTGGAAAAATGCAGGCAGCCTCAGGCTGGAATCGAAACTCAAACGATTATTTCGTCATTCATAATCTATTCTAATTAGGTTATCAGCACAACCTATTTTAAGGAAGTGAATATATATATATATATATATATATATTATATATATATATATATATATATTATATATATATATATATATATAAGGCATAAACATTTAGTACACAATCAAAGATTTTTGGAACCTACTTAGTTTTTTGTTTTTAGGTGTTTACAGATGTATTTGGTCCCCCCTTATGTTCCTCAGCACCACATATATGTATATATATATATGATTGCGTGTATATTTCTAAGTATGTAGAGGCTAATGATTGCTAACATCCTCTATTGAGTTAAGTGTCGAAGGAATTACCTTTATTGCTTTTCAGTTCATTACTTTTTGGCCTCGGAATAAATTCACTGGATTCATGGATTAGAAAGAAATCCTGACACCCTAATTTATGGGTCATTATTGTTATTATTATTACTATAATAATAATAATAATAATAATAATGACGATGACAAGAGGAAAATGAAAATCCCATGATAAAACGAAGTAAAAGAAGAAAAATTAAAAGAAAATGAAGAAAAAGAAGGAAAGTTCCTGAAGAAGAAGAAGAAGAAGAAGAAGAAGAAGAAGAAGAAGAAGATCTATTGAAAAAAAAAACGCTAGGGTTAGTGTTTCTTTTAGTAAAGACACTTCCTCTTTCCCCGCTGAAAAATATTTTACCAAACATTTCAGCTGGACTTACTCGTAGTTATTTTTATTTTTTTATTTATTTCTCTTTTAAATATTTTGAATATCTTTCCGTAATTCCCTTTGCTACTTTTATTTTTGGTTTATGATTATTACTTCTCGTCAACTGATAGTCCAACTTTCTAACCGTTAAATTATTTTATCAAACGTTTGCAGATGTACATTATGTCAAGGGTAAGTCTGTTGCTAGACATATTCAAACATTGGTACTCTTTCGATATGGACATGCAGTATCGCCCATAGCAGTAGGGATTCAAAGTTTAGGTTCTGGTCATGTATTCTGAAAAGGGGAGCCCCCCCCCCTTAAAGGATTGGCATATTGTAAAAACGTATCCGGTACCTCTAAATGAGGTGGATTTATTCGTGAAATAAAGTAACCAAGCGAGTACATGGTACTATGGTAATTTATGAGGAAGACCGCCCCGGCCTCCTGCCTCAAAACTTGCTACCGGTGACTGCTGGAAAAACAACCCAGCTACAATTGAAGTCCGTAGCCGAAGCAGTGCCACTTGAAAGAAAACAACCAGCTTGGGGCGTTTTTTTTCACATTCAATTACATATAAAAGATCCAAAATGTTTATTTTTTTCGGTATTTTCATTTTATTTTAATATATTTATTTCCAACAATCAATTACAAGAATAAACACATCAAAATATTTAGATATTCTAGTTTATTTAAACTAAAAACAAGATATTAAACAAACACGAATAAAAGAAAATCTGAGTATTTAGATATTCTTTTATATTTTAATAAAAAAAAACTATCTATGTCCATATCTATTTATATATATATATATATCAGTCTATTCAAAACTATCTTTCTATTTATATCAATTTGTTCTTATCTGTGTTACTTTGTTTATATCTATCTATCCATCTATCTCTGTTCCTATCTATTTATCTGCTTTTCAGAAAAAAGATACAAACTATTTTCGATTATGCCTTATTAAAATAATAAAAGGAAATAAAACGTTTTTATCGACGCTGCTTTGGCTACGGACTTCAATCGTAGCTGGGGTTGTTTTTTTTAGCAATCACCGGTAGCAAGTTTTGAGGCAGGAGACCGGGACGATCTTCCTCATAAATTACCGGTAATATTAATATTTTTGTTATTTAACCATTGTAGTTCTTTTTGACCATTAAAAATGAATAAAATTATTCTAATCAGTTATTATTCAGATACCTCCATTGCAATCAATTAGATTTTCATATGCTTGAATGAGCTGTATATCTTTATTAAATTATGAAATTACTTGATTAGTTAAGTTTTTTAAAAAGTTAATAGAAAATGACATTGTGACATACATTAAAAAAAATTGAAATAGTTTACTATTCAATTATTTTAATCTATTATCTAGTTATATGAATGAATGAATTATATTATATCTATGTCTAGATAATAAATGTTATGCTTATATAATAGGTACCAGTTACCTTTCCAAATATCACAATTTTTCATTAAGAGAATCATCCTTTTTGGCATACATGCCCGGTACCTAAACTCGGACCCCTTGACCATAAATATGTACATACCTAACTATCTTAAATAATAAAAGTTTGATATTCTTCATTTGAAGTATTGTCTCAGAAAGAATATTTGTTGTCATATTGTTAATATACACTTCGTAATCCACATGGTTAATAGCAAATTCATTATGATTTTACTATATCAAAAGACAAAGAGAAAAAACTAAACTATCTATATATTAATACTCGTATTCCTTAATCTTCTGACCGTTATAATCTTGCACCACAGTGATTAAAAAGGAAACCGTCAAAATCATCCAAGATGAAATGCAAAAATGCAATTCCTGATTATCGGGTGTTGCGTATGTGCAGGATTCTAAATAATGGTCCATTCCGTTTTATCATAAAGAAAGGGAAGGAAAAGAGCATGTGATACAGAAGAAATATAAGAAAGAAAGAATGAGAGTAAGGGAACGATAGGGAGAGGAGTGAGAGGACGGAAGCAATAACGCTAATCTATTTCAAATGAAAATAATGAAAAGAAGAAAAGAAAAAAACAGAGTGAGAAAGTGTCAAATCAAAGTTATTATATATTTTTCATATTTAACTATTTCGCAATAGCTCTTAAGTAAACATATCAAACGTTGTATTAATGTAATTATCATACTGTTGTATATGCAAAGGTCCTGTTAGTTAATAACATAAATCGCTGAAGATTTATGATTAAAATGAAAGAAAATAATTTCAAAGAAGATGATCTTCGTTTGCATTACTTGTAACGCATTAAAATGGCACACCGGGGCAAAAGTTCATGGGTAGCGAATGAATTATGTACGTACTGTAGTTAGAATATCGTTGAATCAGAGTTCGTTAGATTCAGAATAAAGGGGGTTCAGTGGAAAATTACAAGCCGTTACGGTTAGCGTTATTGGCAAGTAATGACCCCGACTTCACCTTTCTGGAAACGCGTCATTAGAGGCGTCAGAGATTAGTTTAAGTTTTAGATCAGTTGCGACCAGTTACTAGCTGAGAGCAGAGGCTGTCGTCTGCAGTTGGGGTAGCTTCTCGATCCGCGTGGTTCTATGGGCTTAACAGAACAACAATGTCTTGATAATTTGTTAAAATAAGAGATAACCAGCCCAACAAGAAGAAGAATCAACTCGAGAAAGCAGTCCACTCGATTACCCCTGAGAAGATGCCGGCCGACGAATTAGCGGCAGGAACCAGTAGAAGAGTTAACAAGTAAGAGCCCCTCAATCATCCTAAATCCTCGTCTGTTTCTCTCTCGCCATTATATACCCGAGATTAACGATGTGTTGAACGGGTATACAATATTAGAGCAATAGTGTGAAAACTAATAAAAAATATAAAAAATTCTTAATGCTATTTACACTTAAACAATAATGTGTCTGCTCTTACTAAGATCATTATACTTTTTTAATGGAAGTCACCATTAAATGATAATTATCAAGCATTTCCTAATACTTAATTATTTGCACATAATTGCAATACTAATTCTATGTATATAATATGACTTCAAATCAAGCTTAATGTCTCCAAAAGCTTATTTTAAATAAGTTATTAATAAAGAGTTTCAAATATAATTTATGTTTATATTTTGACTCAACGGTACTTGACTAGGAGTTCAATTTCAAGAAGAAAAAAAACTGGATGTCAGTTTGTGATTTACTAGGAAATTAACGAAGCAGTAGTGCCTTAGTATCCTTCAAATAGTCCCCTTGGGACCTCACACACTTATCTCAGCGTCTCGTACATTTTTCAAAAGAATCTGCAAATTCCTATTTTAGGATTCCCGCTGGCTGCCTTGAAATAATCTCCTTAATCTCATTCACGGTCTGAAATCCTCCCGTTTTCAAATAGAATTTTAGCTTTGGTAAAACTAAAAATTATAAAATAATGAAAGGGAAAAATCTAAAATTTAATTTATACGTTATGTAATAGGGAAAAGTTACTCAACATGTTGAGATAACATGTGAAAGGCTACCTGTCGGTTTCTGATTAGTCAGCATAAGAAAGAACGAGAGGGTGGGGAGAAAGAGAATGTGAAGAGTAGAAAGAGTAGGCTGAGTGTTTGAAGAGCAAACGCAAGATGAGTGTCTATTCTCGAAGGCATTTTTACTTGGGGTTGAAGAAATGAGCTCGGAAAAATAAGTTATTAAAAATATCAACGGCACAAGACAAGACATCCCAAAAGATAACCAAGTTGTTCCAGAACGGCGAGATTACCATCCAGCCCAACAACAGATCCACCAACGGATACAGGCAGACAGTTTCTCCGATCCAGAATAGCAAAGCCCAACACCGATCCAGACAAAGAGAATAGTTGAACAGTAAGAAGTTAAGTATAGAATTATTACAAATAGAATCACCTCCTTTCAATGAAATCTCACCATGCAACCAATGAAATTGAAGATAGACAAATTTGAATAGTAGGGAGTTAAATAGACCAAAGTAATACAATGATTTACCGAAAATAGATAAAATAAAACACCCACCTACATATATATTTACCAACCTCTCCGCACGAGCAGGATGTGACACAAGTTCGATTTCTTAAGCGGCTTTTAACAGTTTTGAATTCAGAGTTTTCCTTCTCCTAGACTGGTTACCTAGCTATGCTTAAAGAGCCCAATTTCCCCTGCTCTTTGCCCATAGCTGGAGGGAGAATTGGATTCATACCTTTCCCAAGGGTATTAGCGACATGTGAAATGAAAACAGCTTCGTCCAGGAATTGAACTCAGGTCGACGAGTCCATTTTCTACGACTCTAACCATTAGACCACGCGTCTCCATACACATGACGCTAAGTCAGATAATATCCCATTAAACATGTTCCTGATTTCAGAATTTTTCTGACTCAAATCATTTAAGAACATCTATCACCGTTTGAAGAAAGAAAATATTTTTATTTTCTATAATGTTGTCCTGAAGAAGGTATTACATAAACCGATAAGTTTAATCGTTGACATAAACATCATAATAGATTCATCTTTTTTAAATCACTATCAATTTTATGTATAGAATATGATTCGCGATCAAGCTTGATGACTCCAAAATTTGAATAGCCGGAAGTGAAATAGACTTAGGTAATACAATATACAGAACAAAAAAAGAGGGGTAAGACTCCCCCAATGAGCCCACCCGATGGTCGGGAATGGCGGCCCGTAATGCTTCAGAACGGAATCTCGGTGGCTTAGCAGACCATGAGATGCAACACTCCACTTTCGTCTTTATTTAGACTAGACGGACGGTCGGAGACGCCCCCTCCGATCAATCGGCTGGTCATGTCAAGCCCTAGCACCTATACGATCGTCCCCACCCTATTGTCCTTATGCCAGTGTCCTAACCCTTTTTTATCATATGGGTTAAATAAAAAAATATGTTTATAAAAATGAGTATCCATTAAGAATGAATTTATTTCAAAATTTTGTCGGCATTAAATGACCCATCGGGGTTGATAGTCCATAAAACAAACCAAAAGATTTAAAACCAGGGATATGCAGCGCCACAAAACAAAATAAAAAAGCAATATGACACTGAAGCAGATATGCTAGTCTCATATCTTTGGGAATTATTGTGGCGAGAAAACAAAAAAGAAAGTATCACGATTGATCAAGTTCTTAATAATATAGATGATTCTCAATAAAATTTTTAGTAGGTAACGAAATAGACCTAGCTAAACACTGTGAAACATTTCACGTACCTAGGTAGCAATATCTCATCCACAGAAAGCGATGTTAATGCACGTATAGGGAACTCCTGGTTTGCCATGGACAGATTATCAGTCATATGGAAATCCGATCTCACTGACAAGTAAATGCGACAATGCTTCTAAACCGCAGATGTATCAGTGCTACTGTATGGCTGAACCACTTGGACACTAACGAAGCACATAGAAAATAAGCAAGATGGGAGCTGCACATGAATGTTGCGCAGCATATTAATCAAATCGTGGAAGGAACACCCCACAAAAAAGCAGCTGTATGGCTATTTGCCCTCTATTACACAAACAATCCGAGTTATGCGAACAATACATGCTAGGCACCGCTGGAGAAGCAAGGTCGAACTTATATGTGACATTCCCCATATGGAAGCCAGCACATGAATACGCCAGTGCGGGCCATCAAACAAAGACCTATATTGACCAGCTCAGAGCGGATACTGGATGCTGCACAGAGGACCTCCCGGGATCAATAAATGATAGGGACTATTGTCGAGAGAATGTCATGGATATGCGTTATGATAAATGAATAGAGTGATTATAGAAAAAGAAAAAATACATATACATATTTTCCAACCCCTCCACAGAAGCAGGATGTGACACAAGGTCAATTTCTTAAGCGGAGTTCAGCAGGTTTGAATTCAGAGTTTTCCTTCTCCTAGACCGGTTGCCTAACCAAGGTTAAAGAGCCCAGTCTGCCCTACTATTTATCAATAGCTGGTAGAAGAGTAGGTTTCACCTTTCCCAAGGGTATTAGCGCTAAGTGAAATGCAATTAGCACGTCTAGGATTTGAACTCGGGGCGACGGGTCCATTTCCCATGTCTTTAACCATTACACCACGCGCTTCCTACAAGAAACATACATATATGAGATTTGAAGCAAGATTGGGTACTTTTCAATCGACTCAGACTCACAAACCTGCAAACTAATGTTCATCCTCTCCCTTGGGCCTACCAAATATTACATTATCATCAAAAAATTATCAAAGATGCGTTTGCATTAATAGTTTACAGTTTTTTTCTCAAATACATTAGTTACGTTCTGTAATTTAGTATTCAATTATTGATAGTGATATTTTTAGATTTGATTTCTGCTAGATTATGATGACCTAACCATCAGTTTTTTTACTTTGCATGGGAGAGCAGAATTTAGCGGCTTAAAGTAGGTAAAGTGTTAAGTCATGGTACCTCTATACTCTGCAAACGCGTGCTTTTTAATGAATTGGGTCACCGTCGCTTAAGTGCTTTGATTTGAATAAAGATATACGACAATCTAGTTAAGAAATATAACTGGGGGTTGATGAAAAACACGTTGTTTAATTTATTAGTTAAATAGTACCACTGCTGACATTTTACAAGGATTGCTTTGGTATTAAATAACCCTAAAAAATAGCTGGTAAAACTAGAAATAGCAGAGAGTCAAATTTGAAAAGTAGGGAGTGAAACAGAACGGTGTAATACAATGATTTACAGAAAAATAAACATACACACATACATAGTCATATATGAGATTTGAAAGAGGTTGTATAGTTTTCAATCAGTTCGTAGCTGATTTTGTTTTATAACATCCCACCCGCGGTTTTTGTGTGTTCTGCTTGTCGAAGCCTTTCCAAAACGAGGATCACTTTCCTCTGATTTCTGATCAAGTCGGAAGTGCTAGTAGCAAATATTTGACAGGATTGCGTTCAATGATTGATCTACAACATCCTTCTTAATCATCGGAGTAGATTCCGTAGAGGAATGTCCAAGTTTAATGTATAATTAGATATTAGTTGTGAATGCAGTAACCATACACTACATCAGGGCTTTTCAAAGTGGTTCATACCAGACCCCTGGGAATAAATACAATGTTGGCTGAGTGAATAAAGGCGTAGGGATTCGCATGTTAGTTTTCATTTATAAAACCCTTTATATATATATATATATATATATATATATATATATATATAGGTTAAACTTGGTTTATACAAGTTAATTTTGGATGAATGCGACTTTCAGTATTTTTAAAATGTATGCCAAAGACATCCTTGTAGAAATATAGCTGTGGTACCAATTGCTGAGTGAATGTGGGGCTTCATATCTTTCTTAAGGGTATCAGTCGGAAAATGAACAAAATTGCGTGAGTAGAGTTCGAACTCACTATGATGTTGCAGTCCTGCACGTTAATTGTGACGCTACGGGGACTGCCCTGGTATTCTTATATCGAAAAAAATTACTTATGTTTACCAACCCCTCCGCACGAGCAGAATGTGACACAAGGTCAGTTTCTTAAGCGGGGTTTAACAGTTTTCATTTTCCTAGACTGGTTACAAAATCAATATTAAAAACCCAACTTTGCCCAACTCTTTACCCATAGCTAGGGGGAGAGTAGTTGTATGCATACCTCTGCTAGGGATATTAGCGCTCTGTGAAATTAAAATAGCATCGTGCAGAATTTGAACTCGCGTCGACGAGTTCATTTCTTACGACTCTAAGCATTGCCTCATGCACCTTTAAATTTAGTTTTCCTAACATGAATAGGACACTCATACATTACCCATTCATACCTCCTCAAAAAAAAAGCAGACCCATATTGCATACCATGCCAAAAGCCCTACACAATCAAACACATACTAACAAAATGTAGCAACCTAAAACAAATACAAAAAAATACTACCAAACAACAAATCTAAAACAGATATTCTACCAAATTAACCCAGAAAAACTACTTGGATACATAAAAGAAGCACACATCTACAACACAATCTAAAGATCTTAAAAAAAAAAATGAAAACACAAAAATATGTTTTAAAAAAATCATCTAAAAGTTTTATTCACAAAAAATATGTAAAAAAAAAACCTTTAGAAAATTAAACATTATCACCAATTCATTTCAAAAACGTAGTCGGCATTAAATGACCCATTGAGGTTGATATGCCGTAAAACAAGAACAAATCAAATCAAATCAAATCAACCTAACATGAAAATAATCATAGGTAATATAAAACATGTGATATGTATTATCTTATTATAATGGAGATTGTGGGTTTGTTTGTCTGTAACCGAAACTATATTATTATACAAGTCACAATTCCCTTTGTTATTTACATCACATTTAGCATGATTTTATTTTATTTTTATTTATACCTCAATTATTAATAAAATTGTTTTACAATACTTATAATGTTGACCATGACTACATACTATTAATATGCAATTGTATTTATATATACAACAAAATAGCGGTATACAGTATGAATGGGAAGGCTAATTTGCATATTGATCTTAAAAATTTGATTTTAATAAATATATGCTTAATATTATTGATTTCTAATTGTTTGGTTTTGTTAGGGAGAGTTATCTCCCCCTAACGATTCGAACCAGACTCTCTAAAGAGGAGGGAAAAACAGACTGCACAGCAGATCAGAACCGAGCAGGTCATACACTCTCATCCTCATTAAGCTAGAACTCTAATCTAAACCCATCCACTGTATTCCCTGTCAGTGAAGCATAAATAAAACAAGTATTGTTATTGTTAACAATTTCCCTGTTTTATTTATTATTTCTGTTATCCCTACATCTCGGATATAACAGGTTTTATCTTAATGAATATGAGCAAAAATCTCTTCAATAAATCTTAAAAGAAATCCATTAACAAGAAGAAATAACTAATATTATTCTTTACTTCCTATTTTAACTAAACAGTTAAATTAGGAAAATTTACCAATGAAAGACGGGAGTAACGGCAAATGATGGAAGAGTTAATTTCAAAGTTGTTCTATTTTTCAATCATACCCCCTCTGTTCCAAATCTTTTTATCTACATTCTTATTCAGTTTCATTAGCCTTTCTAATTTAATATGATATTTTATTACATTAAAACTAAAATACTTGCACCCGGAGGGTGCATATATTTGCTAGTATTAATAATAAATCAAATTTAGTTTTCCTAAATCAAAAATAATCTTAAGTAATGTAAACATGTAATAAGTATTATGTTCATATCAAAACAAATTTAGTTTTGCTAATTCATATCGAATTTTATCTGAGGAATATATGTTTGAGAAATTGGATTTCTATTTTTCGAAAGAGGATTATGCTTTTTATTAATCGTTCTTATACTTTATATTTCCAATTTGGAATAAGTCAGTATTCTCTTTTAAAATTCCGACGTCGGCTTAACCCTCATACGATAAAACGAAATACTTCTACAGGCAGAGACGGATAAGCAAACAAGAAATTTCTAAAGACGAGATGAATTTATTAACCCGGAGGTTTTTACAATTCCCACACCTAATTGAGTCATAGGCAATTCTAGGAAAGACGAAAGAATAAATAAATAAAACAGAATGTTCTTTTTTCTCAGTTTGTTTTATTAGCCTTCTTGTCTATGCATAAAAAGCTCTGGAAGACAAAAGCTAAGGAGAGCAAGCAGGATGTATGTAAATTATTGCAGAGACGTTTTCCTTTTAAAAACCTTCATTTATTTCTTTTTACGTTGCACATAAAGGCAGAAATATTAGAAGAGTCGAAAAAAGAGAGAAATATATTTATGATTATAATTCTTGTCAGCCATTCTAAAAAGGCAACCTCTGATTTGTACAACCAATTTCTTTTAACGACATCACTTGTAGATTTACTAGCTGCGACCTTCGCTTTTTGAATTGTCTAAGTCAGTGAAGAAATTCACCAAAAGGTATTAAAAAAAAGAAAGAATATATAGATAATAAAGAAATGGTAGTAGATATAAAGTAAGAACAAATGGAAAGGGGAGAAACAGTAGATGGAAACGAGGCTGAAGTGAAGAAACAGTAGATGGAAACGAGGCTGTTGTATGTCTATGACTCATTCTATTAATTCGTGTCGCCTGAGAGGAGTTACGTACGTAAGTTAGGGAAATAAAATGGCGAAGTAGTGGTATTAAATAAATTGCTTTTTTTTTCTTTACGTTTTTTTAGCAACATTCTTATAGGAAGATAAATAGTTGTTGTAGAAAATTAAACCCAAGGAGACTTTTAAAATATAAACCTCGTTTTTTTACTTTGCGTGGTTTAATTGCGTTCCAACAATTTCCCTTTTTTTACTTCATTTCTTTTGGTTTTATTATACTCTATTATAAACGTCACATTTTAGAGTGTATTGCTTTTATTTATACAATATCTACGTCATGCAGTGCCCAACCCATCTGGAATAGTCTGATAGCCAGCCTAGGGGAGGAGACAGTTTTGGACTACCCTGTGGTTGAAGCGATAGTGTATTACCCACCCGAATTAGTGACTGCTGTGCGAGCCAAATAAAAAAAAAGCAAGATTTTTACTAGTGATTTGTGAAGCAATCAGACACTGATCCTTTGAGAGAATGGTGTAATGGGAAATTACTAGAAAATATTCCATCAGACATTAGTCTTTTGACGTACTAATAAATGCTAGTAAAATCTGAAATATTTGACTTGTAACACAATCTGTAGTTTTGAAAATTCATATAAAGGCGAAAACGATGTACAGTTGCTTAATGTATTTTTTTAAACATTATCATTAATATCTTTCAACAAGTTTCCAAATTAATTAATTATATATATGTTATATCTTAGTTATCCCATAAAGCGTATGGTTTGCAAGGAAGAATAATGGACAAGATTAATTTGATAAAAAATCGTTTATTGAAATAACGAGTGTGAAAATTGTTGTTGTCGCCGTAGATAACGGTAGTAGTTCTCTGGAGTGGCCGGGGTCGTGAGGTGGGGTATCGTATGATACGTCGGAATCTCTCTTGGCCTGGTGCAAGGCGTGAGGTGTAGAAGTTGAGTTGATACGGTCACTTGGTGTAGGACCAAGTCAGGAATATCTCAGTGGAATAGTGATGGTCAGGGAAGGTAGTAGTGGCCGAGGGAGTTGAGTTCGTCAACTTAGGATACTGTTGTAAGTGGATACGGTCACTTGGTGCGGGAATAAAGTCAGGAATATCTCAGCGAGTTGTAGCGGGTAGCGCTGTAGTGGTCAGGGGGTAAGGATGTCGCCTGGCTACGGTGAGGTGTTGAAGTAAGGCTGAGTGTCCGGGTGGGCGAGGGCGTGCGTGGTGGTGGTGCGTAGCAGTTCCTTGATCCTCTCGTCTGGTGATATTCTCGTTCCAGGCCGTCCGTCCAACTGCCGATTCTCAAAATACCCGAGCTTATATGCTGGTAGATGGGCTCCAGAATGCTTTTGAGGTGTTTAGCGGGAAGATTTTTCATTGGTTGAAAATCCGGATTCCTTACAATATTATTTTTGTTTATTTTGGAATTCCTCTCAAGCGTAACTCAATCCGAGCCTATGCGCAGAACTGCGTCGAATTGGTCACTTCGTGAGAGGTACCATTGAGTTCACTTCCGTTTGTTGCCTCCGACTTGAGTTTTGATGTTTTATGCTAGCGAGGTGTATTTTGTGAGTAAGCATTGTGAATCATAAGAGATATCTTCTCTCTGATATAACAAAGCTCCCCAAGATATCAATTTGATTCACAATGTGTATGTATGTTATGTAGGTGGTGTGTGACAGATGAATAAATTAGAATTCTTTTAAGACGTGTATGAAATAGGCCTAATATTAGTATTATCGATATAGGTTTTAGTTTGGTTTTATGTTGTTGATGTAGGTTGTGATTGACTTATTTGCCCCATAACGAGGTGGAGGCGGGAGATAATGTGCATTCATGTGAGTGTCACATGATGAAAATGGTGAGAATGTTGGTCTTAGTACAAAATTTTTTTGTTTCGCTTCCATTTTTAGGTTAGTCCCTTCGTTGGTTAGGGTGGCGTGCGTTGAATGGTGATTTTGCTTTGGGATAGTTTATCGACATCATTGGGTTGATATTCGTGGTTTTCTCTTCACGTGGTTTGGGAGATTGAAGTTGGAGCTAAGATGTGGGGATAATTTTCGTCTTTCTCTGTGGTGGAGAGATATTTGCTGGTTACCCACCGATAGCTTTGGTCGTGTGGTCTCTTTCGCCTGGTGTGGTAGAAAAGTATCGCTTGAAGCTAATTATGATGGCTAACGTGTAGCGCAGAGCGACGAAGACGAAGGCTATTTTATATGGTACATCTACTTTTGGAAGGAGTTTTTCGTTCGCTAACACTAGAGTGGATGTACCTGGATTTGGAAAAAATGGTGTGAGTTTTTCCTGAAGGGGTATTGTCTGGATGGCGATTATGGAGTTGGGGTAAGGCATGGGAATACAGTCCTGATGCTTATGGATGGTTTGTCATCATCCGTCCGAGCTAGTAGTGGTTGAGAATATGGGCAGTCGCGTCCTGTGAGCGAGTGGGGTCCAAGTAATTCTTGCTTATAGCGGGTTCTTTAGCGTGCTCGCATTCCTGTGGTGTGGTGGTGGCAATCGTTTGTACGGATATCCCGTTCTGGTATTTTCGTCAGTAGTAGTAGTAGGGGTCATTATTTTGGTTGTACTGCTGTCGTCAGTCTCGTTGCCATGGGTCGCTATGGTATTTACGTCAGTTTCAATCACTGTGCTGGTTGTGGAATCTTTTGCAGTATGTGCAGTGTTGTGTGAGGCTGTGTTGTCAATCTTGTTGCCATGGGTCGCTATGAGGTATGCCTTTAGTTGTTCAAAGGTGGATGTGTCCTGCTTGGACTCTATCATCTGTTCAAATATGCTGTAGTCGAGTAAATCCTTGGCAGCCTTGACGAAAAGGTTCTCAAGGTCAGGATACACGGCAATCTCGGGCGTGACGTGGGTCGTATAGGTCACGTTCAGGCTTGTGATAAATTGATTCACATCATCTCCCGGACTGAATTCGTTTTTCAGTCTCATAACGTCAAGTATGGATTTGTGACGCCTTAATCTATCTTGGATGTCGACTATCTGGGCTATTGGTGGTATTGTCGGCTTGGCATGATCCAGGGCTTCCATCCTGTGTAAGTCGGCCTTCAAAAATTGTATTTTCTGGTTTTGGGGGTGTGGGGCGAGTTCTTAATTCTTGGAGGAACTTCATCTGGTCTCTAATAAAGTCGAGAATTTCCGAGCGAGTAAATCTTGTATAGTCCATATTCTCCATTGCAACACGCTGACACCAATGATATATCTTAGTTATCCCGTTCTGACACCAGTGTTATATCTTAGTTATCCCATAAAGCGTATGGTTTGCAAGGAAGAATAATGGACAAGATTAATTTGATAAAAAATCGTTTATTGAAATAACGAGTGTGAAAATTGTTGTTGTCGCCGTAGATAACGGTAGTAGTTCTCTGGAGTGGCCGAGTCGGTGAGGTGTGGTATCGTATGATACGTCGGAATCTCTCTTGGCCTGGTGCAAAGCGTGAGGTGGTAGAAGTTGAGTTGATACGGTCACTTGTGTAGGGACCAAGTCAGGAATATCTCAGTGGAATAGTGATGGTCAGGGAAGGTAGTAGTGGCCGAGGGAGTTGAGTTCGTCAACTTAGGATACTGTTGTAATGGATACGGTCACTTGGTGCGGGAATAAAGTCAGGAATATCTCAGCGAGTTTGTAGCGGGTAGCGCTGTAGTGGTCAGGGGGTAAGGATGTCGCCTGGCTACGGTGAGGTGTTGAAGTAAGGCTGAGTGTCCGGGTGGGCGAGGGCGTGCGTGGGTGGTGGGTGCGTAGCAGTTCCTTGATCCTCTCGTCTGGTGATATCTCGGTTCCAGGCCGTCCGTCCAACTGCGATTCTCAAAATACCCGAGCTTATATGCTGGTAGATGGGCTCCAGAATGCTTTTGAGGTGTTTAGCGGGAAGATTTTTCATTGGTTGAAAATCCGGATTCCTTACAATATTATTTTTGTTTATTTTGAATTCCTCTCAAGCGTAACTCAATCCGAGCCTATGCGCAGAACTGCGTCGAATTGGTCATTCGTGAGAGGGTACCATTGAGTTCACTTCCGTTTTGCCTCCGACTTGAGTTTGATGTTTTATGCTAGCGAGGTGTATTTTGTGAGTAAGCATTGTGAATCATAAGAGATATCTTCTCTCTGATATAACATTATATATATATATATATATACATATATATATATATATATATATATATATATATATATATAATAAGAGATTTATTCAAACTTGGTAGTAAGGGATGATTCTATATGTGATTTCTAAGATACACTGTATTAATATTGTATGATCCAGTATGTATAAATACAGCGAATCTTTAAATCACTAAAGAGCGCTCAATGTATAATAACTTTTTAGATTATATACAGAGCAATATTTACCATAAAAAGGAAGGAAAGAACCCCCCCCTCTCTCTCTCTCTCTCTCTCTCTCTCTCTCTATATATATATATATATATATATATATATATATGTATATATATATGTATATATATTAGTAAAATGGTATTGCCAGATTTTACTAAATCCGCTCTACAAACGTATTGAGCACTATATTCTTTATAAACCCGATGTATTCGGATAATTATTTATTGACAGTCGATGTTGTAATTAACTCGATACCTTTTATTCTCCGATAAGTCACCTACTTTTTATATTATATATATATATATATATTATATAATATATATATATATGTGTGTGTGTGTGTGTGTGTGTGTGTGTGTGTTGAAGAGAGGAAGTAAATCCGACGGTATGTAATACACACACACACACACACACACACACAACCTTGAGTTTTCACTTCCGCTGTCATTTATCGCCACAGAAAAAATTTATACACACACACACACAACCACATACCTATAAAAATATGCACAATGTTTCCTTCAATACACACACCAACAGCGCTACATACTCACACCTTAAAATAGAATATTTGATGTCATATTTCAAAACCGTCTCCTTTTTTCAAACTTCAGAAATTTTTAAACAGACTGAATAACAAGGATTACCACTCACTTATCTCATTATTCTGTGATAAATAATTTCTTATCTTATGCCCTGAAGATGATCTAATTAATAGATCGAAACATTGCAGCGTCGGCCAATAAACTCACCACTTAACCCATTTAAACCTGTGTTTTTTCATTTTTCTTGATATATTACACACACACACACACACACACACACACACACACACACACACACATATATATATATATATATATATAT
Source organism: Doryteuthis pealeii (assembly GCA_023376005.1). Classification (NCBI taxonomy): domain Eukaryota; kingdom Metazoa; phylum Mollusca; class Cephalopoda; order Myopsida; family Loliginidae; genus Doryteuthis; species Doryteuthis pealeii. The sequence goes on along the minus strand of CM042141.1, from coordinate 47,438,515 downwards.
TGGTAGCCCCTGATATGTAGGTGTTATCGTCGTAGGAAATGCAATCGTCGACCCAAGTTCAAATCCTGAACAAGGCGGTTGTTTGCATTTCACAAAGCACTAACACCCTTTGAAAAGGTATGCACATAATTATTCTCCCTCCAGCTATGCGTAAGTATTAGAACAGGGTGGAATCTTTAACCTTGGTTAGGTAACTAGGCTAAGAAAACGAAAATTCTGAATTCGAATCTGTTAAACTCCGCTTAAGAAATTGAGTGTGTCATATGTTACTCATGCAGAGTGGCTGGTTTATAAGTTATATTGGTGGAGTAGCCTATCTGTCGGACAGCGAGATAGTTTATTCCCTTTTTGCTAGCACTAGACCAGGTAGATTGAGTTGGAGCGCACACCTACCATCTACTTTCCACGTTAACAGACAGATAAGACTATTCAACTATTCAGTTTGTGTTACTCATGCACTGAGGTATATATATATATATATATATATATATATATATATATATATATATATATAATATATATTCCTACGATCTCGTAAATAAGATATATAGGGTCTACTGCCGATATTGAGTTCTCTTTACTTATCATATAGCAAACTACATAATATATATATATATATATATAATTATATATATATATGTGTGTGTGTGTGTGTGTGTGTGTGTGTGAGAGAGAGAGAGAAAAGAGAGAGAGAGAGAGAGAGAGAGAGAGAGAGAGAGTTAGGGTACCGTGGACATGGTATCAAGACCTGATTACTCACAGTTTCTTGCTTATGGGATCTTCATACCAGTAATATTGAGCACTGTCTACTTACAAATATAGCACCTATATATCTACTATATATTATAATATATATATATATATATATATATATATATTATTATTATTATTATTATCATTATTATTTATTATATTTTTGCTTGAAGGCAATTATAATGCGTATATCGCATAAAATTCGATAATTATAGAAGATAATAATGACAAGTGAATTTCGGTAAAGAATTATTCGGTGTGCAGAACATAGTACAGACATGTTACATACCGAATAATTCTTTACCGAAATTCACTTATTATTATCTTCTATAATTATCGAATTTTTTGCGATATACACATTTTAATTGCCTTCAAGCAAAAATATAAATAATAATATATACTTTATTCAACAATGCTTCTAATAAAAAACATCCAAAAATCTTATATATATATATATATATATATATATATATATATATATATATATATATATATATATATATATATTCTAATGTATATTGAGCATTCATTATTTATAGATACAGAAGGCTATATAAATATACATATACAGCTAATTACAACCCATGTAAAGAAAACTCTTTAGCTGTGCAAGACATGTTGGGCACTGCTGGAGAAGAAAGCATGTCATCATCTGGTGAATGTAAGTTTTTTGTTGATTAGCCAACATCAGTGATAACTGGCCAAGAAAAACATTCACCAGCTTTGTTTGGACACTGGATGTCGTCTAATTGACATAAAAAGACTGTTGGCCTTTGTTGAAGAGTCTATAATTGTCGAGTTGTTTTCATAATGAAGATGATGATTATATAATTATTGTAGATAATATGGGGTCTATATTTCGAAGCAGATAGTGCTCAATATCATTGATAGAGCGTTTATATTTAAGTTAAGGTAGAGTGGACATGAAGTCAACACCTTGTTACTGCCTACGCAGAATGTTTGATCTGAAGGTTGCATATCCCAGAAATTGTCAGTAATCTAGTGCTGATTCCATGTCCACGCTACCTTAACAATATATATATATATATATATATATATATATATATATATATATATATATATATATATATATAAAATGCAGATTTTCTAGACATATACAAATATTCCGCATAGAAATTAGTTTAACAATTTTCTTAGTCTTATTTCCGCCAAAAAATCTTTTTAGTCATGAGGGTGTCTCTTACCAGTCGCAAATGTCCTTATTGGTATATATCTTTTAGTCTTTCTCATATAATATATATGTATATATGTTGAAAGAATTAATAAAAGAAAGAAAGTACAGAATGGATAATAAAGGATAATTTTAATTGATATCACTTACACATTTGTGTTTCGGTCAGGAGTTTATCTATGTGTACATTATTCAAACTATTATTATTATTAAATAAACAAATGAAATGAAATAATAATAATAGAAAAAATGTAAAAATATTCAGTACACAAAGAAAATTCGACCTTCATCAGAGTGAATCTTTATCAGTGTTCGAAAAAAAAAACCTTTTTTAAAATTCACTTTCAAGACGCGACTGATAAGAACCGTTAATGAACGTAATCTCGGGTGTTGATTAATTTTTGATTTTTCTAAGAAAAATTGAAAGTGAATTTTAAAAAAGTTTTTTTTTTCGATCACTTCAAAAATTCTCCGCTTTTTCCAATGATTTTCAGTTCAAATAAAGCTTCACTCTGATGAAGGTCGAATTTTCTTTGTGTACGGAATATTTTTACATTTTTCTATTATTATTATTTCATTTCATTTGTTTATTTAATAATAATGATAGTTTGAATAATGTACACATATACAAACTCCTGACCGAAACACACGCGTAAGTGATATTGATTAAAATTATCCTTTATTATCCATTCTGTACTTTCTTGCCTTTATTCATTCTTTCAACATACCGTCGGATTCACTTCTAGTTTCATTTATATATATATATATATAATATATATATATATATATATATATATATGTGTGTGTGTGTGTGTGTGTGTGTGTGTGTGTGTGTGTGTGTATCCCTCTTTCTGTCTCTTTATCTATCTGTCTCACTCTATCTCGTGATACCTTAGACACTTTAGGAATGTCCCTCTCTACCCAGGCAATTGTATCACATGGCGATACTACGTACAGACTGATTATGTCTGTGAACGTCCACGTAGACATAGTTCTGCCAGCCTCCACCCAATTCTCAATATGGCTTTCTCGAGGGCTATTAACCCATGACAGAGAGGGAGAGACCACTCTGGATGTAAAGAACATTCAGCTGTTGGAAAAGATTTACCGGCTAATAACGTGACAGCAATATTCACCCGCCAACTCTAACTACACTAGAAAGCCTCACGCAGAAAATGTAAGTAACCTTTTTATTTATAATTTGAATATATTTGTAGCTTTCAGAGGTGTGTCAATCCTTTAATTAATGAAGATTTATTCTGTGGCCGCTTAACTCAGAGATTGATAGACTCATCTCATGAATTATCCGGACAAGTATCAATATATTTGTTGTTTTGATCACGGTATTCTAGCCTAAGTAGACTGTTGTTTCTTTTGTTTTACGTAACATCTACATCGGTGGGTTATTTAATGCCGAAAAACTTTTGAATTAAATTCCTTCTTAATGGATACTCATTTTTTATAAACACATTTCTGAAAAACAATTAAAGTTCCAATTACCGTCGAACTGGGAAGACAAGGCAACAAACGGTTGTAACTGAAATACAAACCCGAATGCTGCAAAGTCCACTGCATGATTTAAATGAAATTGTGGAGTTTTATATATACTGTTATTTTGCAGTGGACTTTGTAGCATTTGGGTTTGTATTTCAGTTACAATCGTTTGTTGCCTTGTCTTCCCAGTTCGACGGTAATTGGAACTTTAATTATTCTTTAATTTCTTTTATTTTACTCATAGATGAGACCTTAACAGGTACTACCACTCCGGGTCAGAGTGAGCCAGGGAGTTGTGGTGATTAAAGAGTGCTCCGCATTCCCCAGACCCCCGACCCCCAAAACTGGAACCCGACCCCCAGAACTGGAACCTCGCCCTCAGATAGACTTTAACGTCATTCCCAGGACATGAAGATCCTCAGTCACTGCCTTCTACCACATATATAATAAAAAGGGTTGGAACAATCTTATAGTTGCTAGAGTTTGACGTGACTAGCTGATTGATCGGGGGTGGCCACTCTTACTGTTCGTCTAAGTAAGGGCCTAAGTAGAGTGTCTCATCTCATGGCCTGCCCAGCCACCAGAATTCCGTCCTTAAGCATCATGGACCGGCACCCACGACCAACAGGTGGCCCCATTGGTGGGGATTTATCGCTCTACAGAGGTACAGTCGGTGAACTCTAAAGCCCCAGCCGACAGGGCTATCCGATGTAGACTGTACTTATAGATATAGTTTTTATAAACAAGCAGAATTCCCGCCGTAATTGACTGATTACTTATGTGTTTATGGGAACTTTTAAAATTAAAAACAGAGTAAAAACACGAAGTAAACCAGGGAAGACTAAATTAACAATTATTATCAAGAAAGAAAAGAATGAGATAGAGAATTATATATGAATGTAGGCGCGTGGTCTAATGGTTAGAGTCGTATGAAATGGACTCTTCAACGTGAGTTCAATTCTTGGACGAAGCCGTAGGCATTTCTCATGGCGCTAATACACTTGGGAAACGTATGAATCCAATTCTCCCTCCAGCTATGGATAAATAGCAGGGCAGACTGGACTCTTTAACCATGACTAGGTAATCCGTCTAGGAGATGGAAAACTCTGAATTCAAACCCGTTAAACTCCGCTTAAGAAATTGACCTTGTGTCGCATCCTGCTCGTGCGGAAGGGTTGGTAAATATATATGTGAATTGTTTTAGTATAACTGGTTATTGCCTGTGGAAGATATATATGAATTACTGTTGGTTTATTAGTTGGATTTTACGGCATGACAACCCTTGTTTGTGTATTTTATGCCGAGGACATTGTTTTATTCATTCTTGTTGTGTACTCAATATTTTTTAAATGCATTTTTAATATTTAAAAAAAAGTCTATCTAACCAATAGATGGGAGCCTGAGAAGAACTATCCCTCCGGCTCAGTGTGGACCATAGAGTGGTGGTGATAAAGGGGTACCCTGTAATCCCTAGTTTCTAAAACTGGAACTTCACCAGTAGATGCGGTTTAACTTCCTAGCCTGGACACAAAAAGTAGATTTTGTTGGTTGATTGGCTTGTGGGATTTTACGGCATGTCAAAACTTGTCGAGTTATTTTATGCTGAAGATGTGCTTTGTTTCATTTATTCATGTTGGCTATTATTTGTTGTTTAAACTCACTTTTAAAAACATTTTAATACTCACTTTTTAAAAATCTATTTATCCCCTTACAGCTACTACAACTCCGGCTCAGAGTGGAACAGGTAGTAATGATGATGGAGGGGTAGTCTACACTCCTCAGAGCTCCAGAATAGGAACTTTACGATTAAATGCAGTTTAACACCATAACCAGAACACTAAGACCCTCAAGCACCGCCTTCTAGCAAATATATGATAAAAAGAGTTAAGGTATTGACATAAAGGCAATAGGGTGGTATAACACTATAATAGTGTTAAAGGATTGACTGGCGATATTAATCTAATTACTAGGAATGTTTGTTAAAAGTTAAAGTTGATTTTGTAAGGAAATGTAAAAATAAGAAAAACACTGATAATAATAATGATATTAAAAATTTCAATTTGTCAAAAATAAGGATTTGTGTCAAGTAGGCTAAACATTCCACTGCTATGGATTTTGACCATATTTGATAAATAAAACAATAATTGACCTCGAGTTGTCAAAAGTCAATTCCTAAATATTTTAAAATTTGTTCAAGAATTCCAACATTTGATAAATAAAATAATAATTGACCTTGGGTCGTGGCATTTGGAAAGACTATAGGAAAATTCAAACTAAGACTGGCACAAGGCCATTTATACAAATGATCAATATTATCGAGTGGCTCACTAATCAAAGAGCAGTGGGGAGGTTTGTTACTCCTCCCCGATGTTTACGCTGTGAGACCATTGGTTTGGCGTTTCTATTGGCTGACCAATCAGAGCCGTATGTACTAAAGGAGGGGGGGTCTGAACCTAATAAAAAGAAGACCCGAAATGGAACAGCACAGAGATCAAAAACTCGCTACAAGTAAGAGCCATTGCCACCACTTTGCTTCTGCCCTCCGCTACATTTTGCCAGTCAGTACTGAACTTGACCGTTTAGCCATGATAATTTAGCTGTAGATCGCCAGTCAACTTAAATAAACAAAAACAACTCTAACTTCGACATCCGCGCTCCTTTGCTGTTGTACACGATATTCATCATTGTATGATTAATAAAGTTTGTTTTTGTATATAAAACATTAATAAGCGTTCGTGGTTATTATTTTGTTGACCCATTGACAGCATCGTCAGACAAAGCCGAGTTGAAAAAGCACGAAACCAGCTCTTCTTCAATCTTCATGTGGATCAGCAGACAACGTGGGAAGAGGAAGTCCGAACGAGCAGGTTCAAGCAGCCTGTGTGTGGCCCACATCACCACACCACACACCCCGATAAAACGACATTTGGTACCGTACCCGGAGCATCGTTCCATAAACTGAAACCATGCCCCCAGCATAGTGCCATAGTAGGGACAATTATATAGGTGCTCGAGTTTGACGTGACCAGGTGATTGATTACAGGGGGCCTCTCCGACAGCCCATCGAACCTAAGTAAAGACCAAAGGGAAGTGTTGCATGACAGGTCACCAACCACTGCCATCAGCTGTCCCCATTGGAGGGATTCTACCTCTGCGCAGATGTCCAGTCGGTGTATTCTGCAGCCCTAGCTGGCAGTACGTGTAGATTTTGTTGCTTTTATCATAAGGTTTAGTAATTTCAAGAGCGTATTGAAATGTTGAAACGCTTCCTTTTAACTAACAGGATATATATATATATATATATATATATATATATATATATATATATATATATATATGAGATTTGATAATTTGCTTTAGAAGCATTGTTGAGTAAAGATATATATATATATATATATATATATATATATATATATATATATATATATATATTACTTGGCGGCAATTACAATGCATATATCGTATAAAATTCGATAATTATTGAAAATAATCATGACAAGCGAACTCGGCTAATATTGTGCGACACAATATTTGCCAAGTTCGCTTGTCATGATTATTTTCCGTATTAACGTATCGATCACATACATAGCAATGTCATCAATATGTCTGCATTTCATGTAAATTCAACAAAACCTTTCTACACACTTGAGGAAAGTATAACCTTCTCTATCCCCCACCTATGGGTTAAATAGTACCACTACCATTATTCTACAAGGATAGCTTTGGCGTTTGAAATAAATCAGGAAGGTTGATATCTCATTAAATAAAAGAAACCGAAACGAGTCCCACAAATTGAGAATAAATTTGATTTACCTTAAAACTGTTAAGAATTAGATTAAATCTGGAAATGGTGAAACATGATTTTTATTACAAGAAATGTTTGTTTTGTTAGTGCAGAAAATAACAACTATTCTTTGTAAACGTGGAAGTTTAAAGATAAAGTCCGTTGACATCGACAATAAAAGCTGATACCTAGCCTCTATCTACGGGGTTCCAGTTAGCGATAAAAAAAATCATCACTGTTTTTAATTTCATTTGTTTCCCCTCAACTATCAAAATAGAGCGGGTTCTACTACATCAAACTACAACCCATAAAACATTGTGCGTTTTTATTTGTTCATACTAGCAAGAATAAGCACCCTGTGGGTGTAAGTATTTAAGTTTTCTTGTAATGAAATATATTAAATTAGAAAGACTAAATAAATTTGTTAAGTATCTGGCCGCCATCCTTGGCCAGTTGTAAATAACTTAAAGTAAATAAGTAAGTAAGTCCCGAGTTATAGAATCCTTTGGTAAGTGAATAAGTCCTGTGATATAATACTACGTTCCGGTGTCCAAGAAGATCCAAGTAGTAATGCTAGTATGACCAGAAAAGGTCAGTATAAATAATAATATCAGCAGCAGAGCACTGCCAGTGATTGTACAATAGGTTGATCACATGGTAGTCGGCGAGTCTATAAGTACAAGTAGGCCTTATATACTAAAATTCCAACAAAATTAAATAAAACGCATATAAAAAGATTACACGTATTTCAATTATGTTTTAATTGGTTTCTATGTAAAATCATTCATAGGATTGATTTTAATTCATTGAAGAATACAACAATAATATTAGAGATCAATAACACCAAGTAATTATTATCAAATTCGGTTTTATTAAAACCAGTATGCAAATTAGCCACACCTTATATTAAGTAAACTTTTATTTGTTAGTGATGTATATGACACATTGCAGGATTTTAAAATCGGTAATAACATGGGCTATTTTGAGCCAAGTCAAACGCAGACTTTTATACGGAGATCGTTAAACAATAAGATTTATCTTATATATTAATCATCTTGACTAAAAATGAAATGCCGATAAACTTACGCCATTCCTAAGGGAATTGTGCCGTAACCAGTGACATAGTTTCAGTTACAGACAGCCATGCTTTGAATCTTCATTATGATAAGATTTAGATTTAGATTTGTACAATAAATATGTTTTGGAGTAAAAGCATATCTAATATATAAAACAGAGATTTTGGTATGTACGTGTCGACGTATAACAAAAAAACGGGAGGTCACTCAGATTCAAAATCTTGCATACACATTGATATCGTTCTAACTAAGAAAAACTCCAAATTTGGTTATTGATTTTTACTGATTAAGGGATTTAATCGATTAATTAATCCAAAATCACCCAATTTGCGGAACTGTCCGTATATCAGCCCCTCCTGATAATAAAATATTGTCTCTGCCTGCTTATTGTTAAAGCGATAACAGCAGCGAAGTTTTGATTTTAATTAATTAATTTTGCAGTCTAAGCCGTTCAGCTCCGAATTTATGGCTTATTTATGGTCCAATCTTTAATAATTTTTATATCGTTAGAAAGATAAGAAAATACTCTTTCAAAATATGTAATTTGTGTGAGTTTTTTTCAATTGAATAATTTTTTACAGCGAGTTAAAAAATTAAAAAATGGCTTCGGATAGCCACGCTGCCTATGATTATTGCGATACAAGCAGTGCAGTCTATATCAGTCAGATCGGAATCTCTTACCTATTTAGGATCAAATCTTTAAAATATTTATATCTTTAGTAATAAGATGAAATAGTCTTTCTGAATATGTAATTTGTATGTGTTTTTATAGATTTTTTTTTTTTACAGCGAGTTAAAAAAAAAATACTACGTATTTAATCGTAAATAACAGTATCATGAAAATCAGTTTACGTCGTAAGTACGGTTACATATTTGTATAAATTAAACTAAGATTTTCATTCGAATAAAATTACTTTTAATTCTTTAATTTATTTATTAATTTTTATTGTTAGAGTTTTAAAGGGTTAAAATAACAATAAGATTGACGAATTTCCTTAGAAACTGTTTTTCTTTCGGTTCGTTAACTAATTATTTTCTCAAACCACGATAAAAAAAAAACAAAAAACAAAGGTTACTAATACGGACAAAATCCGGTGTTTTATCTTTAGTCGAAGGCCCGACTGGAGATAAGTAATCAATTATTTGTAAGACGAAATTTATTTCAAGTTTATCTGACAATATCCAGTTATTGGAACATTTAAAAAAAAATTATATGTAAGTACGAAAAATTGTAAGCGCTTTGTTTATCAAAATGACATGATTCGTTAGTAAATTACCCGAAAAGTTGATAAAACAAAACAACTAACAACCAACATTTAAAGTATTATTCAAAATACAATTTAAAATATTCCTCAGAATTTGCCTTACAAATTAAATTTTAAGTTTTATGATTTAACTCTTTATTGTGAAGTCAATAAACATCGCTGAGTTTATAGTGCAACTTTTCAGTTCTGAAAAATTGGCATGTGTAAATAGAGATTTCATAGGTGACATTTGAACTTTTATGAAAATTGATGTTTTGTAATTAATATAAATTTTGTAATAAAACTTAATTTTAACTGGGGGGGGGTAGGTTAGGTTAGGGGAGTAGTTTAATGGGAAAATAAATAAATAATTTGGGTTCCGTTCAAGCGGTTCCGATATGGGGGATCAATTTACTATAAACTTATACGAGAAATGAGCACCCGTGAATACTCAAATAATAAAGAACTTTTAAGAATTTTTTTTCAATCTGATAGATTGGTGTGTAATCGATAATAATCAACTGAAGGAAAAAAAATAGATGGGGGAGTCCAGATAATCAGGTCCACCAAAACGTTTTTAAACAATGTTTTAAAATACTAGGTACCACCAATTTTACCCTGTGAAATTTACCCCCCTCCCCCTATATTTAACACTATGAAACTTGCAGAAAAATTAATATTTTCTTGAAAAAAATTTTTCCATTTGAAAGAAAAAACATTAAATAAACTCCTAATGATTTTTTAACTTTTTTTCAGCTTACGGAAATAATGAAAATTATGATTGAAAAACAATGTTTTCATTTTTGCACTGTTAAATCAACTGAAAATTAACGTAGCTAAAAACAAGTTACGATAAGAGTTTTTTTTAAATTCTATGAAAAATCAATTAATTATAAATAATAACAAAATATTTCCGTTTTATTCAAGATGGCCTAAACTGATCAATTGGTGGTCCCTATAATACTATTTTAGGTTTTAGCAAAAATAGATATTGCAATACGAAGAATTTAAATTTTCGATTCTCAGCTTCTTTTTTAAACTCAACATGCAATTAAGAACTAAATGTGAATTGTTGTCATGTACAACAAATTTAAAACAATAACAAACAAATATACAAACGAATACTTTCAATTTGTTGTATAATAATATGAAATAATTTTAAACTATAAAACAGAAAATACAAATCCTGAAGTATACAAATTCTCAATGATTTTAGTTTCAAGAATTATTTCCTCTTACCCCCTCTCTAACTACTGTCTTCCACTTTCTCTCTCACTCCCTGGTGATCCAATTTCATTTTAGTCCGGTCATGGACCGGGTACTTTAGCTAGTATATATATATATATATATATATATATATATATATAATTAAAGAAATAACAAAAGACTTAGAGATTTTACATTATAGACTATTCGGGAGCTTAGACAAAAGTGTCTAATTCTCCCGACTCATCAGATGCGAATTCGCATCTGATGAGTCGGGAGAATTAGACACTTTTGTCTAAGCTCCCCAAAATAGTCTATAATGTAAAATCTCTAAGTCTTTTGTTATTTCTTTAATTATAAATTTGCTCTGTGACTCTAACAATAAGAGCACACATTGAGCTCTCAAACTACGACAAGTTGTTTTTAAAAATCTCCTATGTCGTAAGGAAGATTTCTTCTCTGGACTTTGGATTATATATATATATATATATATATATAATATAATATAATATATATATATATATATATATATATAACAGACACCCAGTCTTCATTATAATAAGATTGTTCCATTGTTCATTTTGTTTAGTTTTAAATAACACCCTGATAAGAAATATCTAAATAAAATTTAGTGTTTCATTTACTAAACCTGAGTAAAATGCTTATAATATACGATGTGGTCTTCATTTAGAAGATAAATAGGGAAAAAATTGTTATTATGCCGAGTGAATAATTTGATAAACTAATATAGTGTATTTATGTCAAAATAGGTTACATAAATATTCACACAGGAGGTAATAATTGTGCCTAATTAAATGGAATGGTAATTAAAATTACAGAAGCTGATTGCTTTCCTTAATGAATTCTGAATCTGTAAATGTCCTAAAGTGGATGGGTTCTCCCAACGGAAAATTTATTTTTGATTTATCGGATGACATCCGACCATACTTAACAGTAGAGTGACGATAACTTGATTGTATGCCATTTTCTCATTTTAATACCAGTTATCTCACTCTCTCACTCACTCTCCCTCTCTCTCTCTATATATAATATATATATATGTGTGTGTTATCTCTCTCACTCTCTCTCTCTCTCCTCTAATAATATTATATATATGTTATCTATCTATATATATATATATATTTATATATATATATAATATATATATATATATATAAATTATATGTATATGTTATCTCTCTCTCTCTATATAATATATATATATGTTATGTCTCTTCTTTATATATATATATATGTTATCTCTCTCTCTATATATATATATATATATATTTATGTTATCTCCTCTTATATATATATATACATACATTATATATATGTGTGTGTGTGTGTGTGTGTGTGTGTGGAGATATACATGTATATAACGAGGGAAAGATAGAGAAAGAGGGAGAGAGAAGCAAACGATGGACTACTTTAAAACATAAAAACTGAGACTGAAGGAGGAGTTTGCGTTGACGTATAGAAGAACAGCTGAAAACATGTACAAATGAATTGATATGCGTTGTACGTTCTTTCACACCTTGATGATAAAGGCTAATACGCTATTTTGAAACCAATAGTAACAATCGCATCTTAATCGTATTGTATTCTATAATATATATATATATATATATATATATATATATATTATATATATTTGGGAGATTATGTGCTTAATTAAAGTCATACCTAATTTGTTAATTAATTAATTATAATTAAATGAATTAGGCGTGCATATCGGTTTAAATGTAAAGCGTAAACAAATCGAGAAAAAGTCGATCTCTGTATGTACATCGGCCTTCGCCATTTCAAACACATTGTTTGACCACTTCATATATATATATATATATATATTATATATATATAATATATCTTATTATAATGGAGATTGTGTGTTTTTCTGTCTGTAACCGAAACTATATTACTACTCAAGTCACAATTCCTTAATTATTTACGTCAAATTCTCCATGATTTCATTCTTTTAAACCTTCAGTTATTAATAAAAATTTTTACATTATTAATACTGTTGATCATATCTACGTACTAATAACATGCAATTGTATTTATATATACAACAAAATAGCGGTTTACAGTTTGAACGAGAAGGCTAATTTGCATATTGATATTTAAAATTTTATTTTAATAAATATGTGCTTGGTATTATTGATTTCTAATTGTTTGGTTTTATCTTAAGATATATAAACAAAAATCTCGTGGATAAATCTTAAAAGAAATTTATTTACAAGAAGAAATAACTGTAATATTATCCTTTACTTCCTATTTTAACTAAATAGTTAAATTAGGAAAATTTACCAATGAAAGAGGGGAGTAATGGAAAATGATGGAATAGTTAGTTTCAAAGTTGTTCTATTTTTCGATTATACCCCCTCTGTTGCAGATCTTTTTATCTGCATTATTAGTCAGTTTCATTAGCCTTTCTAATTTAATATGATATTTTATTATATCAAAACTTAAATACTTGCACCCGGAGGGTGCATATATTTGCTAGTATATATAAGAGAGAGAGGGGGTGAGTGAAAACAGTTATATGTCAACAATGGCACAAACCTTCGGCGGCTCAAAAACATATAAAAATCAATTGCCTGTTGACGATACGAATTCCATAATTATCTACAATTCTCAATTAAATTCAAAACAGTAGTCTCCAATTTTCAGTTGTCTCATGACAAATGACATATACAAGAAATATAATCAATCCTAGTAAATTAAACGCACAATATTCTCTAGGATTTTGAAACACAAGCACAACCCCTACCCGAAGACCAAAACTAATTTTACATTAATGTTAATGAAACTATTATATCAAAAGCAGAATACCTATTGCTCGTCAGCCTTCGGCTG
>CM042141.1:47423277-47424807 GCA_023376005.1 Doryteuthis pealeii | reverse complement strand
CATTTTACTTTGCCTGGGAGAGCAGAATTTAGCGGCTTAAAGTAGGTAACGTGTTAAGTCATGGTACCTCTTACTCTGCAAACATGTGCTTTAATGAATTGGGTCACCGTCGCTTAAGTGCTTTGATTTGAATAAAGATATACGACAATGTAGTTGAAAAATATAACTGGGGTTAATGAAAAAACACGTTGTTAAATTTATTAGTTAAATAGTACCACACTGCTGACATTTTACAAGGATTGCTTTGGCATTAAATAACCCTAAAAATAGCTGTAAACTAGAAATTGCAGAGAGTCAAATTTTAAGAAGTAGGGAGTGAAATAGAACTGTGTAATAACAATGATTTACAGAAAATAAACATATACACATACATAGTCATATATTGAGATTTGAAGGAAGGTTGTATAGCTTTTCAATCAGTTTCGTAGCTGATTTGTTTTATAACATCCACCCGCAGTTTTTGTGTGTTCTGCTTGTCGAAGGCCTTTCCAAAACGAGATCACTTTCCTGTGATTTCTGATCAAGTCGGAAGTGCTAGTAGCAAATATTTGACAGGATTGCGTTCAATGATTGATCTACAACATCCTTCTTAATCATCGGAGTGTAGATTCCGTAGAGGAATGTCCAAAGTTTAATGTATAAAGTATTAGTTGTGAATGCAGTAACCATACACTACATCAGGGCTTTTCAAAGTGGTTCATACCAGACCCCTGGGAATAAATACAATGTTGGCTGAGTGAAAAGGCGTAGGGATTCGCATGTTAGTTTTCATTTATAAAACCTTTATATATATATATAATATATATATATAATATATATATTATATTATATATATATATATATGTATGTATAGGTTAAACTTGGTTTATACAAGTTAATTTTGGATGAATGCAACTTTCTGTATTTTGAAAATGTATGTCAATACATCCTTTGTAGAAATATAGTTATGGTACCAATTGCTGGAATGAATGTGGGGGTTCATACCTTTCTTAAGTGTATCAGTCGGAAAATGAACAAAATTGCGTGAGTGGAGTTTGAACTCACAACAATGTTGCAGTCCTGCACGTTAATTGTGACGCTACGGGGACTGCCCTGGTATTCTTATATCGAAAGAAATTACATATGTTTACCAACCCATCCGCACGAGCAGAATGTGATACAAGGTCAGTTTCTTAAGCGGAGTTTAACATTTTTCATTTTCCTAGACTGGTTACAAAATCAAGATTAAAGACCCAACTTTGCCCAACTATTTACCCATAGCTGGGGGAGAGTAGTTGTATGCCTACCTCTGCTAGGGATATTAGCGCTCTGTGAAATTAAAATAGCATCGTGCAGAATTTGAACTCGCGTCGACGAGTCCATTTCTTACGACTCTAAGCATTGCCTCACTCACCTTTAAATGTAGTTTTCCTAACATGAATAGGACACTCATACATTACCCATTCATACCTTCTCAAAAAAGAAGCAGCCCCATATTGCATACCATGCCAAAAACCCTACACAATCAAAACACATACCTACAAGAATGTA
>CM042141.1:47408277-47418277 GCA_023376005.1 Doryteuthis pealeii | reverse complement strand
AGTCTTATATATACTGTCATTTTGTAGTGGACTTTGTAGCATTCGGGTTTGTATTTCAGTTACAATCGTTTGTTGCCTTGTCTTCCCAGTTCGACGGTAATTGGAACTTTAATTATCCTTCAATTTATTTTATTTTACTCATAGATGAGACCTTAACAGGTACTACCTCTCCGGGTCAGAGTGGGCCAGGGAGTAGTGGTGATTAAGGAGTGCTCCGCATTCCCCAGACCCCCGAACCCCAGAACTGGAACCGAGCCCTCAGATAGACTTTAACGTCATTCCCGGGACATGAAGGTCCTCAGTCATCGCCTTGTACCACATATATAATAAAAAGGGTTGGAACAATCTTATAGTTGCTAGAGCTTGACGTGACTAGCTGATTGATCAGGGGTGGCAACTCTTACCGTTCGTCTAAGTAAGGGCGTAAGTAGAGTGTTTCATCTCATGGCCTGCCCAGCCACCAGGATTCCGTCCTTAAGCATCACGGACCGGCACCCACGGCCAACAGTTGGCCCCATTGGGGGGGAACTTATCCCTCTACAGAGGTGCAGTCGGTGAAAAGCCTCAGCCGACAGGACTATCCGATGTAGACTGTACTTATAGATATAGTTTTTATAAACAAGCAGAATTCCCGCCGTAAATAACTAATTACTTATGTGTTTATCGGAACTTTTTAAATTAAAAACAGAGTAAAAACACGAAGTAAACCAGGGAAGACTAAATTAACAATTATTATCAAGAAAGAAAAGAATGAGATAGAGAATTATATATGAATGTAGGCGCGTGGTCTAATGGTTAGAGTCGTATGAAATGGACTCGTTAACGCGAGTTCAATTCTTGGACGAAGCCGTAGGCATTTCACATGGCGCTAATACCCTTGGGAAAGGTATGAATCCAATTCTCCCTGCAGCTATGGATAAATAGCAGGGCAGACTGGACTCTTTAACCATGACTAGGTAATCCGTCTAGGAGATGGAAATCTCTGAATTCAAACCCGTTAAACTCCGCTTAAGAAATTGACCTTGTGTCGCATCCTGCTCGTGCGGAGGGGTTGGTAAATATATATATGAATTGTTTTAGTATAACTGGTTATTGCCTGTGAAAGATATATATGAATTACTGTTGGTTTATTAGTTGGATTTTACGGGATGGCAACCCTTGTTTGGGTATTTTATGCCGAGGACATTGTTTTATTAATTCTTGTTGTGTACTCAATATTTTTTAAATGCATTCTTAATATTTTAAAAAAAGACTATCTAACCAATAGATGGGAGCCTAAGAGGAACTACCCCTCCGGCTCAGTGTTGACCATAGAGTAGTGGTGATAAAGGGGTACCCTGTAATCCCTAGTTTCTAAAACTGGAACTTCACCAGTAGATGCGGTTTAACTTCCTAGCATGGACACAAAAAGTGAGAAGAATGAGTTTTACATAAAAGTAGATTTTGTTGGTTGATTGGCTAGTGGGATTTTACGGCATATCAAAACATGGTGAGTTATTTTATGCTGAATATATTCTTTGTTTCATTTATTCATGTTGGCTATTATTTGTTGTTTAACCTCACTTTTTAAAACATTTTAATACTCACTTTTTAAAAATCTATTTATCCCCTTACAGCTACAACAACTCCGGCTCAGAGTGGAACAGGTAGTAATGATGATGGAGGGGTAGTCTACACTCCTCAGAGCTCCAGAATAGGAACTTTACAATTAAATGCAGTTTAACATCATAACCAGGACACGAAGACCGACAAGCACTGCCTTCTAGCACATATATGATAAAAAGAGTAAAGGTATTGACATAAAGGCAATAGGGTGGTATATCACTATAATAGTGTTATAGGATTGACTGGCGATATTAAATTAATTACTAGGAATGTTTGTTAAAAGTTAAAGCTGATTTTGTAAGGAAATGTAAAAATAAGAAAAACACTGATAATAATGATATTAAAAATTTCAATTTGTCAAAAATAAGGATTTGTGTCACGTAGGCTAAACACTCCAATGCTATGGATTTTGACCATATTTGATAAATAAAACAATAATTGACCTCGAGTTGTCAAAAGTCAATTCCTAAAAATTTTAAAATTTGTTCAAGAATTCCAACATTTGATAAATAAAATAATAATTGACCTTGGGTCGTGGCATTTGGAAAAACTAAAGGAAAATTCCAACTAAGACTGGCACAAGGCCATTAATATAAATAATCAATATTTTCGAGTGGCTCACCAATCAAAGAGAAGTGGGGAGGTTTGTTACTCCTCCCCGCTGTGAGACCATTGGTCTGGCGTTCTATTGGCTGACCAATCAGAGCCGTATGTTCTAAAGGAGGGGGGGTCTGAACCTAATAAAAAGAAGACCCGAAGATGGAACAGCACAGAGACCAAAGCTCGCTACAAGTCAAAGCTCGTGCCACCACTTTGCTTCTGCCATCCGCTACATCTTGCCAGTCAGTACTGAACTTGACCATTTAGCCATAAGAATTTAGTTGTAGATCGCCAGTCAACTTAAATAAAAAACTAACTCTAACTTCGATATACACGCTCCTTTGCTATTGTACAAGATATTCATCATTGTATGATTAATAAAGGTATTTTTATATATATATAAAAAACATTGATAAGCGTTCGTGGTTATTATTTTGTTGACCTATTGACAGCATCGTCAGACAAAGCTGAGTTAAAAAAAAAAGCACGAAACCAGCTCTTCTTCAATCTTCATGTGGATCAGCAGACAACGTGGGAAGAGGAAGTCCGAACGAGCAGGTTCAAGCAGCCTGTGTGTGGCCCACATCACCACACCACACACCCTGATAAAACGACATTTGGTACCGTACCCGGAGCATCGTTCCATAAACTGAAACCATGCCCCCCAGCATAGTGCCATAGTAGGGACACTTATATAGGTGCTCGAGTTTGACGTGACCAGGTGATTGAATAGAGGGGGCCTCTCCGACAGCCCATCGAACCTAAGTAAAGACCAAAGGGAAGTGTTGCATGACAGGTCACCAACCACTGCCACCAGTTGTCGCCATTGGAGGGATTCTACCTTTCCGCAGATGTCCAGTCGGTGTATTCTACAGCCCTAGATGGCAGAACGTTTAGATTTTGTTGCTTTTATCATAAGGTTTAGTCATTTCAAGACCATATTGAAATGTTGAAAAGCTTCATTTAACTAACAGGATATATATATATATATATATATATATATATATAATATATATATATATGAGATTTGATAATTTGCTTTAGAAGCATTGTTGAGTAAAGTATTATATTATATATATATATATATATATATATATAAAATAATATATATATATATATATATACATATTACTTGGCGGCAATTACAATGCGTATATCATATAAAATTCGATAATTATTGAAAATAATCATGACAAGCGAACTCGGCAAATATTGTGGGGCACAATATTTGCCGAGTTCGCTTGTCATGATTATTTTCCGTATTAACGTATCGATCACATACATAGCAATGTCATCAATATGTCTGCATTTCATGTAAATTCAACTAAACCTTTCTACACACTTGAGAAAAGTATAACCTTCTCTATCCCCCACCTATGGGTTAAATAGTACCACTACCATTATTCTACAAGGATAGCTTTGGCGTTTGAAATAAATCAGGAAGGTTGATATCTCATTAAATAAAAGAAACCGAAACGAGTCCCACAAATTGAGAATAAATTTGATTTACCTTAAAACTGTTAAGAATTAGATTAAATCTGGAAATGGTGAAACACGATTTTTATTACAAGAAATGTTTGTTTTGTTAGTGCAGAAAATAACAACTATTCTTTGTAAACGTGGAAGTTTAAAGATAAAGTCCGTTGACATCGACTATAAAAACTGATACCTCGCCTCTATCTACCGGGTTCCAGTTAGCGATAAAAAAAAATCATCACTGTTTTTAATTTCATTTGTTTCCCCTCAACTATCAAAATAGAGCGGGTTCTACTACATCAAACTACAACCCATAAAACATTGTGCGTTTTTATTTGTTTATACTAGCAAGAATAAGCACCCTGTGGGTGTAAGTATTTAAGTTTTCTTGTAATGAAATATATTAAATTAGAAAGACTAAAGAAATTTGTTAAGTATCTGGCCGCCATCCTTGGCCAGTTGTAAATAACTTAAAGTAAATAAGTAAGTCCTGAGTTATAGAATCCTTTGGTAAGTGAATAAGTCCGTGATATAGAATCCTAAGTCAGGTGATTAGAATCCTTTGTAAGTGAATAAGTCCTGTGATATAGAATCCTTTGGAAGTGAATAAGCCCTGTGATATTGAATCCTTTGGTAAGTGAATATGTCCTATGATAAGAATCCTTTGGTAAGTGAATAAGTCCTGTGATATAGAATCCTTTGGTAAAGTGAATAAGTCCTGTGATATAGAATCCTTGGTAAGTGAATAAGTCCCGTGATATAGAACACTTTGGTAAGTGAATAAGTCCTGTGATATAGAATCCTTTGGTAAGTGAATAAGTCCTGATATAGAATCCTTTGGTAAGTGAATAAGTCCCGTGATATAATCCTTTGGTAAGTGAATAAGTCCTGTGATATAGAATCCTTTGGTAAGTGAATAAGTCCGTGATATAGAATCCTTTGGTAAGTGAATAAGTCCCGTGATATAAATCCTTGAATAAGTTGATATAAGTGAATATATAGAATCCTTTGGTAAGTGAAATAAGTCTGTGATATAGAATCCTTTGGTAAGTGAATAAGTCCTGTGATATAGAATCATTTGGTAAGTGAATCCTGTGATATAGAATCCTTTGTTAAGTGAATAAGTCCTGTGATATAGAATCCTTTGAAGTGAATAAGTCCTGTGATATTATACTACGTTCCGTCGTCCAAGAAGATCCAAGTAGTAATGCTAGTATGACCAGAAAAGGTCAGTATAAATAATAATATCAGCAGCAGAGCACTGCCAGTGATTGTACAATAGGTTGGTCACATGGTAGTCGGCGAGTCTATAAGTACAAGTAGGCCTTATATACTAAAATTCCAACAAAATTAAATAAGAACGCATATAAAAAGATTACACTTATTTCAATTATGTTTTAATTGGTTTCTATATAAAATCATTCATAGGATTGATTTTAATTCATTGAAGAATACAACAATGATATTAGAGATCAATAACACCAAGTAATTATTATCAAACCCGGTTTTATTAAAACCAGTATGCAAATTAACCACACCTTATATTAAGTAAACTTTTATTTGTTAGTGATGTATATGACACATTGCAGGATTTTAAAAGCGGTAATAACATGGGCTGTTTTGAGCCAAGTCAAACGCCGACTTTTATACGGAGATCGTTAAACAACAAGATTTATTCTATATATTAATGATCTTGACTAAAAATCAAATACTGATGAACTTACGCCATTCCTAAGGTTATTGTGCCGTAACCAGTGACATAGTTTCAGTTACAGCCAGCCAGTCTTTGAATCTTCATTATGATAAGATTTATATTTAGATTTGTACAATAAATATGTTTTGGAGTAAAGGTATATATATATATATATATATATATATATATATATATATATATATATATATATATATAACTAGCTAATATATGCACCCTCCGGTGTAAGTATTAATGTCATAAAATATCATATTAAATTAGAAAGTCTAAATAAACTAAATAAGAATGCAGATAAAAATGATAAACAGAGAGGGGTATAATCGAAAAATATAACAGCTAAAGCTTCCTCTTCCATCACCCCCGTCTTTCCTTGCTAAAATTTTCTAATCTAGCTATTTAGTTAAATAAGAAAGTAAAGAATAAATTACAGTTATTTCTTTTTGTTAATTGATTTCTTTTAAGATTATCTCGAGATTGTTGCTCATATTCATTAAGATAAAATCAAATAATTAGAAATCAAACATACCAAGCACATATTTATTAAAATCAATTTTAAATATCAATATGCAAATTAGCCTTCCCGTTCACGCAGTAAACCACTTTTTGTTGTACATAAAAATACAATTGCATGTTATTAGTAGTAGATATGATCAGCAGTATTAATAATGAAAAACAATTTTATTAATAACTGAGGCTTAAATAAAAATGATTCATGGAGAATGTTGATGTATAATAACTAAATGGATAGTTACTTGAGTAGTGATATAGTTTCGGTTACAGACAACAAGCACATAATCTCCATTATAATAAGAAGATATATATATATATATATATATATATATATATAAAGATAAATCTAATGAGTCAGACGAACCTACTATTAGTTTCGCTTAATGCTCTTCAAGGCTAAGATCTGACTCTTAGCCCTGAAGAGCATTAAGTCAGATCTTAGCCCTGAAGAGCATTAAGCGAAACTAATAGTAGGTTCGTCTGACTCATTAGATTTATCTTTATTATTTGCTCTACTTAGGTATTGAGCACTTTTTACTTATATGAACATATATATATATCTTATATACATATATATATACATATACATTGTTTTTTCTTTTGGCCAAATACTGTACCAATAGATTATTTTTTGTTGGTACGACTATCTTGGTCTTTTCTTTTTTTCAAAAATTTTTTTCTCCCCGGTTGATGTTTGGTAGTATATTTTTACAATCAAACTATTTGCTGGGTTTTTTCTCACCGCAAGGATTTACCAACACGCTTGGTATATTAAATTATATATATATATATATATATATATATATATATATATATATATATACAGACACCCAATCTTCATTATAATAAGATTGTTCCTTTTGTTTAGTTCTAAATAACACCCTGATAAGAAATATCTAAATAAAATTTAGTGTTTCACTTATTAAACCTGAGTAAATGCTTATAGTATACGATGTGGTCTTCATTTAGAAGATAAATAGGGAAAGATTTGTTATGGCGAGTAAATGATTTGATAAACTAATATACTGTATTTGTGTCAAAATAGGTTACATAAATATTCACACAGGAGGTAATAATTGTGCCTAATTAAATGGAATGGTAATTAAAATTACAGAATCTGATTGCTTCCCTTAATGAATTCTTAATCTGTAAATGTCCTAAAGTGGATGGGTTCTCCCAACGGAAAATTTATTTTTGATTTATCGGATGACCTCCGACCATACTTAACAGTAGAGTGACGATAACTTGATTGTATGCCATTTTCTCATTTTCATACCAGTTATCTCTCTCTCTCTCTCTCTCTCTCTCTCTCTCTCTCTCTCTCAATATATATATATATATATATATATATATATATATATATATATATATATATATGTGTGTGTGTGTGTGTGTGTGTGTGTGTGTGTGTGGAGATATACATGTATATAACGAGAGAAAGAGGGAGAGAGAAGCAAACGATGGACTACTTTAAAAAAATTTTAAAAAACTGACACTGAATGAGGAGTTTGCGTTGACGTATAGAAGAACAGCTGAAAACATGTACAAATGAATTGATAAGCGTTGTACGTTCTTTCACACCTTGATGATAAGTGGCCAATACGCTGCTGTGAAACCAATGGTAACAATCGCATCTTAATCGTATTGTACTCTATAACATATATATACATATATATATATATATTTGGGAGATTATGTGCTTAATTAAAGTCATACCTAATTTGTTAATTAATTAATTATAATTAAATAAATTAGGCGTGCATATCGGTTTAAATGTAAAGCGTAAAAAATCGAGAAAAAGTCGATCTCTGTATGTACATCGGCCTTCGCCATTTCAAACACATTGTTTGACCACTTCATATATATATATATA
Source organism: Doryteuthis pealeii (assembly GCA_023376005.1). NCBI lineage: Eukaryota > Metazoa > Mollusca > Cephalopoda > Myopsida > Loliginidae > Doryteuthis > Doryteuthis pealeii. Next base: position 47,410,502 of record CM042141.1, on the reverse strand, counting down.
TATATATATATATATATATATATATCTTATTATAATGGAGATTGTGTGTTTTTCTGTCTGTAACCGAAACTATATTACTACTCAAGTCACAATTCCCTTAATTATTTACGTCAAATTCTCCATGATTTCATTCTTTTAAACCTTCAGTTATTAATAAAAATTGTTTTACATTATTAATACTGTTGATCATATCTACGTACTAATAACATGCAATTGTATTTATATATACAACAAAATAGCGGTTTACAGTTTGAACGAGAAGGCTAATTTGCATATTGATATTTAAAATTTTATTTTAATAAATATGTGCTTGGTATTATTGATTTCTAATTGTTTGGTTTTATCTTAAGATATATAAACAAAAATCTCGTGGATAAATCTTAAAAGAAATTTATTTACAAGAAGAAATAACTGTAATATTATCCTTTACTTCCTATTTTAACTAAATAGTTAAATTAGGAAAATTTACCAATGAAACAGGGGAGTAATGGAAAATGATGGAATAGTTAGTTTCAAAGTTGTTGTATTTTTCGATTATACCCCCTCTGTTGCAGATCTTTTTATCTGCATTCTTAGTCAGTTTCATTAGCCTTTCTAATTTAATATGATATTTTATTATATCAAAACTTAAATACTTGCACCCGGAGGGTGCATATATTTGCTAGTATATATAAGAGAGAGAGGGGGTGAGTGAAAACAGTTATATGTCAACAATGGCACAAACCTTCGGCGGCTCAAAAACATATAAAAATCAGTTGACGATACGAATTCCATAAATATCTACAATTCTCAATTAAATTCAAAATAGTAGTCTCCAATTTTCAGTTATCTCATGACAAATGACATATACAAGAAATATAATCAATCCTAGAAAATTAGACGCACAATATTCTCTAGGATTTTGAAACACAAGCGCAACCCCTACCCGAAGACCAAAACTAATTCTACATTAATTTAATGAAAATATTATATCAACGCTGAAGTACCTATTGCTGGTCTGCCCTGTCGACTGGGGCTTCAGAATACGCCGACTGTCTTATTGTCCTGAGTATGACGTTAAACTCTATTCGATATTGAAGTTCCAGATCTAGATCTCAGAGAATGTGGGTGCCTCTCACCACCATTGCTCACAGGTCCACTCTGAATGACTGATAGTAGCTGTTAGAGTCCCCTCTATGGGTTAAATAGAAAAAATGAGTTTAAAAATTTGAGTTTAAACAAAAATTGAATACCCATGAAGAATTAATAAAACTAAACATCTTCGGCATAAAATTACCAAATAGGTTGACATGCCGTAAAATCCAACCAACTTATTGTTGGTAAAATTGTTAGCAAGTTATTTAACAGACCAATCCGGTAATGTATGGACATCGATCCTTATGGGCACTTGACAAATGTAAGCTTTTTAAAAAGCTATGGTTACCAAATCACATTATAATGGTGAGTGTGTGTGTGTGTGTCTGTAACTTAAACTACGTAAGCACAAACGTCACAATTTCCTCACTTATTCCCGTTATGTTCTCAGTGTTTAACGAATTAAATAATCATTATTCAATTTTAATTAGCATCTTATTTGTTAACAATGTCTTTACTAAGGTCTAGCTGAAATAAATTTGCCTCAAAACAGCTCATTTTATTAAGTTGTTTAAAATCTTGCTAGGTGTGTTTTAAATCATTAAGAAATAAAGGTTCACATGGTATATAGTGTGAATAATTTACATACCGGTTTTAATAAAAGCGTGTTTAATAAATAATTACTTGTTGTTACTGATTTCCAATATTATTGTTGGTAATTTATGAGGAAGTGCGTCCCGGTCTCCTGCCTTAAAAATTGCTACCCGGTGACTATTAAAATAACAACCCCAGCTTGTCGTAATTCTTGTTGATTTATCGTAATTTGTCGTAATTCTTGTTTATATATGAAGATGGATATATAGTTTGGAATAGACTGAGATAGATAGATAGATAGATAGATAGATAAACAAACAAAATAATATAGACAGATATGAACAAATGGAGATAGATATTTTCGACAAGTAAATGTATTGGGGGGGGGGGTCGCATCTTTTTTTGTCGTAATTCTTGTTTATTTAAACTAAAAACAAGACATTAAACACACATGAATAAAAAAAAATCTTAGTATTTAAAGTAATATAAATAAATATGAACAAATTGAGATAGATAGATAGATAGATATGAAGATGGATAGTTTTGAATAGACTGGG
>CM042141.1:47350777-47403277 GCA_023376005.1 Doryteuthis pealeii | reverse complement strand
CAATTTATATGTTTTTTTAAATTTTTCGGATTATTACCCTCATCTTCATTGTTATTGACAGAACATTTCGACCGATGTAAACTCCGGCCTTTTTCATGTGTTTCTAGTAGAGATTGGGCCGCATATAACTATTCGTGTATAAGGCAAAGTTTCAAATGTAAGACCAAATATACAACGGGCATACACAATTCCTTATATAGAAATATATTTTTAAAAATAAAAATAATCACTTCTTACGGTCAAGTCACGCTTGAAAGCACCCGAAGTTGAGCAACGATGACCATGCTTATTATTCAGTTGGTTTAACCTTAATTAGCGGAATCAACATCTTGACTAATTTTAACGGCATGTAAACCTGTATAGGACTATTTTATCCTAAATGTTATCAACTTCACTCAACTGATTAATGTTAACGGCATGCCAATTCATCGACGGTTATTTTACGCCTAGTGTTTATCAATTCAACAGACTAATTTTAACGCCATGTCAACCCGTATGAGTTATTTTATCCATAGAAATTATTAACTCAACTGACTGATTTTAATGTCATGTCAACCCGTCTAGGGTTATTTCATTCTAAGAGGTTAGGGAATCACATACATCATGTGTTTATATTTACGGTCCTATCTATTACAAATAATTTTTAATCCAATCTACTCAATACATAAATGATACTCTAACAGGTAATACCATGCAAGCAAGGACAAAGAAGGGGTATTACACACTACTCATACCTGAAGGTAAGGTTTAGGTTATTCATTTCGATGTAAATTATAGGTACAAGATTAATATCTACTAATAGGACTTGTGGATTATAACACAGTATGATAATTTGATAGTTACAAAGTTTGATATGTTTACTTAAAAGCTATATATTTCAATATGGAAAAAGTAATCTTGATTTAACTCTAACTCTTTATTTTTCCCTATGTTCGATTGACATAGATTATCATCAGTGCTTTCCCACGCACAACCCTCTCTATCATCATCATCATATCGCGCAAGCAAGACGGATATCCATGACAATTTCTAGCCAACCTTCCCTATCACTTATTGCCCCTGGGAGGTCTTCTGCGCAACAACCAGCATCCTCGCATAGTTGGTCAATGTAGGGCCTTGGTGGGCGACCCACACTAGCATGTCCATGTGTTGGCTTCCACAGGAGAACGTCACTTATGAACTCATCTTTGATTCTCCATCAGTGTCCAGTATCCGTAGACAGTCTCACTCGGATGGTTTGTGAGATGGTGGGTAGGTGGCCATACAGCTGCTTCCTTGTGGGGTGTTGTTTCAATGACTTGTTCAAGACTGCTGGTAGCATTCTTGTGCAGCTCTCATCCAGCTTATTCTCAAGAGCTTTGTTTAACACATACAAATTACATGGTTAGAAATAAAATAAAATAATCTTTCTAAATAAGTGAATATTTTAAAGACAGGAATAAAAAGATTGCGATAAATAAGATTTGATTTTTCGTTAAAATTTAGTATGAAAAAAAAATCATATTTTGAATAGGCTGTCCGAAGGCCTTTTTTTAAAAAACTCTCTGTAAAAAATAATTCAATGGGTAAAAAACTCATACACATTACATATTTAGAAAGACTATTTTCTTTTCTTTCTGACCATATAGATATTTTAAAGATTGGACAATAAATACGCGATAGATTCCGAGCTGAACGGCATAGACTGCAAAATTCATTCACTAAAATAAAACTTCACTGCTAATATCGCTGTAACAAAAAGCAGGCAGTGACAATATTTTAGTATTAGCAGGTGTGGGTATACGGACAATTTCGCAAATCGGTTGATTTTGGTTTAATTAATTAATTATATCGCTTAATCAGTAAAAATCAATAACCAAATTTGATGCGTTTCTTAGTTAGAAGAATATCAGGGTGTATGCAAGAATTCGAATCCGAGTGACCTCCCTTTTCGGAGTTGTACGTCGGCACGTACATACCAAACTTCGTTTTATATAAGTAAATAAAGAAGTAAAAATCGTCGGCATGAATTAAAGAATATTAAATATACTTTACGATCCCAAGAGAGATCAAATCTTTAAACAGATGATCATTGCGTTAGGATGGTGGTGTAAGTTTATTAAAGTCATTCCTAAAGAGCTCTACCGGGTTACCGGAGCATATAATAAGTCATCCTCAGACATTGTGTTTCAATGTTTCACATCTCATCAGTGTGGCTAGACACAGCAACTAACCCCTCGTTATGCTGGCAGTGAAAGTTTATTAAAATCGCTCCTAAAGAGCTCTACCGAGTTATTTTTCATGTCACATATCAACCAACCACACACACATGTATGTATGTATGTATGTATGTATGTAGGAAATAAATCCTGACAACTGGGAAAAGCTGGCACTGTAGAGAACTGACTGGAGAGTTCATGTGGATGATGGTTGTACCAGTTTTGAGAGTGAAAGAATCGTGCATGAGAACCTAAAGCGTCAACTTCAAAAAGGTTACACCTGTCATATTGGAGAGAACATGGAGGGTTGGAAATGTCTGACATGTGGTCGAGTTTTGCTTTCTAAGGCTGGCTATGTCAATCATAGGAAGTCTCACCTGGGTCAATCCATGCAGATTCCGGGAGCAAACAATGTGTCTTGTGCTATCTGTGGCAAGGTCTGTAAGTCGGCTTCTGGTCTTAAGAGACATATGGTGGTGCATAAGCATCACATTTTATCATCTGATTCATCCGATTCATCTCATTCAACGCGAAGGAAGTCTTTTCAATGTCATATTTGCATCAAACTTTGTGGATCTGCAGCAGGTTTGAGGAGTCATTTGTGGGCTCAGTCAAGGAAGGATTCTGGTGATGGAGTTGTGGGATTGTGAGGGACGGCAATGATCTGTAAAGATTATGCTATTGCCATGTATGTATGTATGTATATCACATATTAGTGACTCTTAGTTATAATAATTGCTGATATAATTGTTGAAATTCTTATGAAATACGGCATTCTTTTAAGCTATGTGTCGAGGCTATTAAATCTGCTGCCAGAAATCAGGAAGTTGAATGAAAGTAAACACTATCTGACCGTACGGCTCAAAAATCCTTTTAAGCGTGATGACCTATCGCATGAAATCAAATACTGAAATAGTCGACCTTATCGGTATAGTATTAAACATTTTTAAAACGTTTCTGTAGATATGGACATCAATCCCCCAAAATGTACTCCTCCATTGCAAATAAAGTCGACAGCTTAGTTATTTTGGCTAAGTAAATCGGTGTATCTTTTTTTCCCTAATGACTGTCATTATTGGCGGGAACTTATTTCCGTTTTCCGTGAAGTTTTCAAACAAGAAATAAAGAGGAGATCAGTTGGCAGTGTTCACGGATTGAACTGTTGTCTCTTTGGTATCAATTCCCGCGCAGTACTATTTAGCGACGGTGATAGGATGATAAGTCAGGAAGATAGAGTGTCATTTATCCTCATCCAATGACCTGTGAGGCCGACAGGGGTTTTGTCTGTGGGTAATCAATGTCACGACAAGTGCTGGGTGGGAAGTGCCCTGTCCCGAGCACGTTTAGCATAATAGGCGGATAAAGAGACACTTCCTGCGATTCTGAAATCATTGTTTCTTCCCGAGGGATAAAGCTGAGATGAGGATCAGGGAGCGGCGGCAAGGATATGTGGGTGAAAATACCAAAACGCTCTTAAATATATCTGTGGTTTAATGTGGTGAGTGAGTATATATATATATTATATATATTATATATATATATATATATATATATATATATCCATATCAAACAAACTGTTTGCGAACTTTCATACTGTCGTGCAGCAAGTCTCCCCCCCCAAAAAAAAAAGTAGGATATAAGAGTTTATAAACAAAGCGAGAAATCTGGGAGGACCAACTTAGTGTAACGGTTAGAATCCCTGACTGTCAGCCAGGCAGTTAGGGTTCGAATCACACACAAAGCGACTTCGAGTCTATAACTCTGCTGATGAGGCATAATAGGCCGAAATGTACATACAGAGAATGACTTTTTCTCGATTTGTTTACGATTCACATTTAAACAGATATATTCACCTAATTCATTAATTATCAACTAATTAATTTTCAAATTAGGCATGACTTCAATTAAGCACATATTCTCCCTAAAACTGTCGGCATAGCCATATCAAACAAAATGTTTGCGTACTTTCATATATATAGGAATATATAAAATAAATATTTTGCCCAACTTTTTCGAAGCACGAGACAAATAAATATAAAAAGTATTTAAGAATTGAAAATTAAAATATCGGCTTTCCTGGTCTTTCTCTTTGTGATCCTATTTAGGTGACTCAAATATATTGTATCTTATTTTGTTTTTGGATTTCCGGTTCAAAAGAACATGTAAGATTTGAAGTAATTTAAGTTATATATAGATTAGAGATTTTTTAAAAATCAAAAAGGTTTAAGAACTTATACAAATAAAAATAATATAAATTATTGTTAACTAAAGAAATACCTTTGTTATATATTTCAATTCAAACTAATGAGAGATTAGAGAAATATAATTAGTCGTATAATAAATTGTTAATTATATAAAGAATAAAGTTTAAAAAAAAGATATACCTATTGTACCATTAGTAAAAGTAATACTAATCGTAAACTAGACTGACCGTAAGTTGATTATATATAATGATAAGCACTACTTATAATGTTATATATCATATTTCTTATATATCAATTAATCTAGAAGCACACGCGAAATCTGTACAACTATATTACAAACACAAACTTATAGTGAAACTTGATGAAAGATCATAAGTTTAAGTAACAGGATTACATTTTTAACGAGTAAGTAGTAATTTACCCTAATGCGGTCACTGATTATGAAACAAGTTTCACAGACCATTAATACTATTGCGAGTTTGATTCTCACTGGGTACCTCAGATTTACGTATAATACAACAGTTACTTTCTTTTCAATGATGTTTATTTCAGGGATTAATATCAATGATGGTATAGTACACAGCCTCCGGGCCTCTAAAACTTCATCCTCGACATTATATGCAATTTACTGTCATACCAAAGACATTCCTCTGTTTTATATTGACAGCGTATTTCAAGCTCAGTCAACTGGGCATTAATTTCGCTCAAGTACGTTTCAATTTTAAATATGAGTAATTCTTAAACTGTTAAAGTTTGGATTGAGAATATAATGTGGATTAAGCGTATAAAATAGAGCTGTTATTGTTTGTTGGCTTATATGGTATGGAGGCGAGTCGACCAGAGTTCAAATCCGGGACGAGGCTGTTAACATTTCTCATACCTTGGGAAAAGTATGAATCCAAATATCCCCCCCCCAAATGGGCAAATAGTAGGACAGTCTGGGCTTCAAACCTGTTAAACTCCGCGTAATAAACTGACCTTCCGAGTTGGTAAATATATAGATATGATATGTCAACCCATTGGGTTATTTTATGCCGAAGATCTGTTTTATTCATTTTTAACTCAATTTCTAAGCACATTTCATTCTATTTAATCCATAGTTGGGACCCTGACAGCTACTACCCCCTCCCCGGTCAGAGTGGACCTGGGTTTGATGATTATAAAGGGGTACTCCACATTCCCCAGACCTTCTTAATTGGAAATTCACCATCAGATAGAGTTTAACGTCATACCTAGGAAAATATGACCCTAAGCCACCGCCTTCTAGCACATACATGATAAAAAGGGTTGGGGTTTGCCATTAGAGATGGTTAGGACAATCATATATGTGCAAAGGTTCGACGTGACCAGCTGATTAATCGGAGGTGGGGGGCTCACTGACCGCCCGTTTAGCCTAAGTAAGGACCAAAGAAAAACAGGCATGTACATTTTCTAAACATAAGAGAAAGTTGTGACTATTTTTCAGTGATATTTTCCCGGTACCCAAAAAGTTAAAACTTAAAAAAATGTGAAGTTTGCTTTATATTTGAAGGCAATTGTATGAAGTAACATAGAACCATGAATGTTAACCGACTGACGACTATGATTAAGTTAAATGCTCTCACAAAAAACATATTTCAGTGTGATGCGTAGGTTTACTGTAGCAATAAAAAGTGGGAAAGGTAAATATAGTGTTAGTTTACATAAAAAATAAATCATTGCTTATTGATTACGTACTTTGAATATAATTCAATAAATTCCCACATTACACTGGCCTGTGATATTTTCAATGTCAAATTGTTGCATAGTGCCGTCTTCATTGGCACTAAATAATTATAATGTTATATATCTCTTTCTTTAATTCTATTTCTTCTGCTGGCCGTCTTGGTATGCTCCTGATCGTCTTTGGTATATCTTCTAACATCTTGACTTGGTCTGGTATCTTCTAAGGCCTAGCGTCTGGAGTTGACTTGAGGATCTCGGTCTGGTTTTCTGTTAGGGATTTCTCCTTATAAGAAGCCCTGTGTCATTGTTAGTTTTTAGGTAATAAACACAAGACTTCGATTTACTTTTGATCTTATTTTATTGTTAAATCCCCACCAGACATCTGCTAACTAACATAGCGCGCGTATGCAGAGTGAGTCACAGTTCGGCGGTACATCTTCACTGCCTGACGTCCAACTGTAAACTGGGGACCGAACAGGTCCCACGTGACTTCACGTATTTTGGCGGGCTTCTGTAATTTTCCATTGAAGGACCCGGCCATGGTATGAAAAAGGTCATCCCCTCAGAATTACAGGGGATTGACAATAATCTTATGCAACCGCATAGATTATGTAACAAAATATATTAAACCTGATTTTAAGGCAGTTTTTACGCTAAATCCAAAAATCATACTCATGTTTTTTTAATCAAATCAAATTTCTAATATAGAGGCTTTTATTTGAAATATACAGAACAGTATTCTAGCGTCCACGGGCTTTTAAATAAGTATTATTATTGTGTATAACTTATTCATTGACATCTTAGAAACCAGAATTCAGCATAAAATGGCGATCATGTATCACTTGATAAACCTATGGAAAAAAGTTTTTAACACAGGCCAGTGTTACCACTATAAATAATATACATACTTTTTTAAAAGTTAATTCTCTTCTAGTACAGAGACATGATCTATATATTAATACTCGTGTTCCTTAATTGTACGACCGTTATCATCTTGTAACACTATCTGGTTAAAATGTAAATCCTGAATATCTGGTGTTACTTATCAGCCGAATTCTTATTTCTTATGAGTAACGTCACCTCAACTAGATAATGGATCATTCGCTTTTTATTATAAAGAAAGAAAGGGAAGTAAAAGGACATGCTACACTGAAAAAATATAATAAAGAACGAGAGTAGGGGAAAGATTGGGAGAGGGGGTGAGCGCGTGGAAACGATAACGCTAATCTGTCTCAATCGAACATCACAAAAAGATAAAAAGATAAAGATGGGAGGGGGAGAGAAAGGGAGCGAGAGGAGCGAGAGGGAGCGAAAGGAGGGAGACGGAGAGAGGAAGGGGAGAGGGGGCGAGAGAGGGACAAGAGAAGGGTGTGAGAGAGGGGGCAAGAGAGGGGTGTGAGAGAGGGGGCAAGAGAGGGGTACGAGAGAAGGGGTGCGAGAGTGGGGTACGAGTGGGGTGCGAGAGGCTGGGTGCGGAGAGAGAGAGGGGGGCGAGAGAGGGGGAGAGAGGGGGCGAGAGAGGGAGAGAGAGGGGGCGAGAGAGAGGGAGAGAGAGAGAGTTAAATCAAGATTCTTATACTTTTTGTATGCCTGTGCCATTTTCTGCGGTGATAACTGTTAGGCTTAACAGACCATCTAAAATATCATGTATTAATACTCGTGTTCCCTAATTATACGACTGTTCTCATCTTGTAACATACATAGTTAAGAATGAGACGGTACCGGTCTCTGCCAACTCAGCTTATGAGCAGCATAATTTGGGTAATCTGATCTGTTCGGAAAATGGGGGAGTTAACGATAGGTGTGGCGTTCCACCTCATCACAATTTCCCCGGTCTTGCACTTGCGTAAAGGGGATAGACTTCCTCGCTGTCCGACTGATACCAATAATAGACCACTCCGCTAACTTTACTTGTCTATCTATCTATCCATCTAGCTAGCTAGGTATTTTACAATCTATTACAGTCTCATCATTGTCTATCTGTCTATCTCAGGTTTCTGTCATACGGTGACACGTTGGGACCATTTAGATAGAAAGAGACACACGTGACTAGCGTAATGATCTAACAAATATTATCCCACGCCATTTGTTTCTTCGTCGTCTGTTGTATATAAAGCTTAGTAGACCCCAAACAAACACGGACACAGGAATACACATGCGTACAAGTACACACAAACAAATAGAAAATATATTGAATTAAAAAGACTTAGGAAATTAAATAAAAACGGATATTAAAAGATCACACTTATTTTGATTATATTCTAATAGCTTTCTATATAAAATCATTCATAAGATTGATTTTATTTATTAAACCCGGTTTTGTAAAAACCAGTATGCTACTTAACCACAACATATATTATGAAAACCTTTATTTCTTAGAGATATATAAGACATGTAGCAGGATTTTAAACAAATAACATGGGATATTTTAGGCAAATCGAACTCAGATTTTTATAGACATCATGGATAAATTAATTCATTCTATGTATCACTAATGATTTTTACTATAAATTAAATACTCATTAATAAACTCAAATTCTGAGGGCAATGTGACATAGGAAGTGACGTAGTTTCCGTAAGAGACAAACACCGAATTTCCATTAGAGTAAAATATATTATGAGAGCGTCATACATACAGAGGGGGAGAGAGACAGATTATATATATATATATATATATATATATATATATATATATATATATATATACACGCCGAGCGAGCTAAGGGGGGAGGGTAGAAATGAATGAGCAGATTATCAGCGCTTTTGCCACAGAATAGCTTTGACTAGCAAGTAAAAAAAGCCTGTATACGTTTTTTTTGTTTTATGTTATCGTCAATAGATGTCAACTTTTTCAACAAAATCCGATGAAAAATGTCGATTTTATTCACGGTATATTATGCCGGAAAATGTTCTTGACTAAAGCGAGCTTTTTTCCCACTGTCAAGAAAAAGCAACTCTATAAAAAAGAGTTTAATCTAAATGATTGAATTAAATATAAATTTCTGTCCACTTTCTAAAAAGTGACGATGACCTTATTATAGGGACATTTTTCAGCGATGATCTCTCGAAAATAAACGGCAACAACATTATAAAAAAAAGAGATTTTCGAAATAGGATTTTGATGTTTCAGTTTTTAGTCCGTTATATATTTAACGACAAAATAAACTATTTAATTTCTCCCCCTCTATATGTCTATATATAAGTAAAAGTAAGTCGTCGGGGTGGTCTAAAGTCAGTAACAGCCAGTCAGCGACGGAGTCTATCCCCTTTTCAATAGCGCTAGACCAAGGAGATTGTTTCGGCGTCTGAGGTAGAGAGCCACACCTACCATCAGCTCCTTACTTTACCGCACAGATCCCTGTGCTACTTATACGTTGAGTTGTGGTTTCTAGCCGAACGCTCTAACCTAGGGGGTATATAATATATATATATATATATATATATATATATATATTATATATATATATATATACTAGCTAATAAAAAACGCCCTTCGGACGATGTAAAAATATATTTTTTTTAAATATATCCTGTGATCGGTGGGAGTTAAAAATTCAATTTCAATTAACTAAATTTTATACTGTTCAATTTTATAGAAAAATAAATTCTTTGAAAATTATTTTCGATGATTAAAATTTATTTAAAAATGTTTGTACAATCAATTTAATAAAGAATAACAACCGTATGCATTTTTAACATTAAAAATAAATATTTAAAAATAGATTATAAAAGTTAAAAATAATACATATTGTTACGTTCTTAATTTATTTTCTTGGAGATTTAATAAATTTCATATTTATTAAAGTAAGTATTTATTCATCAAATAAGCATTAAATCAATTGAAAAACTTTATTCAATTTCAAAAGAACAAAATAAAATTCATATAAATTAAAATTAAAAAGCTTTTTAAATATTCTAATAACACCGAATAAAAACAAACCTTAGTTTTTGCAGTTTTAGAAATAAATTTAAACAAATTACTCCCGGTTGAATATTACAAATCCAAAGCAAGCATTACATTAATTGTATAACTTACTTTAATTTTTGAAAAACAAAATAAAATTTATATAAATCAAAATTGAAAAATTGAAAAATCTATTTAAATAATGAAATTTAAAAAAAAACGTAGTTTTTGTATTTTTATAACTAATCACGTCGGCTTGAATCTTAAAGGTTTAACTTATCATTGTTAAAATTTAAGGGTAGTTTATATGATTATTTATATTGTTTCTAAAACTTTTCATGTACAATTCTATGAGTTAGATAACTTTAAATATATATTAAAATCAATTAAACTATATATACGTCAATAATACCGGACAAACATTTATTGAAATAATATAATAGTAGTGTTGCGAACTACTACAGACCATTTGATATATAAAAGAACGTTCGCTTATTCAATGTAGTAATAATATTGACTATAAATTAAATACTCATTGATAATGTTATCGTAATTCCTGAAATCACTATGAGGCAAGCAGTGACATAATTTCGGTTACGGACAAATAGAAGGAGAATCACCATTATATATATATATATATATATATATATATATATATATATATATATAGGGTCATATATTATGGACTCTCTCGTCGATTTTCGATTCACACACACAATGAACACCCACACAGTGATTTGTTTATAGTGGTGAAGGCTTGTATTGGACCATCCACACTTTTTGGCACAGTCGATAGGAAAGAATTGGTGCATCAATGGTTGCCACAAACCCAATCAACGACCGACCTCAGGAATTTTGAATTCAGAGTTATCCCTCTCCTAGACTGGTTACTTACCTAAGGAAGAAGGGCCCAGTCTGCCCTACTATTTAACTCATAGCTGGAAGGAATTTTGAATTCAGATTTATCCCTCTCCTAGACTGGTTACCTACCCAAGGCTGAAGGGCCCAGGCTGCCCTACTATTTAACCCATAGCTGGAGGGAAAATATATGGATTCATACCTTTCCCAAGGGTATTAGCGCTATGTGAAATGCCAACAGCGTCGTCTAGGAATGGAACTCGAATCCATTTCCCACGACTTCCACATACACACACACACACACACACACACACACACACACACATATATATATATATATATATATATATATATATATATATATATATATATATATATACTGTTAACAATATTTTTTATATTTTTTATTTTTTGTTTTTGTTTGAATTTTTTTTTTAATTCAGCTTTTTTTTTTTTTTGTGATGTGCTTGTCCATAAGTGAATTGAGACCATCTGATGAGATGAACATTTGGGGAGCTGTAGTAAATCAACTTAGATTTATATAGGCCCCAATTTTGGTCGAAATAAATTTATTATGGAATTACGGTGTTGAGTTCTTCCTTCCTTTATTGATAGATATTGCTCTGTATATAATCTAAAAAGTTTATTATATATTGAGCTCTCTTCAGTGATTTAAAGATTCGCTGTATTTATACATACTGGATCATCAATATTAATACAGTGGATCTTAGAAATCACATATAGAATCATCCCTTACTACCAAGTGTTGGATAAATCTCATATATATATAAACATATATATATATATAAACAAACAGAGATTTACAAGGCGATTTGTCTGAAGATAAGCATATACTACTTTAGAAGGTAGGAGATCAGCCATCAAATATATAGATTATAATAAGAAATACAGTTCTTATAATTGTAATCGAGCTCTATATTTTCCTTTCTCCAACTAATATAATTGACAAGGAGAAGTCAGAGAGGGCGAGACATAGACAGATGGGTGGATCACAAAACGTGGAGACACCTAAATATTAAAACACACAGAAAAATAGCTGAAGAGATAATACAGAAAAATTAAGATATTTATGTGTATAGAAGTTAAAAAGAAGAAATAAAAAGGATAGATAGATGTGGACAACTAGCAGGTATTCGTCTCAACATGTTTTTTTAAGTGTCAGAAATTCTATGGCGATGATGAATCGGAATAAAAATGACTTTAATGAAATGTGAGAGAAATGTCACAGCACTCCTTAAAAAAAAAAAACTTCTCTGAAAATCAGCTACGTGCTATGAAACAGGCAGAAATATCAATCGAGTAAGTAAATATTTGACCAAAAAATATATGTTTATAAAATAAATTGGAAAAACCAGCGATAAATATGCGAGCAAAATGTTGCAACGAACATATCTATGATGAAAGGGTAATGAGAAAATATGGCGTCGTAAGTTGATTATATAGAGGCGTTACTTTGCGAGAATGTGTGCGAGATGAAAAAAAAAAAAAAAAAAGTTTCTCTTTAGAAAATAATTATTATTTACATTGCTCAGGTTTAGCAGGTTTTTTCAATTGGGCAAATGTACACGTTTGAGGGAAATTTGCTGTAATTTTCTTAGAAGGTGTATTTAGCCAAATGCGTTTTGTAAGAATCTTGTGTGAATTCGAAATAGCGATTTAGCAGGAGGAAATTCAGATAATATTCAAGATAATTTAACCCTCTCTTTCTGTCTGCGTCACCGTCTATCTCACTATATATATATATATATATATATATATATATATATATATATATATTATAATCTTCATACAATGACTGTTATTAACACAGTAGCATTGCAACCAACAAAACCTTCATCAGATGATGACTCTGGGTTCAAGCATGGTTTCGGGGCCGAAGCATCATTGCCACTAACCCAGAGCGCCCCAGCAGTATCTCACGATACCACCAGACTTTGTCGGTTTGATGTCACAATATAGGACTGCCATATCCACGCTGATGCGGTCAGAGCCTTCTCCTGAATCTTTTTTTAAGTAGTTCCTCTTGTTTGGTGGAGTATGTCCAAGTTTAGACAAAAATGCCGAGGTTGAATTGGTAATAAATCCCCGGTATCCGACTTCAATGGGAAATACATTTGTTATCCATCTGTTTCTGACGCATATATATATATATATATATATATACCAAACTTGTTGGTAAATCCTCGTGGTGAGAAAAACCCGGCAAATAGTTTGATTGTAAAAATATACTACCAAACATCACCTGGGGGAAAAAAGTCTTTGAAAAAAAGAAAAGACCAAGATAATCGTACCAACCAAAAATAATCTATTGATACAATACTTGGCCAAAAGAAAAAAAACAATTTATATGCACACACACACACACACACACACACATATATATATATATATATATATATATATATATATATATATATATATATATATTCATACAACCCGCTAGGATATACTAAAGCAAATAAGTAAAGAGTGCTCAATACCTAAGTAGAGCAAATAATAAAGATAAACCTAATGAGTCATATATACCTACTAAACGTTTCGCTTAGTGCTCTTCAGGGCTAAGATTCGACTGAAGAGCACTAAGCGAAAATTTTAGTAGGTTTATCTGACTCATTAGGTTTATCTTTTATATATATATATATATATATATATATATATATATATATATATATAAGATTATTACATTGATATAAATACTCTGAGATTGATATTTAGAATCAAACAGAAACTGATAGTGCAACGAGAATTTTTTTTTTTAAATAAATAAAATCAGCGAAATATAGAGAAGAATCCTTGTGAAAATTAAAAAGGAAATTGTTAGAAAAGAATAAATAAAAGGGGAGAGTTAAGTAAAACTGAAACGTTCAAACATTGGCATATCATCATTTATAAATAGATACATTCTCTGTATATATTTTCACGTTTTATACACACACACACACACACACACACACACACACACATATATATATATATATATATATATATATATATATATAAAAGTATATTTTGTCACTATTTTTTCTTTTATGTACGTTTTGTTGAACTCGACGGGCAATTCTTGTCTGACGAGTTTCTTCTCGTGAGCCCCTACTTCTACTTTTTCCTACAGCTATTGTTTGTTTATAAGTAACCATGGAAACATCTCACCAGTTTACACATGATGATACCACTCACTCGTGCAGAATATACTCGTGTAAGAACCTTTGGTGGATGAATCCACCAATTCCTCCTGGATATCAACACAGGTGACAGACAATTAGGAAGGAAAGAAAAGAAACTAGTCATACACGAATTGTCCGTCGAGTTCAACAAAACATGCATGCATATATATATATATATACATATATATATATATATATATATATATATATATATATATATATATATATATATATAAAGGTACATAGATTGTTATATATGAATACGCTGAGATAGATTGATAGAGAAAGAGACTGATTAATAGAGAGATAGATAGGAACAGGCTGATTGATAGAGAGATAGATAGGAACAGGCCGAAATAGAGAGATAGATAGGAATAAGCCGAGATAGAGAGATAGATAGGAATAGGCCGAGATAGAGAGAGATAAATAGGAATAGGCCGAGATAGAGATAGATAGATAGGAATAGGCTGAGATAGATAGAGATAGATAGGAATAGGCTGAAACAGAGAGAGATAGATAGGAATAGGCTGAGATAGAGAGAGATAGATAGGAACAGGCTGAGATAGATAAATAGATAGGAATAGGCTGAGATAGAGAGATAGATAGGAACAGGCTGAGATAGATAAATATATAGGAACAGGCTGTGATAGATATATAGGAACAGACTGAGATAGATATATATATAGGAATAGGCTGATATAGAGAGATAGATAGGCATAGGCTGAGATAGAGATAGATAGGAACAGGCTGAGATAGAGAAATAGATAGGAATATGCTGAGATAGAGAGATAGATAGGAACAGGCTGAGATAGAGAGATAGATAGGAATAGGCTGAGATAGAGATATAGATAGGAAAAGGCTGATATAGAGGTATAGATAGCAACAGGCTAAGATAGAGAGATACATAGGAACAGGCTGAGATAGATAAATGGAAAGATATTCACAAAGAGGGATTGATACTGCAACAATAATTTTTTAAAAAAGAAAAAGAAAAAAAAAGTTAAAAAAATAATAATAAGGGGGTTAAGAAGAAATAAAAGTGTGGGGGTGAGTTAAGGATAACGTCTGGTTGAAGTAAAGCAAAACATGGCGTCAATTACAAGCAGCTGTCGATTGTGGCGATGCAAAAGGATGCAAATGGAGCTCGAGTCAAAATCGTTCTGCATCAATTAAAACCGCAGCGGTCGACTTTTATACAAAAGCTTTGAGTGACGTCAGCCTTAGCATGTTAGCCGAATTCATAATCATCTCTGAAAGAATATCATGATTAATACCATCAGACTTGAAAAGTATGGTTCATATTTATGCGTATTATGTAGCTATAGATTTATAGATGTCCTCCCACACAAAACTCATCAGCGCACCTACAAAGATATTAACATACACACACACACACTCACACACACACACACACACACACACAGAGTGTTAGGCGTTTAATATATTACTAGCTATGACTATATATAGTAAGTAAAGTAAAGTCGTCGGGCGGCCTAAAGTCGGTATCAGCCAGTCAGTGAGGGAGGCTATCCCCTTTTCAATAGTGATAGACCAAGGAGATTGTTTTGGCGTCTGAGGTGTAGCGCCACACCTACCATCAGCTCCTTACCTTACTGCACATATCCATGTGCTACTCATACGCTGAGTTGGCGAGGACCAGTATCGAACTAGGAACTTTGTGGTTTCTAGTCAAACACTCTACCAACTGAGCTAACCCGGCCTCTATCTATCTATCTATCTATCTATCTATCTATCTATCTATTATATATATTATATACATACATATAATATATATATATATTATATATTATATTATATATATATATATATATTTAGCTGAAGATGTCCTTATTTAAAGACGAAATATTCCTACTCTAAGACTTGTTTGAGTTATTATTTTTTTTGTCCACTATCCTTTTTACCTTACCTCATACTGTCGGGTTTTACTCCAACCCTCCTATCTTCATAAATATATATATATATATATAATATATATATATATATATTATATATATATATATATATATATAAATAAAAGTCACTAGGCTGAAGATGTCCTCATTCAAAGGACGAAATATTCCTACTCTAAGCCTTGTTTGAGTTATTTTTTGTCCACTATCCTTTTACCTTACCTTACCTTATATATATATATATATATATATATATATATATATATATATATATATATATATATATGCATACAGGAGACACACGAACACAAACACACATATGTATATGCCCACAGGAGAAACACGCACACAAATATTTAAGTGGATGAGATATACAATCAATGTAAAATTTACAGAATAACGTGTACTGTATACGGAGAAGTATAGTACTTAGTCAAAAATATTTACAAACTAGCTAAACCTAGGTTTGATCCTACGAGCCTTGAGTACAAAACACAATCCAGATTTGAAAACCATTTTTGACTTTTCCCAGAGGTCGGACAGGGGGCAGAATCCTGCAGCCATATAGGCCTACCATTGTTATCCAGGGCTTGACTACAGAGTTTAGCAACTCCACGTAGACATATGAATTCAACCTTATACCCTCTCTGAAAAAAATGCTCAGAGGACACACATCCGAAAACCATCACAGTTTGGAGAAACTTAGTCAGCATGACACGAGAAGTGTCCTTGGGATTGGGTGCAAGATATCTGGTATTCTGCGTGTTGTGCTTTTGATCTTGGCAAAAGTCTTTCACATAGGAAAAGAACCAGATTGTTTGCGGTTCAGCAGGATATTTCACTTTGCTCAGAAGTTTCTTCGCCTTTGTCAGACGATTTTCACGGGCCTTTTCTGGGAGCAGTTGACCTCTGCGACGCTTGTATGAGTAGTAGCGAAGATCTACATAGAGTGCAAGCTTCATGGTAGAGACTGGAATATTTAATTCACGCGACCAAGCCCGAATTCCAATGCCAGGGTCATCCAACACTTTTTTCTGTAGATTTTCGCGGAATTCTGCTGTACGAACGCAATCAGATCGTTATGTTGCTTTCTTCTAGTCACAACCTCGTAGTCTCCATTTCAGTTCTCTAGTTCAGGCTTGATTGTTTTTTACAGTGTTCAAGGCGCATTGGGCAGCAACCATAATCTCCTTATTTTGATGGCTGGCAATGATCATCATACAAGTTATTCTCTTCCATGATTCAATTGGGTTCCAGTCATCCAATCTGTCGTCACGTAAATGAATGAAGAAGGGTCCAAGCGTTTAAATGATGCGTAGTGTGCGTCAATACTTTCAACCTACGGAGAAATATAACTAAATATGAATATGTCAAATTTATCTTGAACACCCTATATATATATATATATATATATATATATATATATATATATGTGTGTGTGTGTGTGTGTGTGTGTGTGTGTGTGTGTGTTTAAGTTGGGCGTTATTACGAAGCACCTAAAAATAAATGAATTAACTCGATGTTATGGAGTATTAGATTCACTTATTTTTATTATTATTTTTTATCATAAATTTTCGAGTTCGTTAGATACCCTTTATCAAATGACTGTTGTTCCTGTTCAACGGATCTTTTGTCTCTGTTGTTATTGACAGCGGCCGCGTCTGTAAAAAAAAAATAATAACGGAGTATTCCGGTGTCAGCGTTCAGTCCCCTCATGTGAGTTTGTAATTTTAGAATCCATTTAGTTTCTACTTGTTTTCGAGATTGCGTTGTTGGAAATGCGTGTTCTATTAGAATGCATTTGAGGTATGTAAGGTTGTGTGGTAGGGTGTTAAAGTGAAGTGCTATTGTACTATGCGGGGATTTGAGTTTTATTGTGGATTTGTATATATATATATATATATATATATATATATATATATATATATATATATATATGTATATATATACCCGATTCATATAAGTTTCTGAGTAACCTGGTATGTAAGTGTTTTAGAACGTTTGTAGTTAATTTGCGCGGTTTTTGCTTTAAAATAAGTAATAAAAAACAACAACCGGCTTTTTGAATTAATAAACATGAAAAAGAATAGATATGTTTAATTATTCATTTTTTAGTTTCACCTCTTAATAAATTCTGGTTTCATTTTTAACAATTAGCGATGAGTTTTTTTAATAGCTTTTATAATTATACTCGACTACGATAGTGTATAAGGTTGTTGTAAAGTAAGCCCTTTCCCTATTTTAACAATCGTATAATTTATTTCTGATTCAGTATTTTTATTTAAAAAAATGAATATGAGAAAACCCCAGATATCAGGGAATTCTCTTTAAAATTCAATATTGTACCAGCATTCGTATCCAGCCACTAGCTCGGCACGCTCTTTTAGAGTTAAGCGTCTCGACATCTTTTTAAGGCTTTGCATTTTGAAACAAAATAATCTGAAGAGGAAAACAATAACAGCGATTTAATTGCCCTACATGATTGAACATACATTGAAGAATTGAGAAAAATGTAACAGCTTATAAAATAAGTATAGAGAGTCTAAAACAGAGAGTTACTTTTCAATCACCCTGTAGTTATCATCGTCGAATTTCTCGCGAAGCGTTATTGTAAATCCAGCCATCCACGTAATATGTTAACTAAATTATTGTCAAAAATGTGATAAAACCATTTACCTAAAAAGTTAGCTAGATATAATCCTTTTGATGTATAAATTATTCGGCAGTTCCCAAGTTTTAATTTAAATTAAATATTAAGTCTCGATGATTTTTGATAACAGCGATTATATCTTCACGACATCATGTCAACACTGTACACAGAAACAACAGTTTAAACAGTTGAAAGAAATGCCGCGGGTGCTAGCCCCGTCTCTTCTACTCTGTCATCTATGTTGTTATCAAGATCGGAAAGATTTTTCATGTAAGCGACAAATTTATTAGGAAAAGTTCTCCACCAAAATCGCGTCTGGTTAAAAAATTTCGTGAGATTTGAATCCTACCGTATTGAAGGCGCGACTGACTTAACCGTTAGCGTGGTTAGAAATGGGAACGGTGAGCTATGTTCAAATCTTGAACATTTGTCTGAATTTTTGAGATGAGGCTTGATAACTAGTATCTTTTAGATTTTTCGCACTATTGTTCTCATCTTTATAGTAATATCAGACTCCCTCGCTGATTGGCTGATACCGACATTAGGCCTCCTCGACGACTTTACTTTACTTTTTACTTATAGTAATATATTTATGGTAATATATTTATAGTCCCGTTTGACTCAGTCGGTAGAGCACCCACCTAGAAATCCCAAGGTTACGGGTTCGATACCCGTCCCCGCCAAGTCAACGGATGAGTAGCACAGATTAGGTAATCTGATATGTGTCGTAAAGTGGGGAGCTGATGGTAGGTGACGTGGTCCTGCCTAGAAAAAAAAATTAAATAAATAAAACAATCTCCGTGTTATAGCGAAAAGGGTATAGACTTACTCGGTATCCTGTTGATACCGACAATAGACCACCCCGCCAACTTAAACTTTTCTACTTATTGTTATATACACTATTTTTCGGTCGATGCACACTCCGGCCTTCTTCAGTTGTTTCATCAAACTCGGGAATCTTCTCTTGGACACATGACACAGCAGATATAAGGGTTGAGTTAAAACAGTTCTAAGTGATAATCGTCTGTAGGTTGCAGGTTCAATCCTGGCAAATGGTGATAATAACATAGAATACTTTTCTATACTAACATAGCTTAAGATTTGTAACAGGTCATGGTTATCGAAATGAGAAATCTACCCAGGTAGATTGAATAAAAGGTTCGTTTCGAAGTTCCGCGAAGGTTCCTCATTAGGACATGAAGGTTCTCGAGTTCGACAAGAAACACCTAATGAAGGTCAGAAGTCACATCGATCGAAATCATATAAATAAATATGAATATAAAGATGAGGACAATAGTCCGCAAAAATCCAAATAACACAATGGAACATTTTCTTTCGCTACGTTATACGACTTTTGCGAAAATCATGTCTATTCACAAGATAGATGTGAATCCGAGGCCAAACTATAATCTCTAGCCTTTTTAATGGCAAACAACATAGAAGATGGAAAACTCTGAATATAAACCAGCTGTACTCCGATTATATATTGACGTTGTGTCGCATCTTACTCATATTTTTGCTAGCATATAAATGGTCATTTTGGAATTGTTTTCTGTTGCTATTATAAGAAGTTTCTCTCTTCGGGTTTCCATTTCTTAGCCATGTCCAAGTCTTCTCCTGTGCAATCTCTCCAGTTTGTCACCTGAATTATCCATATTGTTGTTTTTTCTTCTCGTTTATGTTTGTCCATTGGTAGCAGTTGCTGTTACTGACTCTTGTAATTAGTATTTCCTTGCTCTTTCTAATGTTACTAATGTATATAAAAGTCTTAATTTCATATACCTTTACTGTTAAATAATGACAGGGGGTGTTGGTACCGCATGATTTAAGATTGCCTAAAGTCAGCACCTGTGGAGATATAGTTAAAGAAATAAAAATCTTTAGCAAGCGCCAACAAAGAAATAGGTTAACAAGTAGACGGATCACCGGTCGGCCCATACACCAATAGTGGCGTCCATCCGTGAAGGAGCACCTTTTGAAGTTGATGAAGACGATCAGGTTAAATTAAGTCTAAGGCTTTTTAGGAGTGGGGTGGTGCTCTGAATCAAAAGTTTAGAATGATATATCTAAGATCTAAGGAAAAAAAGGGTTAATGTCAAATATGGGATGGAGTAGTTAGAAATAACGAAAATTGGGAATAGGGGATGATTAATGTATTTCTAATTAATTTTCTGGTATATATATATATATATATATATATATATATATATATATATATATATATATATATATGTATATATATGTGTGTGTGTGTGTGTGTGTGTGTATAGCTGTATACTGTGGCCGAGGGGATATAGTGTTTCACTAGTGTTTCACTGTGTCTGCTGAAGTCCCGGTTTCGATTTCTGTCGGAGGGAAATCGTTAGTATATACCGCTGATGAGACTTAATAAAGTCGAAACAGTCTGTACGGTATTCTACACATCGAGCCATCCTTTGCTGGGATTACACTTGTCAAGTTCATTTTCTATAAGAAAAAGTATCGAATTTTATGCGATACATGCGTTGTAAGTGCCTTCAAGTAAAAATTTAATATATAATATATATATATATATATACAGCATCGCGTCTCGATGTGAACAGAGTCTTGCCGGCCACTATAGAAAACGCGTGTTTGTTTTCCTGTCGAAAGGACACCATTTAGTTCAGAGAAGAGCTTTGAGAAAAATACAACTTTTACGTACACACGTAGAAAGCTTGCTAACCATTACGCGATGATAGGGCGGCTAAAAATAGGGTATGTATTTATATCTGTATGTGTTATATATATATATATATATATATATATATATATATATATATATGGGGAGAGAGAGAGTTTCTGTTATTTGTGTACTTTCGTGATTTCAAGAGTACCTTTATAACTAATTTACCTGTACATTTTTATCTCATAAGAAATTCAAACTAATAATACGCTTCTTCCTAAATCTTCCGTCCGTTACCATCCTGCAACACCCTCCGCTTGAAATTGAGACCGTCTAAATTTTCCAAGTTGCAATGCACAAATTTAAATCCCGATTATCTGGTGTCGTTTAATCGCAGATTTCTTATTTGTCCCATATTATCTAACCCAATTTTAACAATGAAAGTTACATGCTTGCTTTATTGAATTGTGAATTACGGAATTTAGTTTGGTAATTTTGATGTAGTGTCGTCTTGGCCTCCCGCCTTTTATTACGTTATGTTTTAGCGAGCCAGCGTCAGGTGAATTTCTGACCCAAGTTAGATACTATCGCAGTCGTGTTTTCGTCGTGTTGTAGGCAAATTAATTTAGATATTTTAAACGTATCTCCTCAGAGTTTTATCGGCAAATCAATATAAATATATTTTCAAACACTCTCATAAAAAAACTGTGAAAGAGGATTAAATGAATATTATTATACTCATTGTATAGCGGCTTCAAATTCACGCTGCTAAATCGTGTACGTTAGTAGTCGGGTATATATGGTCACGTAGCGAAGTATGGTCACAGTACCAAAAGAGATATATGTAGTAGTCGGCTACGACCGACTACTGGACTTCAATAAGCAACAGATACGTATATACAAAGATAGTTTCGGGACTTCTGTCTGACTGACCTTTCGTCTTGAACCCTCAGGTCTTTATATTCATAGAAACTCCTACACATCTTTATCTTTTGATCTGATAACGGAAATTTGTTATATATTTCTTTATCTTCTCCCTGCTTCTTTGACCGGAAAGCCTCGCTTCCGTTTTCACCTTTTTTTTTATAGATATATATTTTATATTTCTCTTTGTCTTTTTGCCGGAAGCTTCGTTTTCCGGCCGAGGACAATACAACATACCTTCTACATATGGAACTATTTGGAAATTGCTCTAAAGTAAACATATCAAACGTTGAAATAATCAAATTATTATACTATGGTATATTCACAGGTCCTGTTAGTGTACCACTATTGGGTGGGGAGGTCTGGATCCCATAAAGAAAAGAGACCGAAAAGAGAGAAGAAAAAAGAGACCGAGAGAGGAGAGAAGCAGAGTCAGACACTCCGAAACCAGGGAGCTCGCCATAGCTCGGTGCCCTTGCCACAACTTTACTGATACACTCGGTACAAAATTGATAACTTAAATAAAAACTAGCTGTAGATCGCCAGTCAACTGACAACCAAATCACCTCGCTCCTTTGTAAAATAAATGTATATATTTTGTAAATAAGCATCAAAAAGCGTTGTGTTCAATTGTTTTGTTGATCCGTTGACAGCTTTTGGGTATCGTTTTTCAGCCGAGTTGGAACAGAGACAAAAACAGCTTTCTGTCAGGGCCCTATAGTATTGTATCATCCACAAAACGACTGTAGTACTTAGCCGGAGCATCATATATACATACATACATACATAAACCGAACTCTGTACCCCGGCAAAGTATTATATTGGTCAATAATTATTACAAACTGCTCGTCAAATGTTCAAACATTTCTGTTCAGATTCCAATATTTCCTTAATCGGCTTTGTCTGTTTTTTGTTTGTTTTTTTCAATTTTAGTTTCTTTTTACAATATTGTACTTAAGTCTTTATTGCCAACTTATATCCGAGTATATAACAACAATTCTTTCTATAGGGGGAATGTTTATAACGTCTACAATTTGAAGGGGAACGAGAAACTGTTGCGAAATTAGATTGCTAAACATTAGCCTCAAGCTTAGAAGCTCAATTAGCTCATATGAATAATATAATTGACTTCCTATCGTGTGATTTTGTGTTCAAGCCACAGGGAGATCACATCGATTGAATTTTTGTTTTGAATTTGTTTATAAAATTCACTTCACGTCAGTGCAATACATAAACAAACTGAGCGACATCAGCGCATACACACATATATAATGTTACTCCTAATGAGTCATATATATAACTACTAATAGTTTCGCTTACTAGCGCAGCAGGGCAAGAATCTGATTAAAAAAAACATCCGACTATATATATAATTGGTATACATTTGGGTAGCCAAATACATTCAACGTAAACAGCACACAAAACACACACACACACACACACACACACACACACACACACATATATATATATATATATATATATATATGTATGTGTGTCTGCGTGTGAGAAATGTGAGGAGGTTAATCAGACAATATGTGGAAAAAAGTAGACAAACACGGGATGTTATGGAAACTGGATGTTTGTCGACGATGCAACGTTTCGGCCATTTTGACCATCATCAGGACAAACGCCCAGTTCTTGCTTCAATGAAGAACATTTTCAGAATGGTGAAAAACAGTTATTATATATATATATATATATATATATATATGTGTGTGTGTGTGTGTGTGTGTGTGTGTGTGTGTGTGTGAAAAAGTTGATGAAAAAGTGATTTATTATTACATTCAATTAATATTTTGCCACTGTTCGTTTTAGAAGCTTCATCAGAATTTTTAATTGTTTTAAAACAAATTGCTAACGATGAAAATGTGAAAAGATGAGTTAGAGGAAGGAACAGAGGTGAAGTATTAATTGAATGTAATTCTGTGGGTCTTTTTTTTCCTCAACTATTTTTTCCGATTTTCTCGGACTTTTCCAAATCAGTTGTTTCCTCATAAGGACCGGGATAGCTCAGTCGGTAGAGCGTTCGGCTAGAAACCGCAAAGTTCCTAGTTCGATACCGGTCCTCGCCAACACAGCATATGGGTAGCACAGGGATCTGTGCGGTAAAGTAAGGAGCTCCACCTCAGTCGCAAAAACATTCTCTTTGTCTATCGCTAGTGAAAGGGGGATAGACTCCCTCGCTGGCTGGCTGATACCGACTTTAGGCCGCCCCGTTGACATATATATATATATAATATATATATATATATATATCATATATATATTGAGAGAGAGAGAGGGAGGATGAGAGAGAGAGAATAAATAGGTAACTACCGTACATATTGTTGACTTCTGTATATAGGGTGTGTCTTAGATGCCTACTCTTATTTATAGACTCGGCGATAATCATGTGACCAACCTATTGGCCAATCACTGGCAGTGCTCTGCTGCTGATATTATTATTTATACTGGCTGTTCTGATCTTAGCCACTCAATAGCCTTTGAGCCTTCGTGGACGACGTAACATAGGATTATATCACTGGACCTTTTGACACTACGTAGGATTCCAAAACTTAGGACCTATTCACTTACCAAAGGATTCTATAGTTCAGGACTTACTTACTTTAAGTCCTTTTCAACTGGCCAAGGATGGCGGTCAGAAACTTAACACATATATCTACGTGAATTATCATTTCCGAAAGGTTCATCCGGGCCGCACCTACATAAACAATTCAGGTTGCAAATAGCTAGTGATTACTGTTATACATAGCAGTTAAATATAATAACTATTCCAAAAATACCTATTGTATCTAATTAAAATTTAATATCATAATTCTAATAATATTTTAGTGACCGGCTCAAACTATTGGATATTATATATTCACTGACCCGGAGTAGTAGTACCTGTTAGGGTCACATTTATGGCTTAAATAGAAAAATAAGTTTATATAAAACAAAACAAAACAAAATAATTCAATTGTAGGTTATAAATGATTAAAGCAGACATTTTTTAAAGTCTCCAGATACCTGTTAGAGTCCCATCTATGGGTTGAATGGAGGAGCATGAGTTTATAAGCAGAGTTGTATTATAAATTAAGAATGAGTTTATCTCACAACTTTGTCGGCATTAAATGACTCACCGAGGTTGATATGCCGTAAAACAAAACCAACCAACCAAAGATATTATATATACTAGCAAATGTATGCACCCTCCGGGTGCAAGTATTTATGTTTTAATGTAATAAGATATATTAAATTAGAAAAGGCTAATGAAACTAAATAAGAATGCAGATAAAAAGATTTCAAACAAATGGTATAATCAAAAAATAGAAGAACTGAAATTTACTCTTCCATCACTACGTCATTGCTAAGTGTTCTTAACTTAACAATTTAGTTAAAATAGGAAGTAAAGAATAAAATTGCAGTTATTTATTTTTGTTAATGGATTTCTTTTAAGATTTATCCCGAAATCTTTGCTCATATCCATTAAGATAAAACCAAACAATTAGAAGTTAATAATACTAAGCACATATTTATTAAAATCAAATTTTTAAGATCAATATGCAAATTAGCCTTCCCGTTCACACTGTAAACCGCTATTTTCTTGTATATATGAATACAGTTGGATGATATTAGTATGTTGGTAAGGACAACAGTATTAATAATGTGAAACAATTTTACTAATAATTGAGGTTTAAGTAAAAGTCATGGAGAATGTGACGTAAATAAGAAGGGGAATTGTAACTTGAGTGGTTACATAGTTTCGGTTACTGACATAAAAACACACAATCTCCATTATAATAAGATATATATATAGAGAGAATATGCTCTACATGAAATTATTCTAAACTGCAAAGTATCTATGAATGTGTGTCCTAATTATATCCGTGTGTGCACACATCGTTCATTTTCAGAGCACATAGTAACAATAATCTGATCCGAGGAAAAACGCCTAGATTCTAAACTGATCCTCATACACACTATATTTGACTCATCTCACTCTCTCGTTCTCGTCGAGCGTCTGCTGTTTTGTAACATCGAAAACACAAGACAAGTGTGGCTAGCTCATTTACAACAGATCTGCAGATGCTGCCTTACGACAGACAAAAAAAACCCCTCTCCTTCGTATATCAAGATCAGGATTCGTTTTTTTTGTTTTTTTGTTTGTTTTTTTAATCAACGATTGTTGTTGCATAGCACCTTCTTCACTGGCACTAAATAATTATAATGTTATACATTTATTTATTTCTTCTATATCTGGTCGTATTTTCTCCTGGCCGGCTTTGCTTCTGATCGTCTTTGATATTTCTATCATCTTGACTTGGTCTGGTCTCTGGTCTAGCGTCTTGGATCTGCTAAGGTCTGGACTTTCTTTTGCTATGTTCTTGCTGGCTGGTCGTCCTGGATTCATTTCTTAGTCTTGTTACCAAGACATTCATCAACCACAAGAACATGTTAGTTATACAACTTTTATTTCCTTAACTATACATTTCATGTAACTAAATATCTGACTAACATAGCGCGCGTAAGTTCCAGTTTAGGCAGGACCTAAAATGGCCGACTTCTCTGCCTGACGTCTAACTGAAAACTGGGGACTCAAAAAGGTCCCACGTGACTTCACATATTTGGCGGGCTTCTGTAATTTTCCATGGAAGGACCTGGCCATGGTATGAAAAGGGTCATCCCCTCAGAAATACAGGGGATTGACAATAATCTTATGCAACCGCATAGATTATGTAACATTGTTATATCGACCCAGCTAGATCGCTCAATCAAACGATAGTAGAAAAAGAGAAATATGAGAAATACACAATAATGCATCACGCTGGTTTGAACAAATTCTAGAATTAGCGCCCTATCTAACAGCAGCTGTACGGCCACTTACCTCCCATCTCACGAACTGTCCAAGTAAGACTAGAAAAGCATTCTGGGCACTGTTAGAGAAGTAAGGACGAACTCATAACCAAATGAACTTCTACAAAATGGACACACCATGTTTCGGAAAATGGTGGGTGTGTTCAAGCTAGATAAGAACTAAGCAAAGATGCTGCGTGCTGTTTAAACAAACCTGATGGTAGCACCCTACAAAACATCATCTGTAAGATCACTTACCTCCCATCTCACAAACCATCCAACTAAGACGGGAAAGGCATCCCTGGTACTGTCGGAGAAGGATACACTCATAAGCGATGGACACACTCATAACACATGGACACAATAAAATGATAGGCAAGGGTAATAGATTTTCCCTTATACATGGATATTTCCCTGAAAAATAGAATATTGTTCGATTTATATTGGTAATCTCATGAGAACAAGGATAGAGAAAAAAGGTTGAGAACCATTGAGTTAAGGTAATCTGGACATGGAGCCAATGGTGCCTGGTTACTGACAATTTCACGTCTATGCAATTTTCAGACCAAGCATGGTCTGAAGATCGCATAGGTGAAAAAATGTCAGTAACCAGGCACTGTTGATTATGTCTGTGCTACCTTAACTTTAATATATGCTCTATCATTGATATTTAGCACTGTTTACTTATAAATATAGCACCTATATTATATATATATATATATATATACACCAAAATTGTTTGTAAACCCTTGCAGTAAGAAAAAAATTGGCAAATAGTTTGATTGTAAAAATATACTACCAAACATCACCTGGGAAAAAAGAATTTGTATTTGTGAGTTTCGAATTAATCATCTTATTTATTAACATCTTATGTATGGAACGTACTGTGTCCTCTTTTCTTATGAATATACGTTTTTCTACGTGTGTAAACACGACCCATAAATGAAGATCTCGGGTAACCCTATGCTGACTTTTAAAAACAAACCCAAGCACAACATTTTTTTTCAAACAACTTTTTAACTAAGTACATTATCACTGTCAATCTAAATACTGATACTCTTCGAAATAAAGAACCAAGTACGAGAGTCACATCGAAGAAACAGCGTAAATGAAATGTCATTTTAGTTTCGTTACAAATTTGGGAGTGGGTCGATTGTTTCAAAAAATAGCCAAAAGGTGACGCTAGTGAAAGAAACAGGTTGAGAAACGGCGCTCTTGATTAATAACAGGTGGTTGTTTTTCTCTTTCTCTTGTTTATTTTTCGAACTGGCCTCACCAGATATAAGCGAATAATCCGGTTCATTCTCCCCTTTCATCTTGGCAAATGGCACGGCGAGTTGGATAAACAAATCAATGGAGACGCGCGGGTTCATTGGCATCATTGTAAAAGTGTGGGTGCAAATTACCCACCAGCCAAACACAGTGATAATGTGCCAAGTGGTGTGCACTCCATATGATTCCCAATGCAAATCTCTTGCCAAAATACTGACATAATTCTTATGGAAATTTATTGCTGTTTTGTTAATGCGGTGAGAATGATGTCGAAAACAAAATTCATTATCGCACACTTACTAGCGTGTATCAAAAATGTTTTCGTTTTTTTAAACATGTAGAACTTCATTGTGAACATCTGGAGAGTTTTTGTGCATATTTTTGTTGGATTGTATGGCATGTTAACCATTGTTGGATTATTTTATGCCAAATACGTATTGTTCTATTCATGCTTGATGGGAATTCAAAATTTTCTTTTACACTAATTTCTTTAAACAGATTTTTTAAAAACTTTTTTTTTCTTTAACCCATAGATAAGGCCCTAGAAAGAAACAACCAAACCAACCGGGTCAAAGTGAACCGGCAAACTTCATGTGAATATCTTTTTTTTGTTTTGTTTTTGTACGTATTTTGAATCTTATAAATATATTTACCAAACCCTCCCCACGAGTAGGATGATAAAAAATGTCAATCACTAAAGTAGAGTTGAACAGGTTTGAATTCAGAGTTTTCCTTCTAGACTGGTTACCTAGCCATATATCGGTTGAAACATTAAAGATATATGTCAGATTTTCTAATTTGGAACAGGACCATTAAAAATATTTTTTTATTTTAATCTTTGGGAAAATGGCAGACGCACTTTACATATGTTTACGCTAACGCATTGGGTTATATCATATCATAATCAATCCTATTCACGCCCTGTCAGTTGGGGCGTTAGAATGCACCGACTGCACCTCTGCAGAGGGGTAAGACTCCTCCAATAGGGCCACCTGTTGGCCGTGGGTGGCGACCCGTGATGCTTAAGGATAGAGCCCAGGTGGATGAGCAGTTCATGACATGCAATACTCCACTTTGGCCCTATCTTGGGCTAGACGGGCGGTCGGAGAGGCCCCCTCCGATCAATCGGTTGGCCACGTCAAACCCTAGCACCTATATGATTTTCCCAACCCTATTGCCCTTATGGCAAGCCCCAACCCCTTTTTATCATATGGGTGCTAGAAGGCGGTGGCTGCGGGTCTACATGTCCTGGGAATGACGTTAAACTATCTGATGGTGAGGTTCCAGTTTTGGAGGTTTGTGGAATGTGGAGCACCCCTTCATCACCATTTCTCCCTGGTCCACTCTGATCCGGAGTGGTAGTACCTGTTAGGGTCCCATCTATGGGTTAAATAGAACAAATGTATTTATAAAAAATTGTATTATCCATTAAGAATTGATTTATTCCAAAACTTTATCGGCATTAAATGACCCACTGGGGTTGATATGCCGTAAACAAAAACAAACCAAACCAATCCAATCAATCCTATTCAAGCTTGCCATTTCGGATTTTCGAATTTCTGACACAAATATTAAGAATCTATCGAATCTACGAAAGCTGATCTTAGAATTCGAGAAATAGAAAAAATGTAAACAATAATTGAATGATCAGCCTAGAATTGGTGTAAACTTTATCAATTCTGTAATACGTTAACAATTTTCGCCTAAAGTAAAAGAAATAAATTTGCTAGGGTGGCCTCTTGTCAGCATCAGCCGGATTGCGATTCTATTCGCTTTTCGCTCGCGCTAGACCATGGAGGTTATTTTTTTTGGCTGAAGTGGAGCGGCACACCTACCATCAACTTCCTGATGCTTTAACGCCCAGAACAGATTACCCAAGCTATGCTACGCTTAATTATTGAACCCGCAAAACTTGTGAGTCCAAAGTGGATGCTCGACCGACTGAGATACACTGGCCCTTAAATTGCATAAATAAACGATAGTTATATGTCAAATATGAATGCAGTCACTTCTGATAAAATGCAAATTCGATGAGATGAGGAAATTAGACATTTTCTTTATGTTAGTGTTAAAGTAGCGTGGGCATGGAATCAACACCTGGTTACTGACAGTTTCTCACTTATGCGATATTTATACTAAATGGGGAAATTGGTGTAGTGGATTGTTTAAAAACCCTGTGGTTTGGTCCTTTAATGACGGGTGGGGGGCGGTAGAGGAATAGATTTTGTTGATCAATTATTATGTGTGGCACGAAGTTTACCCGGATACAGTTGTTTATTTAACCAGTTCTATTATCTGGTCTCCTTTATGTACAGAAACTAATTATTTCTTTGATTATATATATATATATATATATATATATATATATATATATATATATATATATATATATAAATTTAAAAAGTAAATATACACATTATAATGGAATTCTAGTATTATATCAATATTAGGATGTAAATTAAAATTTGATTTTATATATATATATATATATATATAAATTTAAAAAATAAATATACACATTATAATGGAATTCTAGGATTATATCAATATTACGATATAAATTATAATTTGATTTTTTATATATATGAATTAAAAAAATAAATATACACAATATGATGGAATTCTAGTATTATATCAATATTACGATATAAATTAAATTTTGATTTTTTACGTATATATATACATATATATATGTATATATATATGTAAAAAATCAAATTTTAATATATATATATATATATACCTATGATATATATATATATATATATATATATATATATATATATATATATATATATATATATATATATATATATATATATATATATATATATATATATATATATATATATATATATATATATATATATATATATATATATATATATATATATATATATATATATATATATATATATATATATATATATATATATATATTTCAAATGTTAATCATGTATATATGGGTTTGTTTAGCTCAGTCAGTAGAGCACCCGCCTAGGAAGCGCAAGGTTCTTGGGTCGATACAGGTCTCCGCCAACTCAGCATATGGGTAGCACAGATTGACCAATTTGATCTGAGTGGTAAAGCAGGGGGCTGGTAGTAGATGTGATGCTCCACCTCAGTAAAAACAATCTCTCTGCTCTAGCGCTAGCTAAAATGGGACACATTCTCTCGCTCTTCAGCTGATACCGATAATAGGCCACTCCACCAACTTTATATATATATATATATATATATATATATATATATATATATATATATATATATATATATATTGGAGAATATGTGCTTGATTGAAGTCATACATAATTTTGAAAAATAATTAGTTAATAATTAATGAATTTAGGGGGGCATATATGTTCAAATGTAAGGCTAAACAAATCGAGAAAATGTCAATCCCTGAATGTACATTTCGACCGATTTGGTCTCATCAGCAAGGTTATAGAGATGGGAGATTGCTCCGTGTGTCTATAACCTTGCTATAACCTTGCTGATGAGACCTAATAGGTCGGAATGTACATTCAGGGATTTATATTTTCTCGATTTGTTTAGCCTTACATTTGAACATATATGCCCGCCTAAATTCATTAATTATTAACTAATTAATTTTCAAAATTAGGTATGACTTCAATTAAGCACATATCCTCCAATATATATAAAAACTGTCGGCTTCAAGCCATATAAAAAATAAACACATTTGTTTGTTTACTTAACCTCATATATATATATATATATATATATATATATATATATATATATATATATATGTCTTAGTAGAGACATACTGAATTTCAGACCCTATTCCTAATGACTGGTTAAGCTTACAGACACTTAGACACTGCAGTGCATATATCACTCTTAAATCAGCCAACCTGAGGTCGCTTTGCTTTTATGCTAACAACAATTTTGTGCAAACTTTTACTTATCTGTTTTGATTTTTCTAAACTCAACAGGCTTGTAGGGAAACATCTGTCTTTTATATTTTTCACACATTTTCTTGGGTCCTGTTAATCCATAAATTTAAAAACAACACAAATAAAAGCAAACATCGCGCGTATTTGACAGGAAATTTATTGCTGTTTGAATAATGTGCCTTCTTTATTTTATGGAAACGATTGCAGTAAGGTTATTTTTCTTGCGGGCTGCTTCTAAATAGCAGGTATTTAACACTCGAGTCTCGGCATTTGAAAAATCGATGAAAAAATTTTAAAATCAAAATTAGAAAAACAGCAAAAGCCAAAACTAATATAAAAGCTAAATAGATACTTTTTTTTTTCTTGAATCTACTACCATTTTTGAGTTTGAGTTTTGTTTAACGGCATATCAACCTCTGTGGGTCATTTAATGCCGAAAAGGTTATTTTGGATTTCAGTCTTTAAAGTAGTGGTTCTATGGAGATAATTGGTTATGTTCTGTTATATTTTGTTGAAAAGGTTGCTTTTTTTTTATAAAATTTAAAATGTTTTCAGGGTTTGTATTCTTAAAGATGTCTCTCAGGTTTCTTGCTTGATAGTAATTGGCGCGGATATGTTTAAGTCTGTTACAATTAAGAAGGATATGCTTGGTTGTAAGTTGTACTTTGCATGTTGGACACACTGGGACATCCTCCCCTTTTAACAGGTACGAATGGGTAATGTGGGTGTGCCCAATAAAAGTATTATCTTCGAAACTAAATTTGAATAGCATATTCAGATGATAATAATAATAATATTGTTGTTCCTACAAAATACGACCGTTATCATCTTGCAACACCCTTTGGTCAACATTGAGATCGTCCAATAATAAGTCTACAAGTGGTTGAAGGCGGCCATGATGTTACAGAAAAATAGATGGATTCATGCCTTTCCCAAGAGCAGTAGCATCAAGTAAAAAAAGAAAGAAAGAAAGAAAGAATGTGAGGCATGAGGGAGAAAGAAAGAAAGAAAGAAAGAAAGAATGTGAGACATGAAGGAAGCAAGTAAGGTGTGATGGAAGGAAAGAGAGGGTGAATGAAAGATGGAATTGAAGGAAGAAAAGAAAGCAAGAGAAATATGAAGGAGAGGAGGGAGAAAGAAAGAGAGGAAGTCAGGGTGGAAGGAAAGAGAGGAAGAAAATAGAGTATAAATGAAGGAAGAAAGCCAGGGAATAATTGAAAGAAAGAAAGAAAGAAAGAAAGAAAGAAAGAAAGAAAAAGAGAAATAAAAAAGAAATAAATAAAGAGAGGGATAGAGGCATGAAGGAAGTAATGCAACGTTACCAGACATAACTCTTTTATGTAAGGACGATTGAAAAATACTGATCCTCAAAATACTAGCGGTACATGTGGAAATACCATATTATGATAACTTAATTATTACAATGTTTGATATATTTACTTAAGAGCTATTACTAAATAGTTCAAATTGTAATATAAGGTCAATTGAGAAATATTATTCATACACAGACTATTAGCGGGAACTGTGGAAATACCAGAGTATGATGATTTAATAATTACACCGTTTGGTATGTTTACTTAACAGCTATTGACAAAGAGTTCAAATTGTAAAACGTATACTAATCTAGGTTTAAATCATTCATTTCTTTTTCTTTCTTTTCTTCTCTTCATTATGTTCGATGGAAACCTGCTAGCATTATCGCTTCTGCAAGCTCAACTTCTATCTTCCCCCTTTTCTTTCTTATGTTTTTTTTCTGTATAGTACGTCGTTTTTCGTCCCTTTATAATAAAATCGGAATGGTCCATTATTTAGCTGAGGTGACGACACTCAATAAATAAGTATTCGGCGGATAAGCCCCAGCAGATAATCCCAATTTTTTTTCATCTTGAACGATTTGGACGTCTCATTTTTAACAAGAGGGTGTTACAAGATGATAACTGTCGTACAATGAAAGAATTTGAGTATTGATATATAGATATTTTTCTCAGGTCACTTTGTGCTTTATGTATAAGCAGAACTTATTCCCAGGTTATATATATATATATATATATATATATATATATATATATATATATATATGTGTGTGTGTGTGTGTGTGTGTGTGTGTGTGTGTGTGTGTGTGGAGAAGCAAGGACCAACTCCTAAGTGACGTTCTGCAGTGAAAACATGCACATGGAAAAAAAAGTTTAGGTCGACCAGCAAAAACTCCTATTTGTAGATACTAGGTGGAAGACATGCCAAAGGCGATGGAAGATTGCAACTGGTGTTGAGATTATATATATATATATATATATATATATATATATATATATATATATAGAGAGAGAGAGAGAGAGAGAGAGAGAAGAGAGAGAGAGAGTCATGAGAATCATTCATGTCACCATATGATATACATATAATAGTAAAGCCCAAATAGTCAGAAACTTCCTACCTAGGTTTCACCTAACGGTGAATCAGGATAATTATGACAATTCTGATAATGAGAGAGAGAGAGAGAGAGAGAGAGAGAGAGAGAGAGAGAGAGAGAGGGAGGGAGGAGAGAGAGAGGGGGGAGAGAGAGAGAGAGAGATTTTAATTAAAATAGCACAGACATGGTCTCAACGGCTCTTAGTGACTGTCTCTTTTGTAATCTTCCGACTAATGCTGAAAAGTGGTATTTCACTTACAGATTGTGTATACATATATTAGCAATCAAGTTACAAGTGCCAATCTGTAAGCAAATAGTAATTTAATATTTTACGGGAATTATGCAAGCAATTAATATTTTCGATATAATCAATATTTCGTAGGTGCCTTTTACGAAAATAACTTCTTTCTAACAGTGAATATCTTGATATAAACTCTTTCTTACTTACAAAACAGAAGATACACAGGAGGCACTCTATTTCTCCACTTAAAGCACCTGTTCAAACGATAACTTATATAAAACGTTGCCTTGTCTCGATCGTATTTCATTATTAATTGACCTTAAAAAACTTGAAAATAAAACAAGAAGAGAGAATGTGCCTGTTAGACAAAGGAAAAAAAATGGGCGCTTCATGATATGGGAAGATATCTAGGCAAAAAATTGCGACTTAAAAGTAAAATATAATTAAATCTGCACAAAATATTTACAGTCTGTTGGTGTCCGTAATCCTCTTGGGGCATCGTCACTCTCGGGGTGCTATCAGGGCTGATAATCATACCGTATGTCTTCTGTATTTCGCATACATATTACAAAATTTACTAGCAGGGCCTATGGATGTACCACAGTGTGGTAATTATTACAACGTCTGATATCTCTACATAAGAGCTATTGTGAAATAGTTCAATTTGTAAAAAGTATAATGATCTTTATTTAACCCTCTCTCAATCATTTTTCTTTCTTTTCATCTTTTAATTGTGTTCGATTGAAACAGATTAGCATTATCGTTTCCGCATGCTCGAACCCTCAATTTCTTTATTTATTTCTAATTATATTTTTCTGTGTAGCATGTCCCTATTCTTCCCTTTCTTTTTTTAAAGAATAAACACGGAATGGCCCATTATTAAGCTGAGGTGACAACGTTTATAAGAAATAAAAACTCAGCGGTGTTAATGGATGTAAAGGGTAACAATATTGTATTACACCAGTATTTTATTTGGGTCAAGATTGTTTTAAAAAATTAGTATCCTCTGTTTTAGACTATATATATATATATATATATATATATATTATATATAGAGAGAGAGAGAGAGAGAGAGAGAGAGAGAAAGAGAGAGAGAGACCACACACAGAGACAGAGAGAGACAGAGACAGAGACAGAGACAGACAGACAGAGAGAGACAGACAGACAGAGAGAGGCACGTGGGCTAGTGCTTAGAGTCGTGGAAAATGGACTCATCGATTCGAGTTCAATTCCTAGACGAAGCTGTTGACATTTCACATAGCGCTAATACCCTTGAGAAAGGTATGAATCCATATATTCTCCCTCCAGCTATGGGTTAAATAGTAGGACAGACCGGGCCCTTCAACCTTGGGTAGGTAACCAGTCTAGGAGAGGGATAACTCTGAATTCAAAATTCCTGAGGTCGGTCGTTGATTGGGTTTGTGGCAACCCTTGATGCACCAATTCTTTCCTATCGACTGTGCCAAAAAGTGTGGATGGTCCAACACAGGCCTTCACCACTATAAACAAATCCCTGTGTGGGTGTTCATTGTGTCTATGAACCCTCATACGTCGATAATCGACGGGGATAGTCCATATATATATATATATATATATATATATATATATATATATATATATATATACATAATATATATACATATATATATTATATATACACACACACACACACATATATATATATATATATATATATATATATATATATATATATATATATATATATATATATATATATATATATATATATATATATATATATATATATATATATATATATGGGGTGCAAAAGTAGGTATACAGCAGTATGGAGGCGCGTGGTCTAATGGTTAGAATCGTATGAAAAGGACACATCGACCAGAGTTCAATTCCTCAACGAAGCCGTTTGCATTTCACAAGGCGCTAATACCCTTGGGAAAGGTATGAATCCAATTCTCCCTCCAGCTATGGGTAAATAGCAGTGTAGACTGGTCTCTTTATCCATGGCTAGGTAACCAGTCTAGGAGAAGGACAACGCTGAATTCAAACCTGTTAAACTCCGTTTAAGAAATTAACCTTATGTCACATCCTGCTCGTGTGGAGGGGTTGGTATATAACAGTATCACACAGATGAAATTAGTAGCATATTTTCTTAAGTGTCCTCATTTTGTAAAATGTTGGTGTCATTAGCCATATTTAATTGTGACTAATATTTAACATGTTAATAATAATAATTTATGTTATTACACGTATATATAACATTCGTTTGTTTAATAAATGCAATGAGTATTGTATGTGTTTTTTTTATAATTGTAATTATAATTGTATACCTACTTTTGCACGCCCCCTGTGTTTATATATATATATATATATATTATATATAATATATATATATATATATATATATTATATATATAAATATAGGTGTGTGTGTGTTTGTATGTTAAGGGATATAAAGTGTAACAATATTGTATTACACAAGTGTTTATTTGGGTCAAAATTGTTTTTAAAAAATCAGTATTGTGTGTTTTAGGCTAAGATAACGATAATCGCCACCAATGTGAAATACATATGCATAACCCCCTCTCTCTCATTATATATATATATATATATATATATATATATATATGTGTGTGTGTGTGTGTGTGTGTGTGTGTGTGTGTGTGTGTGTGCGTGTGGCAGATGGTCCATGACTTGAGCAAAGCAAATTTATCTTTTGTGTTTTGATTAGTGATGTTTGACCATAAATATCCGAAATGAAAAGCCTCCAACCCAACATGTTGAGGGGGGGGGTGAATATGCACTCAATGCTCTGAGGCCAGTTTTCCGATGGCGACAAGCTAAACACAACGATTGACGATCTGCAACTTGACACAAGACAGTGATATACTGAAAGATTTTGACATGTGTACTGAGGCAGCAACCATTTGCTAAAATAAACCAAACTTTTTTCCCCTTCCATTCATTCAGTTTCTTTCATTATTTTTTTTATCTTGAATTTAATCGGCCCCTTCTTTTTGCATGTGTTTTTCTAATGTTGTACAAAGATTTTTTTATTTTATTTTATTTTTTTTTGTTTTTTACTGTCTATTCTGAATGTTGCTCTTTCTTTTTCTATCTTAGCATTTTGTCCTTTGGTCTTTTAAGGTTTTTTTTGTTTATTTTTAAATTTGATTTTTTTTCTTACTTTATTTTTTTCTATTTACTTTTCATTATCTTTTTCCAGAACCTTTTGTTCTTTTTTCTTTTCCTTTTTAGCTGCCTTTCCTATCTTTATACTTCCTTTTTCTTTGTCCTGTTTGTCTTAGCTTTCTTTCTTTCTTTTTTGACTTCTTTCTTTCGTTCTGTCTGTCTGTACGACATTATGTCTGCTTCCATAATTTTAGATTTCCTTTTTCTTTATTAATCCCGTTGCTTCTTTCTTTCTTTTTTTCCTTTTCTTTCTTTTAATACAGTTTTCTTTCATATTGTTTTCATTATGCCCCCTTTCTATCTTTATTCCAGTTATGTAATTTTGTATTTTTTCTATCTTTTTTCTTTCTTCTATTTTTCGTTTCTTACTTGTAACAGTGATTTCTTTCTTTTTTCTAGTGTTACTGCTTTTTTCTTATGCATTTCTTTCTTTTTTTTTATCTATCCTGAGTTTTTTTTATCCTGAATTTTTCTCTTTCTTTTTCTATCTTAGCATTTTGTCCTCCGGTTTTTAAGGTATTTTTCTTTATTTTATAATTTGATTTATTTCTTACCTTTTTATATTTACTTTTGATTATCTTTTACCAGCAACTTTTATTCTTTTGTTTTCGTTTTATCAGCTTTTCCTATCTTTTTACGTCATTCTTCTCTTTGTTTTATTATACTCGCTTTTCTCTTTTTCTTTTATTCATCGCACTCCTTCTTTTCGTTCTTATGATACAGTTTTCCTGCACCCTGTTTTCATTAAGACTTTTCTGTCGGAATTGATCTCTTTCTTTATTTTCATTGATTTAATTTTTCTATTTTTTTTTTATCTTCCTTCTCCTTGTAATGCTTTTTTCATTCTTTTCTTTCTATTGCATATTCTTCAATGATTTCTTTCTTACTTGTAGCACTGCTTTTCTTTCTTTCTCCTTCAATTATTTTGTTCTTATTTTACCACAAATTTTTTCGCAGCTTTTCGTTCTTTTATTACATATTTTTCCTTCTTTCATTTATCAAATTTTTCTTTCTTTTATCAAAGATTT
Organism: Doryteuthis pealeii; assembly: GCA_023376005.1. Taxonomy (NCBI): domain Eukaryota; kingdom Metazoa; phylum Mollusca; class Cephalopoda; order Myopsida; family Loliginidae; genus Doryteuthis; species Doryteuthis pealeii. Next base: position 47,364,221 of record CM042141.1, on the reverse strand, counting down.
TATTTCTTTTTTCCTTACTTTTGTCATCTTTTTTATTTCTTTACTTCCTTCTTGCTTTCTTTCAGCAGGATTTTATTTATTTATTTAATTTTATTATTCATCCATTCTTTCTTTCCTTTACTTCAATTAATATCACAGCTTATTTCTTCCTTCAATTTTCTCCTAATTTAATCTTAAATACAATGAAATGTTTACCACATTTGCGAGAAAAACGATAAACCATTTCGTATATCTTGACATCAAATCTAACAAAGCTGTAAACTGTGAGACTGTCGTGCCGAGAAGAGGCGGCGAGCAGCAGTAGGATTTGATAAAAAAATAAAAAAATAAAAAAAACCCCACAAAAACACAAAAAATGCGACACTGTCATTGTCGAAAAAGATTTGTTGGTGGCTAAAACGGAAGTTGTTGCAGCAGACCAGAAAGCAAGATAATCAAAGATTTCGAAGTGCAGACAGACAATTTTACCTCCAGACAGAAAACGGTTTTTACAATTTTAAAGGGTATGATGAATTGTAGAAATGCGTTCAGACGCCGACTTTATGGTGGAATTGACGTTAAGAGAGAGAGAGAGAAGCAGAGGGGTAGTCAGAGAGACGGAGGTGGCGGACAGAGAGAGATTAACAGACCTTCAAAAGTAATTCTTATGTAATTTATTTGGCGCCACAACTATGCAAAATGTGACAATGTCATTTTATATTGATTATAACGGCATACCAATCCATCTATGGTTATCTAAAGCTTATGCAATAGGGTTGATAGTACGTTCATATTTACACTGTAATTGTTTCTTAAGAGTTTTAATTTTTTGTTAAGGTCCAATCAAATGCAAATAATTTTTAAACATATCTACTTTGACCTATAGATGGGACCCTTACCCATACTATGATTTCTTATCAGAGTGGACCTGGTAGTAATGTCAATGAAGAGGTACTCCACACTGCCAAAAAGGTCAGAACTGGAGCTTCAACATTAGATTCAGTTCGATGTTATTTTTGGGATGGGGTATTTTTCCTTTGTAGTCAGCGTACAGTATTGCCCCCCCCCCTCCGCCGCAAAAAATACAGGTAGTGAAAATAACTTAATATTTTATTATTATTATTATTATTATTGTTGTCATACACGAGGTAGCCCATCTTTTAATGGGTTCTTACCCCTTCTGCTCGGGATACAGTCAAATTATCAGCAATATGGCGGAAAGTTGGTTTAATGCGTGATGCTTTAGACGAAACAAATCCCCTGAATGAATGGGAGGAGAGTTAATCTTGTAACTCGTGTATTTCAATTAAAGTACGAGTGAAACACAACGAGTATTTTAGGCAAAGAAAAAGCTTTACTAGACAAGATACTGAAATGTGTAATTATTAAGCACCACGTTGTATTCCCAAGTCTGTGAGATCTCACTCGTTCTCTCTTCCGAGATTTCCTTATTTATAGAAAATAGACGTTTCCATTGAGCTTTTTTAGGTACTATGTGACAATTAAACGGCGAGTAAAGAACCCGGAACATTGAGATAACCATGGCGGATGCTCTGTCGACAGGCTATACTGATCCAATCCCTAAAGCAGCCTCATCAACATTTCGTTTGCACAATTTACGCTTTAAACATATTAATTTGCCCTTCATTAAATCATGCAACACTCTACAATGGTTCTTACCTAGGCTAGACAGACAGTCAGAGAATTTTCCTCCAATCAATCTGCTGGTCACCCCAAGCCCTATTACCTATATGATTGTCCCAAGCTATTGTTATTATGGCAAACCCACAACCATTTTTATCATATACGTGCTAGAATGCGGTGGCTGAGGGTCTTAGTGTCCTGGGTATGATGTTAAACTTCATCTAGTGGTGAGGTTACAATTCCGGAACTCTGAGAAATGTGGTGTACCACACCATCAGCATTATTCACCAGTCCATTCTGACCCGTAGTGGTAGTACATCATAGGTTCCCATTTATGGGTTAAATAGATCAAAACTGAGTATTAAATTGTGTTTAAAAATTAAGTTTGTTAATGAAAATGACAACTCAACAAGAATGAATAAAACAGAATATCTTCGGCATAAATTAACACAAGTGTTGACATGACCTAATATCGAACTGTTGGATTATTCCACAGGTATGAAATGTACGGGAAATTGCCTCTTATGTTTATGAACATTACCAAAATCAGTAGCAGGCATTGGCTAAGAAATAATGACATTAGAATGCATTTAAGGTCTTTGGAAATTGACTTAAAATCAGTTGATAACTACGACTGCTTTCTTTGCTACAAGTACACTCTTGTTCTACCTAGGATTTCAAGGACTACGACTGGTTTCTCTCTTACGAGTACACCCTTCTTCTACATAGGAGTTCAAGGACTACGGTTGGATTCTCTGCTACAAGTACACTCTTCTTCTACCTTGGATTTCAAGGACTACGACTGGATTCTCTGCTACAAGTACATTCTTGTTCTACCTAGGATTTCAAGGACTACGACTGGATTCTCTGCTACAAGTACATTCTTGTTCTACCTAGGATTTCAAGGACTACGACTGGATTCTCTGCTACAAGTACATTCTTGTTCTACCTAGGATTTCAAGGACTACGACTGGATTCTCTGCTACAAGTACATTCTTGTTCTACCTAGGATTTCAAGGACTACGACTGGATTCTCTGCTACAAGTACATTCTTGTTCTACCTAGGATTTCAAGGACTACGACTGGATTCTCTGCTTTTCCCACAGTTGAATATACCAATAGAAGTCCCAAAATGGTGACCAGAATATTAACACTAACCAGCCAACCTCATTAAGTTACTATTTGCACCAAATACCTTTTAACCGATTATATTTTTATCATATTTTCAGCATCTTTCTTTTATCAATTGAACTTGTTCTTTAATGGTTGTTTTCTGAATTTTACGTTGTCTTCCCTCCGATCATTATGTTAATGATGTTGTTTTCTCAATGTTTTTTTTTCACTTCACCATTTTTGTTTTTTTTAAACGCAATTATCTCTTGTTTACCAATATGAGCTGTTGTTCGCGCTAGTTTTAATCTTTGTTTTCTATTCTATTTTCTTCCTCTACCATTTACATTTTTCCTTTTTCATTATTTTTGTATTTCCTTGTTTTGTTCTATCCTTTTAACATTGACTCTTGTCGTTTTCATTTCTAAACTTCTCTTAGCACGTGGTGTAATGATTATCATCCAAGCAAATGGACTCGGTGACCCGAGTTCAAATCCTGTTCGATACTGTCTGCATTTCACATAGAGAAATGGGAGAGGTATGCATCCAACTATTTCCCACCAGCCGTCGGTAGATAGTAGGGCAAACTGGGCTATTTAACCTTTTGTTAGCCAACCAGTCTAGGTGAATGAACGGTGATTTAAAACCTGTTAAACATCGGTTAAGAAACTGGTTTTGTGTCACATCGTGGAGGGGTTGAAATTATATATATATAATATATATATATATATATATATATATTATGAAATAATAAAATTCGAAGGCAATACAATGCGTAAAAAATAAAGACAAAAAGATGTTTTATATGTCTAATCGATTTCAAAGCAAAGCTTTATCATCAGAGTTTATTTCAGAAATGACGTGCTATTTTTTTATTTGTGTGGTTATAATTTCTCTTCTTATTTCCTTTTCTCTCCTTTTTTTCCTCTCTTTCTTCTTCTCCTCCTTTATGAATGGGCGAATAACTGTAATTTCTTATTTCTCTCTTTTCTTTTTTTTTTAATATATATATATATATATATATATATAATATATATATAATATATATATATATATATATATATATATACCGCTGGGCAAAATCTTAAGACCAGATACAAAAGAACTCAGTAATATAAAGTAGTGTTACTGTAATCGAAATATGTCTGAGACACATTTACATTTAATTAGAAAGTGTAGTTTATCAACAAACAAGTGAAAATCTTAAGCTTTTAATTGATTTATTGAAAAAAACATTGAAAAAGTATGTTTTTTTGTTGGTCATAAAGATAATATCATGTGTAAAATAATTACTGGACAAAAAATGTATAACTAGTCAGTGGGATCATAAATTCACTCGTGTAGCTATCAATGTTTGTTTAAATATAACAATGTTTATATATATGGAGAAGCAAGGGGCAACTCACCGCTTCTCTCTATCTTTCCCCTACTCACTTTCTTTCTTATTATATTTATTCTATGTAGCATGTCCTTCTTCTTCCCTTTCTTCCTTTATGATAATAACGGAATGGTCCTCGTTATCATGAGGTGACCCCATTCGGATACACAATACAAGATAATCAGGATTTACATTTTTGTATTTCATCTTGAACGATCTGATTTTTAACCAAAGGGTTTTGCTAGAGGATAACGGTCACACTATTAAGGAACACGAGTATCAATAAATAGATTTGACCATATAAGATGCTATTTTATTTAAAATGAAATTTCAAACTCAAACTGTTTCTGGTTGTGCCAGACCTGTATAAAGGAACGCGCAGTTTGTCACTTCACGGATGGAGAAGTTTTACCCTATATTCGTCACATTAGTTACATTGAAACTACGAACTACAAAGGGTCTCAAGAAATTTGAACTAAGTATTCTGTTTTTTAAAACTTGCCCTATATCTCTAACATTTTCCGTTGCTCCAAATGGGCCCATTAGCATTTGTCCATGTCTCCGTCTACAAACCGTTTATATTTCAAATGCACTTGGTCGCATTATAAGTATGTGTAATTTTTAAGGATGGGCGGTTAGAAATAAAGCCAAAATGAAATCTTTGAATTGGGTAATGCATAACGGCGAATACAAGCGATGCATACGTAATAAATGGGGCATTTTGTGTGAAAGAATGGGGCATCAGTCTAATGGTTCTATTAAAGACATGGCGAAACCTGTCATTAGGCGTTGGGAGAGAATCGGTAGGCGATTATGAAAGGGACTTTAAAAATGACGACAACACTTGCGACTATCAAAGTCGCGGGAAATTGACGATGGGATAAAAAGGGTGAAAAGGAAGAAAAAGAAGAAAAAGAAAAGGAGGAGTATGGGTAGGAGGTGACAGTTTATTTGAAGAAATATTAGAAAAGTAAAAAAGTTAGACGAGGGAAAAAAGAAGTTGATAGAAGAAGAAGGAAAATGATTAGAAATTTTAGAAAATAAAAACAGAGAAAAAAAAAGGAAAAGAAAGCAAAATTTTGAAGAAGAAGAAGAAGAAGAAGAAGAAGAAGAAAGAAGAAGAAGAAGAAGAAGAATTACTCGTTCATGAATGAAGAATATCACTCTTAAGAGCATCAACGTTAACGGAGATGTGAATGACCGAATTGTTATCAGCCCAATAAAAGAAACAGGCGACTGGGGTTCAAATTCTGATCGAGGGGTTTTTGCGTTTACCACTTGCTAATGAACTAAGTAAATACATGAATACATTTCTTCTTCGTTTATCTATGATAATAGTAAACTAGATTCTCTAGTCTTTGTGGGCAGCTTGTATAGGAGAAGCACACATCCGAATTAAAACCAGGTCAGCAGTGGGTAACAAGAAATTTGTTGTTCAATAACTTCGTCGCAAAGTGGGGTTCCATATCAGAATTCGTGGGTTATTTAATGTCATCCTTACAGAAGAATAGTAGTGATACTATTTAACCCATAGCAGGACTGAGGGGTTTCATACTTTTTCGAAAGTGATTTGTTCGAAAGTGAACATAATAGAGTGACTGAAGTTCGAAACCGCATACTAAGATGTCACAGTCCAGCACCTTAGACACTATAACTTATAATCTATATATTAATAGACTTGTTCCTAAATTGTACGACCATTATCTGGCAACTCTCCGTGGTTAAAAATCATATCGTCCCGTTGTATACTCTTCTTTTTTACTTCTTATTTCTAGCGTCTCTTCTAGTATCTGGACTTCGTCTTGGGGACTTCGTGTCTGGTCTTCCATTGGGGATTTCTCTTTATCAGAAGCCCTGTGTCATTCTTAGTTTTTAGATAATAACACATGACTTCGATTTACTTAGATCATATTTTATTTCGAAATCCCCACCAGACTACTTGCGCAGATTGAGCCGGCAGCGTGCATAACACGACTGACCACCGTCGTGGTTTTTGCCGATCTGAACTAAAACTCTCTCTAATCTAAACCGGACGAGAGTCTTCTCCACTGATTCTCACGGTATCCACCGGAAGGATCAGGATGAGGTCAAGTATTGTCATTCAATCCTTCAAGGCCGTGGGCTGCAACTTATAACAGCCATTTTGGTTTCTACACTACTGTACATAAGTATTAGGTATCTAATAAGTATGTAACAGTCCAAATCGTCCCACATGAAATGCAAAAATGTTCGCAGAATTCTTATTTCTAATGAGTGTCATTACCTCAGCAAAATGATAGACAATTTCCTTTTTATGATAAAGAAAGAAAAAGAAGACAACATGCCTCACAGGAAAAATATAAGAAAGAAAGAAAGAAAGAAAGAAAAGAAGGAAAGAAAGTAGGAGAAAGATAGAAAGGGCGCGATAACGCTAAACTGTTTCAATCGCACATGATAAAAGAATGAAAGAGGTTAAGGATGTAAATAACCCTGGTGGCTGAGCAGTCCATGGCATGTAACACTCCGCTATAGCTCTTACTTAGGCTAGACTAGTGGTCGGAGAAGGTCCCCTCCGATCAATCGGCTGGTTACGTCAAGCCCTAGCACCTATATGATTGTCCCAATCCTATTATCCTTATTACAACTTCTTGACTCTTATTATCATATATGCGCTATAAAGCACAGACAGAGGGTATTAATGTACTGGTATGGCATTAAACTATCTAATAGTGAAGTTCCAATTCTGGAGCTTTAAGGAATGTGGGGTACCCCTACATCAACTGTTTCAATCGCACATGATAAAAGAATGAAAGAGAGAGACAGGTTAAATCAAGATTATTATACTTTTTACATATTGAACTATTTGTAATACCTCTTAAGTGCACGTATCAAACGTTGTAATAATTAAATTATCATAGTGTGGTATATTTACAGGTCCCGCTAGTATAATAATTATAGAACAACTCTCCTATTTTCATATAAGGGAATTAACGAAAAACAATGTTCTTTCTGAAATTATATTTTAATTCCAAACGTTATCAGAATTATACCTATTAATTATTTTTTTAATCTTTTTTCTTATGCTAATAAGGGTCATCAAGTTCTATTTGTTGTTATTTTCAACTCGTGTTGTTAAACCTTTACACACACACACCCAAAAAAACGAACGAACGAACGAAACAAATAAAAAAAAACCTAAAATATCTTAATGGCACACAGAGCATGATGTATGTATTATTCGGTAATTAAATTTACAAATATCTATTCTGAATTTGGTTTGAAAAAATAATTTTGGATGCTCAAATTTAAACTTCCTGCTTGTAACTATGTCCTTTAATATTAGCAAGAGTTGTACTTCGTGAAAAGGAAGTATCGGCCTGAGGCAGAGGAGGAATAACCAATGAGGACGATAGTATAATACTAACAGGACCTGCAGATATACCACAGTATGTTAATTTAATTATTACAAAGTTTGATATGTTTACTTAAGAGCTATTACTAAATAGTTCAATATATAAAAAGTATAATAATCTTGACTAGCAGGACCTGTGGATATACCACAGTGTGATAAATTAATTATTACAAAGTTTGATATGTTTACTAAAGAGCTATTGCTAAATAGTTCAATATATAAAAAGTATAATAATCTTGACTAGCAGGACATGTGGATATACACAGTGTGATAAATTAGTTTTACAAAGTTTGATATGTTTACTTAGAGCTATTGCTAAATAGTCAATATGTAAAAAGTATAATCTTGATTTAACCCTCTTTCTTTCCGTATTTTTCATTATGTTCAATTGAAACAGATTACAGTTATCGCTTCCGTGAGCTTACCCTTTCTTTATATTTTCCCTACTCTTTCTTTGTATATTTTTGAGTAGTATGTCCTATTTCTTCCCTTTCTTTCTTTATAATGAAAACGGAAAGGCCCACTATTTAGCTTAGGTGACGACACTTATAATAAATAAGAATTTGGCCCATAAGCAACTGTAGATAATGAGGATTTACATTTTTGCATTTAATCTTGGAAGATTTGGATAGTCTCATTTTTAAACAGAGGGTGTTGCAAGATGATAACCGTCGGAATATTAAGGAAAAAGAGCATTAACATATAGATATGTGAATAGTGGAAATAACAGTTTATTTTCTCAGAAGGTGAGTCCCCGTGGCGCAGTGACTAACGTGCTGGTTTGCAAAATCATAGGAAGCGAGTTCAAATACAAGTTGCATTATTGGATTAACTTTCTGTCTAATATCCCTGGGAAAGGTATGAAACCCATCATCCCCCATGAATTGAGTTAAATAGGACCACTAAAAATAGACTAGGAATCGCAAGATTCTTGGTTCGATACCGGCCCTCGCCAACTCAGTGTATGAGTAGCACAGGCATCATAAAGAGAGGAGATGATGGTAGGGGTGGCGCTCCACCTCAGATGCGAAAACAATCTCCTTGGTCTAGCGCTAGGGAAAATGGGGATAGACTTCCTCGCTGTTTGGCTGATACCAACATTAGGCAAACCCGACGACTTTACTTACTACTGTTCTTCTATATGAATGGCTTTGGCATTAAATAACCAGAAAGATTGATATGTCATTAAACAAAAAAAAAAATATCTCAGAAAATTTGACAAACGTTTTTTTGTAAAATTAGACATACACACTAGCATGTCCCCCTTAATATAATATCCCCCCCCCAAAAAAAAAAACCAACAAAAAAAAAAAAAAAAGAAAAAAAAACAAACATCTGGAATATTATGAACGGCGAAAAGTATAAAACCATGGATTCTGAGGCCGGATGCTGAGGCATAGACGTAAATCCGGCGTGTAACAGTAGGAGAGTATCAGGTGAGCGCAGCATCTCAGAGTCTAATGTGGTTTGTCACATTTACGATCACAGCAAGAGTACCCGGAGCATCTGAAATGTGCCTCACATCACTAAGATATTGCTAAACTTTTGACTGACGATAATATTTACATATCAGTGGCTACGGCCCTGGACCTTACAAGCTAACATCTTTCATCCCAGGTGCCATCACCACAGGCAACAAGAGTGCCCTTGATTTAAAATGGACAGGGATGGGTCTATTGCCCAGTGCCCGAGGCGCCCCCTTGAGGGGGAATGCCGAGGAGATCATCGCATTTCTTTGCACCCACCATCCATGGGTCACGGCTTATGGGTGGTGCCACATTAATAGGGACTTGTGCCTCACCCGTACACGCGGGGTACGTGGTAATTATCTAGTGTTTACATATATGAATCTGCCATGTTTTTAGTTGTCAATTTTTAAGAAATGATTATGGGAAATTCCATATCAAAACAACCAGAAAAAGTAAAATTGTACCCTTCAATTTTTCTGAAATTTTGGCAGGTGTGGACTTTGTTAAAGTTAGACATTCCCCAAAATTTGAGCATCCGATTCTAAAAATTGACATAAAGTCGGTATCAGCCAGACAGCAAGGGAGTCTATCCCCTTTTCAATATCACGAAACCAAGAAGATTGTTTTCGCATCTGGGGAGAAGCGTCACAACTACCATCAGCTCCTCACTTTACCGGACAGACACCTGTGCTTCTCATACGCTCAGTTGGTGAGGGCCGGTATCGAACCAGGAACCTTGTAGTTTCCTAGTCGGACGCTCTACCGACTGAGCTAAGCCGGCCCCAAAATATCAAATTCACAGATACGAAACATCGGAAATATTATGAATCGTGCACAGAGCATGATATATGTATCATTCGGTAATTAAATTTATTTTTAACCATTACAAAAACGTACAAAACAAATCCAAAAATATATCTAAAATATTTTAATGGTGAACAGAGCATGATGTATGTATTATTTGATAATTAGATTTACCAATATTTATACTGAATTTGGTTTGAAAAAATAATTTTGGATGCTAAAATTAAAACATCCTGCTTGTAAGTATGTTCTTACTTATTAGCAACAGTTGTACTTCGTGAATAGGAAGAATTCGCCTGAGGCAGATAAGGAACAAAAACTGGACGATGCATCACATCAACGTTTGTGGTTGTTTTTAGAGAAACATGCGGCATTATTTGCCCTCCTGCTGTTGTGGTCGACGGATTCGGTCTCAGTAGCCTTTCTTTTCTTCCTTCCTTTTTTTTTTCTCTGAGGCGTGATTTTTTTGAAAAGTTGTCGATTTCAGAGGACAGACGAGAAAATATTTAAGAAGACTAACTACAAGATCCGTCAAAACGACTTCGGGAAGGCATTTCAGGACTGGAACAGGATCAGGTTGTAGAATCAATATTCCAATTACCGTCGAATCGGCAGACAAGGCAACAAGGAAGCCGTAACCAAATACGAATCTTACCTTGTCACAAGCCAAATGCAGAATGCCAGATTATTTATCTGGTACCATAACACCACGAAACCAAGCAGCCAACCAGGACTCAAGGAATTGAATCAACGAAATGTATTTATCGAATATTCCTGAGTGCCATAAATACCAGCTGCTTTGGGCACCTGTTCAGTTGTGCTTAGTTATTTGTTGTTGTTCAAACTAAAAGTATACTAACTTACTTCAACATTGTTGAACTCACAGAATAACGGTTGGCTTGCTCTGTCCCCACAAGATAGTGATACATAGCAAACACTTTGTCCATATCATGTTTCATTTGGTTTGGTTAGGTTTTATGGCATATCAACCTCAGTGGGACATTTAATGCCGATAAAGTTTTGAAATAAATCAATTCTTAATGGATAACACAATTTTTTTATAAATAAATTTTTCAATTTAACCCAGAGATGGGACCCTAACAGTACACCACTCCGGGTCAGAGTGGACCAGGGAGCAATGGTGATGAAGACGTGCTCCACATTCCCCACACCTCTAAAACTGGAACCTCACCATCAGATAGAGTTTAACATCATTCCCAGGACATTTAGAACCTCAGTCACCGCCTTCTAGCACCCATATGATAAAAAAAAGGTTGGGGCTTGCCATAAGGGCAATAGGGTTGGGGAAATTATATAGGTGCTAGGGCTTGACGTGACCAGCTGATTGATCGGAGGGGGCATATCATGTTGTTTCGGGTGGTAGCTAACGATGGTAACGTTATGCCTCAATACATCATCACATATTGCATTAGACAAGACTGAGTCCTATATCAAGCTGCTAGAAAAGGTAGTGCTGCCCTTAATCGAGAGGTAAGTTGCTGGAAGACGGTACGTCTGGAAACAGTATAGTGCACCATAATACACACGCAGAACCTTGTCTTGGCTGTCAAAATCTTATATTGACATCAACTCTAACACCTGTCTAACTAAATCCTAAGATTATTATCCTCTTGATTATTGTATGGGGATGTGTGTACAACACTAACGATGAACTAAAGGCAAGGATTTGCTATTTAAACAAGGAGGCCCTCGCAAAAGATTGTTGAGATTGCAAAGTCTCTGTAACCCGTGATTGAAACCAGTGATGATTTCTCTGAATAAATCTGATTTTTAGTACGAGCAAGAATATGCACCCACCGAGCATAAGTAAGTTTAAATGTAATATAATATATTGAATTCGAAAGTCTAATAAAATGAAATAAGAACGCATATGAAAATATACTAATTTCAATTATATAAATATAATTATTTATCAAACTCAGTTTTGTTAAAACCAGTATGCAAATTAACCACACCATATATTATGTAAAATTTTATTTTTTTAGTGATATATAAAACTCATTGCATGATTTTAAATACAGTAATAACATTGGCTTTTAGGCAAATCTCACTCAAATATTTTATAGAGACCTCGTTAAGAAATAGGATTTATTCTATGTATAAATAATTTTGACTATAATATATAGATACTCGTTGATAAATTTAGACACTTACTGAGGGTATTTTGACGCAAGCACTGACGTAGTTTCGGTTACAGACAGACACATACCCAATCTCCATTATAATAAGATTTCAATATATTTACATGAAATTTTGATATCCGAGAAAGCGAGATGTCATTGATATTTTCGTTTTTGAATAATTTAAACTTCAATTTATACATCGCATCTTGCCCAACTATTTTACCCATAGCTGAATGAAAAAAAGGTTCATGCCTTTCCTTAGGGCATTGATGCAAAAGGAAACGCAAATCCAATATGGGAACTCCACTCATCACACACACACGATATATCTCAGCATCATCATCATCCACATACAGTATTGTTTCACTGTGTCACAGCTCTTCACTGCGGTTAAACATTGCAATTTTCTGTCAGTGAGAGTCTCTACCAACAGAGTCATCAGCATAACCCACTTAAAGGAAGGGACTTTTTACTGATATAAGTATATGTTGAAAAGAGAAATAAAGGAAAGAAAGTATAGAATGGATTAAACAGGATATTTTAATCACTTTTACTTACACGTATTTAGGTCAGGTATTTATCTATGTGTACATTATTCAATCTATTATTATTTTTAAATAACAAAATGAAATGAAAAAATAATAGAAAAAATGTAGAAATGTTCCACACACAAAGAAGTATCGACCTTGATCAGAGTAAATCCTTATTTTTTAAATCGATACTTCTTTGTGTGTGGGACATTTCCAAATTTTTTCTATTATTATTATTTCATTTTGTTATTTAAAAATAATAATAGATTGAATAATGTACACATGGATAAACTCCTGACCGAAACACGTGTAAGTAAAATTGATTAAAATAACTTATTTTATCGATTCTATACTTTCTTTCTTTTCTTTTTCTTTTCAACATACCGTCGGATTCACATCCATTTTCATTTACATACATACAAAATTCTAGAAAGCTCTATCCGTTTTAAGGTGAGCCATGCAATTTTAGCATAATTTGTAGCTCACAGCAAATTTCTCTTCCCAGAATTCTCAAACCATTAGGGGTGGGAGCATATATATATATATATATATATATATATATATATATGTGTGTGTGTGTGTGTGTTGTGTGTGGTGTGTGTGTGTGTGTGTGTGTGACCTAATGAATTTCTTTAATACATATCAAATTCGTTTAGTTTTACAAAAACGTTTGTAAATTATCATACAAGAAAAATATTAATTCATTCAATTCAAACGTGAAACGTCAGACAATAATAAACGTTGGTATTTTCCATATAATTTTTTCCTTAAATAATAAAATTCCTGATAATGGAAATTTAAAAGTCAGTAAATTTTATCGAAAAACTGAAGTCAGTATTTTTCTAATTGATAAATCAGGTATTATTTTTGAAATTGTTAAAACAGTTTTATTTTGTCTATATAGAGAGATGTCTATGTGTGTGTCTTTTCATACAGCTGTTAGTAAGTAAGTCGGGGGCCGGGTTAGCTCAGACGGTAGAGCGTTCGACTAGAAA
>CM042141.1:47313277-47345777 GCA_023376005.1 Doryteuthis pealeii | reverse complement strand
GTCAATTTCTTAAGCGGAGTTCAACAGGTTTGAATTCAGATTTTTCCTTCTAGACCGATTGCCTAACCAAGGTTAAAGAGCCCAGTCTGCCCTGCTATTTATCCATAGCTGGAGGGAGAGTAGGACTCATACCTTTCCCAAGGGTATTAGCGCTAAGTGAAATGCAATTACCACGTCCAGGATTTGAACTCTGGGCAACGAGTCAATTTCCCATTACTTTAACCATTACACCACGCGCCTCCTACTAATATATATATATGTATGTGTGTGTGTGTGTGTGTGTGTGTGTATGTGTGTTTAGAAAAGAAAATGACTTATCTGAGAAAGGAAATGTAAAATAAAATAAAAAACAGAACGGCTCACAATATTGCCTAAGTAAAATAAATAAATAAATAAATAAATAAAATAATGACTTGCAATAAGAACAAATCTTACGCTCGTAGAACCGGTTAGAGAACCGAAATTGTAACAAAAGTTAACTGCACAGATTTCAACGAAAAAGATCTTAGGAATACGCTCGCATATATATTATATTTAATATACCAAACTTGTTGGTAAACCCTCGCGGTGAGAAAAAAACTGGTAAATAGTTTGATTGTAAAAATATAATGCCAAACATCACCTGGGGAGAAAAACATTTTTGGAAAAAAGAAAAGACCAAGATAACCGTACCAACCCAAAATAATCGATTGATACAATACTTGGCCAAAAGAAGAAAAAAAAACAATTGATATGTATATACAAACACCGCTAGGATATACTAAAGCTAATAAGTAAAGAGTGCTCAATACCTAAGTAGAACAAATAATAAACATAAACCTAATGAGTCAGATAAACCTACTTAAAGTTTCGCTTAGTGCTCTTCAGGGCTAAGATCCGAGTCGGATCATAGCCTGGAAGAGCACTAAGCGAAACTTTAAGTAGGTTTATCTGACTCATTAGGTTTTTCTTTATATATATCATATATACGTATACATGTATGTATGTAAAGGAAATAGCAGATTAAGAAAAATACGTCAAAATGTGAGGAAATCTATTGGAAAGGTGATTAACGAACACAGTCATTTAAATTATTATTTCTTCCCTGATGATTTCAGAAACAATGAAGTTTCTTAAATCACCAGATGGAATATTAACTGAATTGATTGTTTATTTTCATTATTCACCTTCCCAATCTATTTCCACACACACACACACATTATATATATATAATATATATATATATATATATATATATATATATATGAGGTTAAGTAAACAAACAAATGTGTTTATTTTATATGGCTTTAAGTCGACAATTTTTGGAGAATATGTGCTTAATTGAAGTCATACCTAATTTTGAAAATTAATTAGTTAATAATTAAGGAATTTAGGCGGGCATATATGTTCAAATGTAAGGCTAAACGAATCGAGAAAATGTCAATCCCTGAATGTACATTTCGACCTATTAGGTCTCATCAACAAGGTTATAGACATGGGTGACCTGGTTAGCTAGCCTAGATTAAAGAACCAAATCTGCCCTACTATCTACCCATAGCTGGAGGTATAGTAGTTGGATGCATACATTTGCCAATGTTATTAGCGCTATTTGAAATGCAAACGGACTCGTCCAGGGTTTAAACTCTGGTTGACTTGTCCATTTCCTACAACTCTAAGCATTACACCACGCACCTTCAAGGTTCAATCATATCTGAAATCCAACAGAATTCATTTCCAGTTCCATTCTAGGGATTTGTGGTAATCCTTTCTTTATTTCTGTTTTTAGTTTAAGACATTCATTATAAGGAAATGAAAACAGATCAAAGTTGAGATAGAGACGAAATCGTAACCCCCCATCTTTGATCAAATATATAGAACAACCTTCTAATTAGCATTTTAGGTGACTATATTTCCTAACATTAAATCCTAGTCAAACCTGATATTATACTCGAAATAATTTTTAATTCCATGGTGTGCATTCTATTTTTTAATTTACCAGAAGAATAACTACATCAAGATGTGTCTTTTTTTTTTAAGCAGTTTCAATGTAGAAATGAAGACGACGTTTGAAATCAGACGTATTGTTTCCTTTTGATCTTTCTTCCGTCCACTGACAGCTGTTTCTTCGGCTCAATACAGAATCAGGAAATTTATTTTATGCAGACTATATAAATGCTTTAAAAGTTTATTTTATCTTTAAAAAAAAAATATAAAAAAACGAATCAATCATGTGTGGATCGGTACATCTGCTAAGGATCAAAATCCAGCATCTGTGATTTCTGATTAGGATCAAAGACTCACTTCCTGGAACATCTGCCCAGAATCTGAGTATAGTGTTTGTGCCCAAAGAAATGTCGTCATTTTTTAAAAAATATACGATACACTATATATATATATATATATATTATATATATATATATATATATATATATATATATTATATATATATAAGGGGTTGCAAAAGTAGGTAAGTATTTGTCTCATATCCCACTTGTATGGACTGGGCACAAGGCCTCGTTTTAACGTGGGCCCACCCACAAGCCGAAGTTCATGGGTGGGAAAGAACAAAAATTGCATCGATCCCTTCGGCATTCCCCTTCAAGGGGGCGCATCAGGCGCTAGGCAGTAAACCCAGCTCTGCCCATAAAGGGCAGGTAATGCCTGGAGAGATGGCCCTCTGGGATCGACGCTAATAATTGTACTTGAACCCGGTTCAGAGGCCGAAGCACACTGGACCCCCAGCCGAGGCAAGTTGCAAAAGTAGGTATACAGTAATATAAACAGAAATTTACCTGCAACTAATAGAACTACTATAATAAAAAATTAGAAAGTAAAAATATTAAAAATCATAATAATGAGCCCAGCCTGACCATCAACAGGTGGCTCCATTAGGGGAGTATTACCCCTCTGCAGAGGTGCAGTCGGTACATTCTAATGCCCTAGCCGACAGGGCTGCACAGGATCTGAATATAGTATTTGTGCCCAGAGAAATGACACCAAATTTTCTTAATATACGATACAATTTGCAAATGAAAAAACTGTCTATTTCGAAATGTATTCAATTTGATATTTCATCTAAAATTATGGTATAAGAAAAATCTGTAGTACACCCACTCATCTCTCCCTCTCATATATATATATATATATATATATATATATATGTGTGTGTGTGTGTGTGTGTGTGTGTGTGTGGTATTTGTGGAAAATGTGACTTACCGGTGAAACAGGTCACAATGGTTAGTTGATGCAAGATTCACAATGATAAGGCAGCGATATAACAAATATAAAGTGCTCAATACGTTTGTAGAACAAATTCATTATAATGGTCCACGGTAAGAACCTACTCAAGTTTCACCATACGGATCTTCAGGGTTAAATCCACTGGATTAATCAAGATATTGATTAATTGCAGTTGATTGCACGTGTGTAAAATACAAAAAAAAATCAACAGCAATTAATCAATATCTTGTTTAATCCAGTGGATTTAACCCTGAAGATCCTCATGGTGAAACACGAGTAGGTTATTACCGTGTACCATTATCATAATATATATATATATATAAAATTATAAAATCAATCTCTCTCTCTCTCTCTCTCTCTCTCTCTCTCTCTCTATATATATATATATATATATATATATATATATATATATAATGTATATATATATATATATATTATATATATATATGTATATATATATATATATATTATATATATATATATATATATATATATATATATATATATATATATATATATATATATAATAGTTACAGCATGATGGGTATCACCTTGTATCTTTATATACTGTTGTGTGGGACGTGATGGAAAGGGTGTAATTGTTTGTGAGGCCTTATGCAAAGATTATCTACGTGACGGTGTTAATTTGTTTATTTTGATATATTTCGTTAGTTGTTCGTGGGTGTGAGTTTATGGCATGTCAATCCTTGTTGGTTTATTTTATGCCAAACACGTTTTGTTTTATTCTTTTTTGTTGGGTATTCAAATTTTAAAAAATTAATCTATTTTTCTACTTAACTCTGACATGGGACCGGAACAGATACTACCAATCTGAGTCAGAGTTGAACTGGGAGTAATGGCGATGAAGGGGTAGTCCACTCATCCCAGAGCTTCATAATTGGAACTTCACCATCGGATAGATTTTAACGTCATACCCAGATTTTAAGACACTTAATCACCGCCTTCTAGCACATACATGATATGAACAGTTTGGGTTTGTCATAAGGGAGCTAGGTTTCGGACAATATATAGGTGCTAAGGCTTGATGGGAAAAGCCGATTGATCGAAGTGGGCTTCTCCGACCACTCGTCTATCTTAAGGAAGGGCCAAAGTGAATATTCTGTAATTCCTATTGAATATGCATTTAAGAAAAAACAAACTATTGCGTGTGTATTTCTTTTCAGTTAATTCGATCATGTGTAGAAGAAGGCTTCTGTAAATAAAAGATGCTAAAAATATCCTTTTCTCATGGCTACAAAAATATAATCTACTATCATATTTCAAAACACAACTTTATCCATGATGGACTTTGCCAAATCCGGCATTACTGCATCCTATTTTGATATTTTTCTTATGTCTGCTAATGCATGGCCAATGTAACTTTCCAAATCTTTCTTGTAGAAGGTTACCATCGTTTTGAAGTATTTGAGTTGATATCAGAATGTACGCAATCCTTGGTGACTTTTCGCTTTTTTTTCTTAGGATTAATGCTTCAAATGCACGCAGTAACATTGGCTTAAGTTTCACCTACGTATGTAAAAATACAACCATTGAGAACAGAGTGTCTTCACAGACAAAGCCGCCCTGGAGGCTGGGGCTGTAGAATACACCACAGTACCTCTGCAGAGGGGTAATATATCCACAATCTGACAACCTGTTAGCTGTGGGTCGTGAGCCACGATGCTTAATAACGGAATGCTGGGGCCTGAACAGTCCATTGCATGTGTTGCATAGTGCTCTACTCAGGCCACAAAATCGTACATGTCATATACTGTTGCTGGGTCGTATGTGTTAGTAATGGAGTATAAGGATTCACACGTAGACATATGTAGTAGTAAGACTTTTAACGTTTATTTATTTCATCTCGTGGTGGGTGCGTGTGGGTGGACGAGCTGGACAACGGCGCTACGAATGTTGCAGGCTGGCGATCGGGGGGTGAACGGGGTGGGCGAGCATCACTGCCCGCTCGACCGTGTCGACGTTCAGACACCTTGTGCTCTCTTCGCCGTCTCTCTGGGTCCCTCTTCTGGGCTGGCCTGATAACCGCTTAAGTACTGACGACCGCCCACACATTCTTTTGTTCCTTGACCGGAAGTCCTTTCTCTTTGTTCAAATTCGCGTTTGTCCAGATGAGTCCTTTGTCACACCAGACCCTCTGTCTACCCTAGACATTGTCTTCTCAGTTCAATTTTCCTTTGTCTTTTCGACTTCCCGCGCAAAACAAACAGTCAATCTGCAACACATGCAGCGCTCCACTTTGACCCTTACTTACGCTAGATAGTCGGTCGGAGATGCCGCCTCCGATCAATCAGATGGTCACGTCAAGTCCTAGAAGCTATATGATTGTTCCCACCCTATTGCTCTTATGGCAAGCTTCCAGCCTTTTTTATCATATATGTGCTAGAAAGCGGTGGCTAACGGTGTTAGTGTCCAGCCACCACCTTCTAGCACATATATGATAAAAAGGTTTCAGTGGTTTGGACAATCATACAGGTTCTAGTCTGACAGCTCGTCTCGCCTAAGTAAGGGCCAAAGTGGAGTCTTGCATATCATGGACAGCTAAGTTACTAGAGTTCCCTCCTTAAGCATCACTGATTGCTACATTGGGGGATTCTACCTCTCTACAGAGGTGCAGTCGGAGTATTCTTCAGCCCCAGCCAACAGGGTGGATTGTTCAATAATATATTCTGAAATTCTTAAAGTCTATTTGTTTATATCTATCTATCTATCTCAGTCTGTTTGTTTTTATCTATCTATCTCAGTCTGTTTGTTTCTATCTACCTGTCTGTCTGTCTGTCTATCTATCTATCCATCTATCTCAGTCTGTTTGTTTCTATCTATCTATCTCAGCCTGTTTGTTTCTATATCTATCTATCTATCTAATAATCTATCTATCTCAGTCTGTTTGTTTCCATCTATCTGTCTATCTATCTATCTCAGTCTGTTTCTATCTATCCGTCTGTTTATCTATCTATCTATCCCAGTCTGTTTGTTTCTATCTATCTCTGTTCGTGACATTCTCATTCTGTTCGTACCTACCTACCTACCTACCTATTAAATGACAATACAGAGAACAAACTTTGTAAACCCACAAGTGGTTGGTCAATGTTCCGAGGCAATATCAATATTTCAGCTTTTACAGCCCATCTTTTTGGGGAAGAAAATCAAATTAAAATGGTCATTGGTCAGGTATTTAATGGAACGGAATATAGGATTTGTAGATATCTCAATGTCAGAAGGTTCTGAAAACACAACCTAATTTTAAACTTTGAGGTGACGACCTAAAAAAAAGATAGGTGATTCAAAATATTTCCATTGAAAAAAAAATTAGTGACACTGAGACCAGAGGGTTCGAGCGATCTGACTGAAACCTGGGAGGGGTGGGGTTAACGACCTTGACGTAAGGAAACATTTTTGATAGACACATGTGAAATGGATGCCTCCCCTCTTTCTCTCCATATATATAATATATATATATATATATATATATATATATATATAAAGGATAAAAAATAAAGGAAATAATGTTGAATGGATATAATTGGTTTAATGAGGTGCCAACACGTGTTTCGGCCTAGATTTTTTTCATGTACACATGGTATTCTATTTATTATTATTTTAATTATAAAATAAGATAATGGATTTTTTTTTAAATTAAGTATACAAAGAAAACGGCCTTTTCAGTGCAAAATGTTTAATAGTTGAAGTTAAAACGGTCAAAATACAGAGAAATTGAAAGTGTTTAAAAAATGAATATATTTGAACATTTTTTTAGACGTTTACGGTTGGAGAAATAAAGTAATAGTTAGTGACACTTATGGTTTGAGAATAAAAATGAATATATATATATATATATATATATATATATATATATATATATATATATATATATATATATATATTCATCAAAAGTTGATACAACTTTTTCATTGTAGTAGCCTTACTAGTTAATCCTCAATATTCGTAAAGTATATAGTATTTATAGCTGTAGATAAAAGGTTTTTCTCTCTTCCACAGTCTCGGTGTTCAAGGTACGCCGTCTTCAGGAGATATATTTCTCTTTCTTATATATATATATATATATATATATATATATATATATATAGATAGATAGATAGATAGATAGATATAGAGATTTAATTAGCGAGGCTTTTCGGTAAAGCAATCTATTTTCATGTCCCTGTTGTTGTGTATATATATGTTAATTTATAAGTCTGTACGCGCGATCTCATGTGTAACAATCTGTTTCTACCTCATATTAAATCTTGATTCATTCGGAGAGAGATGTTACTTGTTACCACAGAAGAAAAATAAGAAACAAGAAAGAAAGAAAGAAAGAAATAGACAAATCTTTTGATTCTCATCTCACCTCCGCCTTTTTTTTCCTTCTGGATTTCAATATAATAAAAACAAAAAGAGGAAACGACTAACAAAAAGAAGAAGAAAGAAAGAAAAGAAAAGATTAAAAAAAAAAAAAAAAGAAGCAAAATCCAAAATTCTTTGGATGTGAGGCACGTGCCGTACCCCCAACCCCCATTCCCACATCCAATCAACAAGACACGATGACACTCGACGCACATGTCTTCTGCGTTCTCACGCGCGCGGGCTTCTCTTGCGCCTTGTCGACGCCATTGAGCCAGACATCAAAGGGGTCGCCTATCGTCTCTGCAACACCAGATTCCCTCGTTCCTTTTCTTCTTTCTGTTGTCTTTCTTTCTTTCTTTCTTTCTTTCTTTCTTCTTCTTTCTTTGTCTTGTTGCATCAGCCTTGTTGTTGTTGTTCTTCTTGTTTTCATATTGAACAACCTTCTTCGATTCCGTTCGCCAATTAGACCCCTTTTCTCTTTCTCCTTTACATACGCCCCTGTAACAACTTCCTCCCACGTTTTTATTTCATTTTCGCTTTAGTTTTACTTTTATTCTAGTAATTATTTCTTCCACTTATTATTTTTCTTCCCATGAGTTTTTTTTCATACCCACTTAAGCTGGTTGTTCGCTGGAGCCTAAGTGACAGTAAGTCTTCTAAGGTCTCCAGGACTCTTTTGAGTATTCTAACTGATCTGGATGGTCTTGATTATTCCTTTGTTTTCCAGTTCCCTCAGACTCTTTTCCAAAACCTTGGGGACCGTTCCGATGGTAGCAATTACAATTGACACGACCTTCCGAACTTCCTCTCAATATTATTATTATTTCCCACATTGAGTGTTTCTGACATCCACCTCAGCTATTGGTCTTTCACCTGAGGCTAAGTGATAGCAAGTCTCCTCAGGTCACCTGGACTCTTAACTATTGTAACCGATACTGTTGTTTACATGGTTTTCATTCTTCCTCTAATTTCCAAATTACCCAAACTTTTTCCAAACCCTTAAGTGTTATTATTATTATTATTATTATTATTATTATTATTGTACGTTTTTCTCAGAAGCGTAAGCTGATGGTCTTTCACTGGTATCTTCTCAGGTCCACAAGGACTATTCTAAGTATGCCCACCAAGCATGAATAAAACAATACGTCTTTGGCATAAAATAACCCAAGGGTTGACATGACAAAATCCAACAAAAAAATTCAAACCAAACAATTTTTCTTGAACGCCAACTCCGTGAAAAAAAATGAATAGATTGTTAAGGCATTTCTATTTGAGTAATAGATGGGATCTACGAGTAATAACCGGTAATAATAGCAGTGAAAACACTCTCCCATCTCATGCAGTTTAGTGTCATACCCAGGACACTCCACCTTTTTTAACATAATGTATAAGCGTCGCCAACAGAACGAGCTAGTAATTTCAGGTTGAGTTCTCTCCCTTGATCATGTCCTGGGTATTACGTTAAAGTACATCTAATTGTGAAGTTCAGATTTTGGAGTTCTATGAAGTGTGGATAACCCTTTCATCGCCATTACACTTCGGTCCACTTAATACCGCGGACTTTTCGCGGCCTGTGTCTATTGATGAAATTAACAGTGTCGATCCCAGGGGGCTATCCCCCCAGGCAATACCTGCCCCCTCGATCTAAAGGGGTAGGGCTGGGTTTATTGCTCAGTGCCTGAGGCGCCCCCTCGAGGGGGAATGCTGAAGGGATCGATGCATTTTTTGTGTCTACCACCCATGAGCTTCGGCTTGTGGGTGGGCCCACATAAAAACGTCCTTGTGTCATGCCCTCATAAGTGGAGTGAGAGGTTCACTCAAACACAGTCTGGTAGTGTTGGACCATCTAGGCTATAATATGTAAGCAAAATTGCTACATATTTATGGACTTTACCAAAATCAGCAGCGGGTACTGTCCGATGAAAACGACATTAGTATGCATTTAAGGCCATAGGTAATTGCCCTGAAATTAGTTGCCAACAGGATTCTCAGGTTCAAAGAGTACATTCTTGTTCTAACAAGGATTTCACGGACTACAATTGAATTTTCTGCTACAAGGAGTTCTACCTAGGAATTCAAGGAACACAAGAGATTTTCTTCTACTGAGAATACACCCTTTTCGACAATTTGATGTACCAAGTAAAAGTAAAGTCGACGGGGCGGTTTGAAGTCGGTATCAGCCAATCAGTGAGGGAGTCTATCCCATTTTCAATGGCGCTAGAACAAGGAGATTGTTTTTTAGCATCTGAGGTAGAGCGACACACCTAACATCAGCTCCTTACTTTACCGCACAGATCCCTGTGCTAATCATACGCTGAGTTGGCGAGGACCGGTATCGAACTAGGAACCTTGTGGTTTCTAGCCGAACGCTGGTAGAGCTAACGCGGCCCAAACGAGCATAATTGTAGCAGGTAGTAATTTTTCGGGTCCCAGTGGTTTAAATAGAAAAAAATTGAGATTTAAAAGAATTTTGAATACCCATCATGAATAGTCTTCGGCATATAATAAACCTTCAAATGTTGACATGCCGTAAAATCCAACATATCACACCAAACCATCTCTCTTGATTACAAATTCCGTGAAAAATTAATAGACTGTCAGGTTTTTTTTGTGAGATACAGAGGACAAGGATGGAATTCAGTCATGAATATTCCCAAACAAGAAAGCTGATGATAATGCATAAACTTTTACACTGGAGAGAGAGACGTGTTTGACTGACATTAAGTGAAGAGAGAAGAAAACGGAAAATGGTCTAATCAGGATTTAACTCTTTGTCGAATCTTTGATCAACGAACATGAAAATTACAAAAGACAGAAAAAAAAGAAACAGGCTAATTGCAGCAGTCAACATTCTGAAGAGAAATAAAAAAAGAAGACATGTAACATTCCAGAAAACAAGGAAATAAGAATCCAAAATTAGAGAGGAAAAAAAAAAAGAAAAAAAAAACACACACACAAGAAGACAAATTTACGGCTGAAGAAGTAAGGACGAACTCGTTGGCAACCTCATCCAGTCTGCCCTGCTATTTACCCATAGCTGGAGGGAGAGTAGGATTCATACATTTCCTAAGGGTATTAGCGCTAAGTGAAATGCAATTACAACGTCCAGGATTTGAACTCGGGGCGACGAATCCATTTCCTATGACTTTAACCATTACATCACGCGCTTTAGTGGTCTTATATAACTCATTCGCTGGGTGGGAAGGGGTTTATACCTTTACCAATTATACTAGTCCGAAAGGGAACGTAAATGTGCGACTGGAATTCGAACTGTCTTACCAGGATTTCGCTGTCTAGCATTTTAGCCAATACGACATGTGGAGTCCCCGATATATCATCTTGTAGCTTATCGCAAGGAAATCACGCTGGTAAACATGCCCATTTTTCAGTTTGTTGCTTTTATAATGTAATTGATCTGCAATAAGATTATTTCAATCTTCCTCAGACAAAGCAAAGCCTTGTAAAAAAAAGTAATGCAAATAAACTGAATTGTATACAATCTGTTGGGCGATGTTTTCCAGCACATTTTCATCGGTGATTGCACAATCACACGATCCATTCCTGATTCTCCAAAGATATACTCAACGACAGTTGTATCATTATGTAACACTAAGTTGATGACAGGATGATTGGAAAGTGATAAATACAAGGGCCAATAGGTGAGGGACGTTTCACGAGAGCACATCCCACGTAGGTTTCGTGGTGAGAAGTTGTATGAATGAATTCTTTTATTAAATTAGTATTTTATAAAAACATTTTGGAAAACTTTTTACGTCAATCAGCCTAACTTATCAACTTGTTTTGAAATCTCAATAAAATATCACTTGTTTGGTTAAGATATTTACCTCCTATAAAGTTAAATTTTTGGATATGTTGTAACAGCGAGTTGATGACAGGCTAATGGGAAAGTGATAAAAATAAGGACCATAATGTGAGGGGAATTTCACGCGCACAATCTCGCTCGGGTTCCATTGTGATCATTTGTATACACGAATTTGTTTAATGAATTAATTTATTTATGAATCGTTTATTTTGAAAAAGAATATAGAGGAAAACAGATTTACGTAAATCAGCCTCATTTATCTAATTGTTTTGAAATCTCCATAATATATCATTTAGTTGTTAAAGATATATACTTCCGATAAAGATACATTTCTATGTACATTTTTGAGTAACATTGATGGTAGAGTATTAAGTCAACCAAAGTATACATTGTGGGAAAATAAACATAACCGTTAATAATTGACATGAAGTAAAGTAAAGTAAAGTCGTCGGGGTGGCCTAAAGTCGGTATCAGCCAATCATCGAGGGAGTCTATCCCCTTTTCACAAGCGCTAGACGAAGGAGATGTTTTTTTCCATCTGAGGTGGAGCGCCACACCTACCATCAGCTCCTTAATTTATCGCACAGATATCCGTGATACTTATACGCTGAGTTGGCGAGGGTCAGTATCGAACTAGGAACCTTGTGGTTTCTAGCCGAACGCTCTACCGACTGAAGTAATGCTTACCAAACCAGTATTAAATTATTTTGGCTATGAATTGCTTTTTCATCCCATCCATTGTTCTATGGTGGCTTGATTTAAGTATACTAGCAAAATAAAAAAGAAAAAACACACACATAAAAACACCCTCCAGTTGAATTAAAAATTAATACTTGACACGATCTTTCGTAGCAAAGTGTAAACCGATTTTTGAAAAATTATATTTTTTTCAATAATAGGCATAAAAATAGTTTTGATGTCAAAATTTACATAGATATATTTTCTTTGTTAACTCCTAAATATACATTAAAATAAAACTATAAATAAATAAATTATACCCGGAATATTTTTTATTAAAACTTGTTTTAAAAAATGTGCACTCTTTAATATTACATGCTTAATTTCTGAGTATATATAATATAGTGTTGTTCTTAATTCTATGTATTAACGATTTTGACTATGATTAAATAGTCATCGATAAACTTACTCGATTGCTGAGGGTATTGTGACGTAGTTTCGTTTAGACAGACACCGTATTTCCATGATATATATAGATATCAATTTTGTTAATTACAGACTCCTTCTATGGCTAGTGGGCCAACCTTCAAATAGAATTCTTCTAACTTCAATAATTATTGATATTTCATTTCCGTGGCCTTCTATCATATGAATATAAGTTTAGAACAGAGATTCCCAACTGGGGTCTATATAGATCACCGAGGACCCTATAACATTCTTTGAGCGTGTGGTGTAATGGTTAAAGTCATGGGAAATGGACTCGTCGCCCCGAGTTCAAATCCTGGACGTGGTAATCGCATTTCACTTAGCGCTAAAACCCTTGGGAAATGTATAAATCCTACTGTCCCTCCAGCTATGGATAAATAGTAGGGCAGACTGGGCTCTTTAACCTTGGTTAGGCAACCTGTCTAGGAGAAGGAAAACTTTGAATTCAAACCTGTTGAACTCCGCTTAAGAAATTGACCTTGTGTCACATCCTGCTCTTGTGGATGGGTCGGTAAATGTATATAACATTTTTTGAGTACAGGCAAGCAAAAATATCTAACTATAAAATACGACAGGATTTTTAAATATTGAATGCCTATGGGTGATAACCAGAGTAAAATAAGAAGTAAAGGGTCCATAGGGTTAAAAAGGTGTGACAACCACTGGCTTAGAACAAATTAATTTATTTAGCTTTTTTAAATTAGTTTTACTAACAAAAAATATGTGCTCTCTGGGCACAATCATTTAAGTTTTAATATAATTAACTATTATATTAAATTAAAAAGACTAATGAAATTAAGTAAGATCACAAAAAAGGTTACATTTATTCCTTATTTATTCTAAAAAAATATTTAGAGAAATAACTGCACAGAAATACAGATATAAACGTACATTGTATACAACTGCCTAACATGTAGACATAAAATAATCCCAGATGGGTTGAACTGCTGTTAAAATCTAGCACTCAATTTGACTGTAACTACTTGATAGAATCATCATTCCCAACACACTTAATCTAAAATATGTTATTATTCATTTGAATGTGTTGAAATAAGATTTTAGCTAACATCGATTATTTATGTCGGCTGAAGCCAAATTGGTAGATATGAATTACAAAAAAGAAGATATGATTGAAAATGGAGTACAATAAGGTAAATCTCATGTTGCTAAGAAAACCAATATAAAAAAATGCCAAAAAAACAAAATGGAATTTAGACGAAATTACATCCAATTTCATTTCGTATTTATTAAAAGCAATAATTTTCAACGAAGAGGAAGTTCGTTCTTTTTTTTTATAGAGATATCTTAAATAGTGGAGTTTTTTTTAAACGCATGGAAAATTAACTTTAATATTTTTAAATGTAAATGTGTAATATCTGCTAGATAAATGTAGAGTATTTCAGATATATTTGATTGTTTACATTTTTAATAAAAACACGAATTCGGAAAATATATTTGTAGAAATCTATATTTCCCAGGATTATTAGAGTATGCATCTCATTTCTGGTTATCTTGTGATGATGGAATCTGTTATGTTGATGAATTCAGACTACAAGAGATTCAGTGTTCGAAAGTTCCTCGAGTGCTTTCTTTTTAAAACAGAAAAAAAAATAGAGGACATAAATAGTTTGAAGGAAGAACACATTATATAAAAAAATTAATTTTAAAAATTTCCAAAGTTACTCAGATTTTGCGATGACGTGTGAACGGTGAATTGTTGGTTACTGATTGGTCAGCACAATGCTGAGAAGGAGAGAAAGAGAGCGTGAAGAGTTGGCAGTCTGGACTGAGTGTTTGCAGATAGTAGACGCGGGAATTAGGAATTTAACCTGGGGATAAAATAAAATACTTCTGAAAAAAAAAGGCAACAAAAATGTCTTGTGTTCGTTATTAAAAACTATCAACGGCAAAAGACAAGACATTCTCAGGAGAATCCAACAACCGATCTAGACTCAGAGAGACCCAGCAACATCGAACCGATCGGACACAGAGCGACCAAGTAACATCGATCCAGAATAGTAGAGATCCAACCAGATCCAGTCCAGAGATTTATAGAACAGTGTGAATAATTTTTAAAAAAAGAAAAGAAAATATGAAAATGATATATCAGTTATTTTGGTTTGTTAGATTTCACGGCATGTCAACCCTTGTTAGGTTATGATATGCCGAAAAACTTTTGTTCTATACGATTTTAACGTATTTTTAATACTCATTTATTTCTATTTAGCCCATCGATGGGACCCTAAAAGGTATTACAACTCAAAGTGGAACTGGGAGTAATGGTGATGAAGGGGTATTCCACACTACGCAGAGCTCCAAAATTGGAACTTCACCATTAGATACATTTTATTATTTTTGTCGATTTGCACATTAGAATAAGATGAGGTTACTGAATCGGAAAAAAAGTCTTTAAAAGCTTCAAAAAGGTCACGAAGTACTTAAGGATTAATAAGTTATTAAACCACTCAATATGGAAAAAATGCTGGATAACTTCAAAGCTTCAATAAATTAAAATACTTGGGCGTTTTCTCCATAAAATCTAGGTGCAGTGTATAAAAAATAAAGATAAAATTTCTAGCAATGGGAAAAAGAGGATGGGAAAAAGGCTGCGAAAACGTTAATGGTAGACACTGAGAACTGAAGCACAAAATGCAATTAACTGGAAAAAGAAAATAATGAATAATGAGCCTTTCCGCACATAAAAGACGTACGTCAAAAGATTTTAAATATTTTCAAATATATGTTTTTAGAATTGGCTAGGAAATAGGTAACATGTGATAATTATTTTCTAGAAAACTCATTCAATCATATATTAAATCCTAAATACATATCAGCTTGGCAAGGGCGCGCTCACTGTATCGCCTGCACTACATCTAGTGGTGAGGCAATAGTCCTCTATCTCTCTCTCTCTCATATATATATATATATATATATATATGTGTGTGTGTGTGTGTGTGTGTGTGTGTAAAAATGGAAATTGGAAATGAATCCGACAATATGAGGAAGAATGAATAAAGAAAAAGAATAGAATGGATAATAAAAGAAGAATTTAATCAATATCACTTACACATGTGTTTCGGTCAGTTCATCTGTGTGGAAAATATTTTGCACACAGAGAAGATTCGACCTTCATCATTATTCAAAATATTTCACTCTGATGAAGGTCAAATCTTCTCTGTGTGCGAAATATTTCCACACAGATGAACTGACCGAAACACATGTGTAAGTGATATTGATTAAATTCTTCTTTTATTATCCATTCTATTCTTTCTTTTCTTTATTCATTCTTCCTCATTATATATATATATATATATATATATATATATATATATAAAACACACACACCAACACCTCGGCACGAGTAGGATGCAATACAAGGTCATTTTTAAGCGGAGTTTAACAGTTTTAAATTCAGAGTTTTTCTTCTAGACTGGTTACCAAACCAATGCTAGAGAGCCAAGTCTGCCTTACTATTTACAAATAGCTGGAGAAAGAGTACTTTGATGCATACCTTTCCCAAGGATATTAGAGGTACGTGAAAGGCAAACAGTATCGGAACTCCTACGACTCTAACCATTTTACCACTTGCTTCCTCTTGGGATATACAAATGTATCCAGTATCATTTTATACAGGTAAACACTTGATTATTTCAAAAAGTTCTAATTGACCCATAGATAGAGCCCTAATAAGTATTACAACACCATATCACTGTGGACCTGGAAATAATGGCAACGAAGTGTGTCGAAAGCAAAAAGGACTATTTTGAAAAAAGAAACAATGTTTCGTGAGTGCCTTGGTAAATACAGCTTCACTATTTCCTAATCTCCTTATATTATTTGTGCGTTTTATCGCATGTTAACCCTGTTCGGATATTTTATGCAGAAATCAGTTAAACAATTATGGATTCCAATTATATATGGTATAACAGAGTTCGATACCGGTCCTCGCCAACTCAGCGTATGAGTAGCACAGGGATCTGTGCGGTAAAGTAAGGAGCTGATGGTAGGTGTGACGCTCCACCTCAGATGACAAAACAATCTCCTTGGTCTAACGCTATTAAAAAGGGGATAGACTCCCTCGCTGACTGGCTGATACCGACTTTAGGCCGCCCCGACGACTTTACTTTTGCTTATAACAGATAAACACTACACACCAAGTTGCAATCTCTCTCTCTCTCTCTCTACACACACACACACACACACACACACACACACACACACACACACATTATATATATATACGTATGTGTGTCGCAAAGAGTGAAAGATATAATGATAATACACAGTAGAATAGCAAGTGTACGATCTGATCTGTAGAGACACATGAAACGGTTAATCACATAAGCAAATGAAAAATAACTGGCACAAAAGGAGTACAAGACTAGGAAAAGTATGGAGATGCCTTGATTCTGTTTAAAACACATGAACTCCGTTTTATTTGAATCCGCAAAGAGGTCAATGACTCCTGGCGGCATCACTGGATTATGCCGCAGTCATTCAGCTAATACAGGTGTATTTACCAGAACCCATAGACCACCTGCCAAGTTTGCATCTACAATAGATCCTTGCCATTTTTGCGTGATGATTTTTTCCTTAGATCTAATGACGTTCATTGTCTTGTATGGAATTAATGTATCACCTAGTAAGACACCAACAAGAATGGCAAATAAATCTGGCACCATCAGGTGAACGAACCACTGCTTCCGAGTCTTTGTACGAATGCAATGGTTATATAAATGTGTGTGTGTATTTATATATATTTACAGGGTGACGCCCTATCTTAAACTATTTATAATTTCCTATATGGAGTTCAATCTTTTATATATGATACTTAATATATGGCATTTAAATGTATGTTGTTGCAAGATGGTACTCCGCCACATTATAGCTGGTCCCGTCAAGCCCTAGTACCTATATGATTTTCCCAACCCTACTGCCCTTATGGCAAGCGCCAACCCTTTTTCATCGTATGGGTGCTAGAAGGCGGTGGCTGCGGGTCTACATGTCCTGGGAATGACGTTAAACTCTATCTAATGGTGAGGTTCCAGTTTTGGAGGTTTGGGGAATGTGGAGCACCCCTTCATTACCATTGCTCCCTGGTCCACTCTGACCCGGAGTGGTAGTACCTGTTAGGGTCCCATCTATGGGTTAAATAGAAAAATGTATTTATAAAAAAATTGTATTATCCATTAAGAATTGATTTATTTCAAAACTTTATCGGCATTAAATGACCCACTGAGGTTGATATGTCGTAAAACAAACCAAAACGAAAAGCCACATTATACTATAGCTGTTTGTGAATGGTTGAATCCCAAATTTCCTGGGAGATGGATAGATAGAGGTGGTCCGCACGAGTAGCCGGCAAGAAGTCCTGATTTAATAACCTGCGACTTTTTTCGTTGGGGTTAGTTAAAGGAGCATGTTTACTCTACGAAACCAACGACTTTGGAAGAACGTGAAGGATTAATGCCAGAATCTATTTCTGCCATTCCACAAGAGTTGATGCGATTCTGGAGCGGTTTGAGAGGCTAGAGCTAAATGCTGGTGTCCATATCGAATTCTATAATAAAATTCCATGTTATATGCGTTCTCATATTCATTTATTGTATGAATATGGATTCAGAAATAACTTCAGCTTCGTGTAAATAGTAGGGCATATTGGGCTGAGCTTCCTATCCAGTCTAGGAAAAACAAAACTAAATTCAAACCTGGTAAATTCTGCTTAAGAAATTTACCTTGTGTTGCATCCTGCTCGTGCAGAGAGGTTTGTATATATATATATATATATATATATATATATATATATATATATATATATATATATATGCAGAGAGACAGTCATGGTACATATGAGTACGTTTGTAAAGGTGTATGTGTTCGGGCGTGATTATTATATGCCATCGATTTGACGTGCTGATGATGATGTAAAAGAATCCTCTTCAACTATTTGACTTTCCTAGGTAAATTCACGTTCTAGTGATAGCTAGGAACAAAGATTTGGATTGAAAGGAAGAAGGGGTGGTAATGGTGGTCTGGTAATGTCCGGGAATTGCTCTCGGACCAAAAGAGAGAACTTTTGTATAGTGAAACCTATCATCAAATGAAAATCATATTTTCACCTTTGGATTCTGCTGAATCGTTCACCTCACGTTTCTCTTTCGTCTTTTCATCTCTAATAGTTTTCCACACCTCATGGCCTGCTTTTATAATAGACAGGTACATTCAAGCATTTCTACAGTCTTTACTTCAACTTCTTTCTTTCCTTCTTTTATTTCTAAGCAACCTTATACTCTTTTTCCCTCCCATTAATTGTATTAACCTGTATAACTTTCTCAACGTTTCCACCCATATTTTATGTCACCATCTAAATTATTCCTACGTTTGGCTATAGAAATCAAAAGCAAACACAAATTGTCTGCGAAAAAAAAAAAAAAAAGAAAGAAAAAGGTCTTGAAGTGAAAGAGATATAAGTACAGTAATTTGCAACAACTTTTGCGGTAGGATATTCCATAGAGAATGATATTCACTATTCCTTTCACGCAAGAATATGGTTGTTAGTTTCAAGATTGTCATTGAGGCTAGTGAAAAGATTCCAAGAGAGAGAGAGAGAAAGAAAGATAAAATCATATGAATGCCATCGAAAGTAAACGAATTAGAAAATGCTATAGATCATTGGTCACCGGGTCATTGATACTGTAATAGCAATGTGAACTTATTGAATATTTCCTTTTATTTCACAGGAATTGGCTCAGCTGTTGTTGGAATATCCTAATCAAGATCTCTGTTGTTCTAGAACCAGTTGATATAATGGAAATTGTGTGTGTCTGTAACCAAATCTACGTCACCCCGAACGATACAATTCCCTTATTTATTTATCATTCTCAATGGTTATTAAATAACCATTATTCAATCTTACTTAAATTACTGTAATACTGTAATTTATTACTGTAATAGCAATGTGAACTTATTGATTTGGTTTGTTTTGTTTTACGGCATATCAACCTCAGTGGGTCATTTAATGCCGAAAAGTTTTGAAATAAATCAATTCTTAATGGATAATACAATTTTTTTATAAATACATTTTTCTATTTAACCCATAGATGGGACCCTAACAGGTACTACCACTCCGGGTCAGAGTGGACCAGGGAGCAATGGTGATGAAGGGGTGCTCCACATTCCCCAAACCTCCAAAACTGGAACCTCACCATCAGATAGAGTTTAACGTCATTCCCAGGACATGTAGACCCGCAGCCACCGCCTTCTAGTACCCACATGATAAAAAGGGGTTAGGGCTTGCTGAACTTATTGAATATTTCCATTTTATTTCACAAGAATTGGCTCAGCTGTTGTTGGAATATCCTAATCAAGATCTCTGTTGTTCTAGAACCAGTTGATATAATGGAGATTGTGTGTGTCTGTAACCAAATCTACGTCACCCCTAACGATACAATTCCCTTAGTTATTTATCATTAAATAACCATTATTCAATCTTACTTAGAAGTTTGTCTTCTAGTTCAACAGAAAAAAAATCTGTATTAAGATCTAGCCGAGATGGATTTTACTCAAAACAACCCACATTATTAATGTTTAAAATCCTGCAGAAATAGCAATGTGGCCTAATTGAATATTTCCTTATTTCATAAAAATTAGTTTAGCCATTGTTCTAAAACCAAGTCAGGAAATATATATATATATATATATATATATATATATATATTAACATGCTTGTTCCTTAAACTTCCGACCGTTATTATCTTGCAACACACTCTTGCTAAAAATGAGACGGTCCAAATCGACCAAGATATAATGCAAAAATGTAAATCTAGTGTGGCTTATCCACCGAATACTTACATTCATGAATATCGTCGCCTTAGCTAAATAATGGACCATTCCGTTTTGTTATTGTTATAGGTGACACACCCTATAAGACCAATGAAATGCGCCAACAGCTTACTATAAATAAACAGGGATAATTGTGGCTTAAGCAAGCCAATGCGGGTGCCAATACTCTGTTCGTCGGACGTAATTTCCACATCTCTCTATTGTATTGTCTACTTTCTGTTAATACATTTTTCTACTTTTCGTTACCCGTTGTTTTGTTCTTATTTGACCCTTTAAAACCTCACAACAGTTATAAAGAATTAAAGGAAAGCAAAACGGCATACTACATAGAAAAAATATAAGAAAAAAGAAAAGAAAAGGAAAGAGGTGAGCGGGCGAAAAATTGTATCCGGCACAGTATCATACTGACGTAATATGAAATGGGCACGAACAACTCTCTCGCACAAATTACAGTCTTTAAAAAACGTTTTATCTGATCGTATCCGAAAAACAATTAAATTGTACGACATTAACTAGACGGTGTTACCATTGCACCACACAGATGACAGTTTAAAAAGAGAGAGGTACTTGTGTCACATCCTGTATTAAGCAACTCCCCTCGGTCAGGTGTTTCTGAGTCATATGAGAAATATGTTTTTTTAGGTCTTATTGTCTATAAATTATTAGAACAAAGAAAAATAGCAGGTGTTTCTTATCAAGAACCATTCGGTGTTTTTGTCAAAGAATGAATGATTTTAGTTTGTCAACAAATCCTAACTTTTGTCTGAATTTTTGCGATGAAGCTAAATAATACGTAATATTTAGAATTTTTCGTCCTGTTGATCTTATCTAAATTGTTATATACACGTTTCGGCTGATGTGACCTCCGGTTTTCTTCACCAACCCAACAAGAGACCCAGATGAAGAACTCGGCTCAATCTTTAACAGTATATCTATACTGTGCATTAATTATTATTAATATTATTACATATAAAAAACAAAATTGATTTTCCAGTCTCACGATCATTAATTGTTTTTTTTTTTTTAATGTTTAACAGACGAATATTGGATATCACAGGAAACAAGTCACCTGAAGTCAAACTCTGCGCCGTTATGAACAAAACAAAAGTGGTTTGTTTCTTGGTCTGATGACACTGTCATATAAACCAAATAAAAAAATTAAATAGTTTTACGATATATTTTTTCTTCTTTTTTTGAAGGCAAAATAATGCAGATTCATGTTGAAAAACATTTATTCTTGTGCTCTTAATTTTCGGATTAAAATCCATCTTCAGAGAGTTCATTATAGAGTTGAAAATATTCCATCTGTGTTTTTTAAAGTCAACTTGGTTCTAATTACGTTGAGCTTGATGGAGATTTGAAATTTGGAAGAGATCGTAAGCTTCCCATAAGATTTCAAATTCGGTAGAGATCGTGCAGTTCCGTTAAAACCCGTGAGTTGTTAAATTGCGGGAGGTTTGAAATCATTTAAGATATGTATTTTTTTTCTTTTAAATTTATTTTTTTTTAATTTGTTTTAAGCAATTTATTTATCTTTTTCCTTTTTAATACTATAAAAACAATTCCCCGCTCAGGGCATATTGAAATAAAGATTTTTTGTTTGTTTTTATACGATCTCGTTTTTATACGAAAAAAGAAAAAAATATATATATCGTATTACATTTATAAATAATGCTTCTATCACACTATAAAAACAAACAAAAAACTTTATTTAAATAGTTTTGTTTGTTTCCAGACTGCGTTGTTTGTTCCACTCACGATGAAAACCTCCGGATATTTCAAGTTTAGTTTAATGTAATAGTAGAAATTTTTACATAGCACAGTCATTACCAAGACCATTCATGCCACATGGTTGCTCAGGTAGGTGAGAGGGCAGAAAGGTGGACATGGAAAAACACCACGCGAACAATTTTTTAAAACTCAAGCATCAGGGTTTTTTTTCCTTTAATCCGCCAGCGTAGGTAGTGCGTGTAACGTAGCCGTTCGTCACAGTACCCAATAGATATATTTGTTACGTACTTTCTTACTGCTTCTTACTCTGGTCTTCTATTCTTCCGGCCGTCTTCTGATCGTCTAGTCTTCTGTCTTCTATCTTCTAATGGTCTGGTATATCTTCTACAGGTCTCGTCTGGTCTTTCTTATCTGGGGATTCCGTGTCTGGTTCTGCTGGGGACCATTTCTTATCAGAAGCCTTGTGTCATTGTTAGCTTTTAGTAATAACAACAAGACTTCGATTACCTTTGATGTTATTTTATTCTGGATCCCCAAGATCCAGACAACTGCGCGCTGAGAGTCACATCTTGCTAGCTTCTAACTCTGCAACTGACTAACTGCAACTAACCACTGCAACTCGCTTACTCTAACTGTCTCTGCAACTGACTAAGTTGCTTACACCTTAAACTGGAAGGGGATTTCTATCACTTCCGATTCCCACGATCATCCCAGAACGCAAGGTGAGAGTGAGGTCAAGCATTGTCACTCACTCTCAAGGCCATCAGCTGTACTGATTGCCATAAGGATTTCTATACTACCTTAAAAAGTAATAGGGATTCAATTAATATGTAACATCCCTCATAATCATACATTTTAAATTCATAATTAATTATGAATTTACTTTTTACTTGCCTCTCCATTTTGAGGCTCTACCGTATTCTGGTACTTTCTAGATTACTTCGAATTCTATTCTCTCTTTCTGCGCGGTTGTCTGGTTCCCCCCATGCATACATCAATTTTACATGATAACAAGTTTTCAACAAAAAACAACACTGCAGGGCCATTTACAATATCCTGACAAAATCAAAACACAACTGGACCAACGTCTTGGTCCCAAAATCCTGGTCACAAACCAACGTGACCCTGGTCACTCCAGCAATACATTCGCCTGGATTCCAATGACCAATTCACCAGCTTTCCGCTCCACAGGTCACTTACCTGGAGACTGGGAAGGCAATTTACATCAAAAATACAATGATACCGAAAAAAGATTCAAAAACATTGCACACATGGTCCCTACAATACATTAAACATCACATGCATGGAGAAAACAACAACAATTTTATCGCGCAACAATAAAAAATCTACAACGGCTATGCGTTACTCATAAGTTCTTAATATAGGATACACGACACAACACACCAATACCATTAAGTATTTTAAATTTTCTTCACAAAAATATATTACTGTGCCAAATAGTTTCACTTTGAGGGAAAACTGTTTTATCCTGATTCCACACTCGGTCACTGCCAGTGGCTTACAAATTCTCCAGGAACCCTCCAACACAAAAAGTAGGTACTTGTCTGTCCTTAACATCTAATCGTTCACCGACCTTGCTATCCGCATCCAGACTCGAGATATCCCTCTCAGCCAAAACGTTCTGGAGACCATTCCAAAATCATAATTCCCCCCAAAAATTCAATCCACATAAAACAGGGGCGGCCTCTTCGCCTTTCTTCTTATTCTGCTCTCCAGAACCCCTAACATTCCGAATCCGTCGGAATAATAAAACCCAAAAAGCGCGGATTAACCTTCCGTAACTACGGTAACCACATGGGACGCTCATCAGGGAATCTCAATACGTGAAATGGTGGCCCTCGATAGACCACTTTCATTACCATATCTCCACCGATTCCCAAAACACCGGAAAAATTTCTCCAAATAGTCAGGCATGAGTCAGAACTCGATCCATACTACAGCAAGGTCACAAAATTCACTAATAAAAATTTTCAAAACTATCAATAAAATTTGGCACTCATAAATCTCACTAAAATCAACTTTTTAACTATGTCAAACTTTCGGAAAAAATTCAAAAACCGAATTATACCACTGGTCACTGACAAAAAAAATGCAAAGTACAAAGTCAATTATTAATTTCTTTCTTTTAAAATATTGTCAATCAGCCTCCAAGGCTTTTCTCACGAAATCAAACCAAAGTTTTTTTTTCCAAAAATCACCAGTGTCAAAATCCACAATTCATCAATATTAAAATTACTAAGTTACTTATTTTCAACAAACTCTGATTAATTTAAATCTGACTTTTTTTCTAAAAATTTTAACATTCAAAATGGCCGACATGTGGGGAAAATTACCCGCTTGACCCAAAAAAACGTTCATTTCAAAGATGGCAGCCATGTCTACGTGACTGGTTATTCAAAAAAAAAATTTTCCATTCATCCTTCAGCCAATGAGAGACAAGGAGGGGGGGGGGTAAGTTGGTTCTTTTCACAAAATCAACCCCAAAGGATTTTACAATTATACGCCATTTTTATTTTTCCTCCAAAATTCAAATAATTCACCAGCTTCTTAAAATTATCCAATTAATCAGGGTAACAAACCTTAGTACTTCTAAAATTCAAACTAAAAAAATAGGCACTTGCTCTTTCTGGAGTTTATTCATTTATCCGTTTATCTACGAAAAATTCTTAATCTCTCAAATCACAATTTATGTCTTCACCCCACAACCTGAGTTAATCAAAGACATCAATCAAAGATCAAAAATTTGAAGAAATCGACCACAATCGTATTCCCAGAAAAAAAAAAATATATATACATATATACATCGTGCTGAGCAGAGTAAACACGAAAAACCTCTTGGAGCAGGGCACCACCATTTATCTCTTATTCTGACATATTCAAAACTCCAAAAACACAGGAAAATGCAGGCTTCCATGCCTTTCGAAAAACCATCGAATTGCCTAATTAGGACATTTTCCAAAAACAGGATCTCTGGAATTGGTGAGTCCTTCTGTAAAGACCACTTTATTACCGTGAGTCCAAAAAGATCCAAAAACATACAACTTAGGCAAATCTCCAATAATTGACCCAAAATCAGACCTTCAATCCGAATGAAAAACAGCATTGTGATTTAACATAAAAAAAATTACATTCTCAACTAAAAGTTTCAAAATTACTTCTTTAAAAATTAACTTTTTCCTTGCACGGGTAAAAACTCACTAGAATTATAAAATTATTTAAATCCATCAAAACATTATGAGTACAATTGACATAAATATCATCATCACATCACAATGAATAATCACAAAAAAAAAATCCAGCTTCAATTGGAAAAAATCAAAAAGGAAAAATTCCAAAATGGCGACTGAAAAAAATTTTTTTTCAAATTCACCACGTGTTCCACGGTCAAAAAAAATCTTCCCGGGGGGGGGGGTTGTCGTCGTTGGTGCACATGAATTCTGCAACAATTACTGCTAAATCACTTGCCTTCAGGGTGGGAGCACATATTCTTTAGTCTTTCTCTCTCTTTTTTCTCCGTGGCATATACTTCAGTATCTCCCACTCTCTCTCTCTCTTTTCCTTTATAGCATACACACTCTTTTTTTTTCTATCTTCAAAACAATTCAAAACTATGGCAAATGACCTAAATGGCAAATTCAATCATACAGCAAAAAAAATTTTTTTTTCCTTTCTCTCTGTCTTTCCTCACAAAATTTCAACTTATACATATCAAAACAAAATATCCCTTTCTCTTTTTCTCTTTCTTTGGCATATACACTCTGTCTCTCCCTTTTTTTTCATAGCATACAAACTGTCTCTCTTTTTCACTCCATATTTTAAACAATTTAAACAATCTACTAACAATTTTCAATGGCATTTTTTTTCTTTAAACAATTCTAAAAACTTCTGCCAAGTTCAAAATTTATACAACAAAAATTAATTGTCTCTTCTTTTTTCTTAAAACAATGTCTCTCCTTCTTTCCTTCAGTCAAGACTTTAAGTCGGATTTCTTTTTTTCTCTCTGAAAGTACTTAAAACAATGTCCCTTTTGTCTTCTTTTTTTCTTTCTTTTCAACATTCTATCTTAACTTCAATTTTTTTTTGTGACAAATCTAGATAGATCTTTGAATATTAGTTCACTCTTTTTTTTCTATTGTCTTTTTCTATAGTCTGTTTCTAAAAACAATGTGTGTGTGTGTGTGCGTTCGTTACTTACGTTTTTCTTTTTAAGTTCTATCACGTTTTTTTTTCTTCTTCTTTCTTTTTGCTTTGCTTCATTTTTCTGCCTTTTTTTTCTTCTCTGTCTAGTGGCACGTTGTCCAGGTTCGAATCTGATCACGTCTTGATGGCGTGACTGGTCTTAAGGCACCAAATCGATATATGTAACGTAGCCGTTCGTCACAGTACCCAATAGATATATTTGTTACGTACTTTCTTACCGCTTCTTACTCTGGTCTTCTATTCTTCCGGCCGTCTTCTGATCGTCTAGTCTTCTGTCTTCTATCTTCTAATGGTCTGGTATATCTTCTACAGGTCTCGTCTGGTCTTTCTTATCTGGGGATTCCGTGTCTGGTTCTGCTGGGGACCATTTCTTATCAGAAGCCTTGTGTCATTGTTAGCTTTTAGTAATAACAACAAGACTTCGATTACCTTTGATGTTATTTTATTCTGGATCCCCAAGATCCAGACAACTGCGCGCTGAGAGTCACATCTTGCTAGCTTCTAACTCTGCAACTGACTAACTGCAACTAACCACTGCAACTCGCTTACTCTAACTGTCTCTGCAACTGACTAAGTTGCTTACACCTTAAACTGGAAGGGGATTTCTATCACTTCCGATTCCCACGATCATCCCAGAACGCAAGGTGAGAGTGAGGTCAAGCATTGTCACTCACTCTCAAGGCCATCAGCTGTACTGATTGCCATAAGGATTTCTATACTACCTTAAAAAGTAATAGGGATTCAATTAATATGTAACAGTGCGGTAATAGAGACAAAAACTGATTCTTTTTTCTATTAAATCTATTTTTCTATTCCTTCTAAAATACCCGGCTGCTCCTGGAACTTGATTTGTACCCAACCTTATCTCCTCGTCAGTCGTCCCTATTCTTACAACTTCCTAATCTCCATCATCTTTATTTCCGCCTCTGGTGTCGGAGGGTTAGGAACTATCTGGTTTTAGTTTCGAATCCGCTGGAATCCCCTAGAAAGTTCTACACTTGACCGTAAATACAAAGCGTCCGGTTTTTTATATATATATATATAAATTGGCCTAATTACTACCAGTCATTCACCCGTGTCTAGCTAACTTAAAAATCGAGTGCTCTGACCTGACTCACTCAGGAGTCAATTTTCAAAAGGTCACCCTGTGACACTGTCTCCTAAAAACGTTATTTTTTCCCCATTTCTTTCTCCTTCCTCAGGAATTAGATCCCGATTTTTCTTTCTAATTTATTTTTACTCTAAGCCGTTCATAACGTTAAATATGTAAGGCAACATAAGGTTTTTGATATTTTGTTAGTAAAATGTGCTTTTAAAATTGCTAGAATATTTCTAATACTATTGAATACAGGAGTAAACTGGGATTAAGAAAAACGATAAATAGAATAAAACAAACAATAGAACGCCGAAACATTGTATAAGTAAACAAATCAATGTTGTTTTCTCTTTGTTTATTTGTGATAGAAGACCTTAGGATGTAGACAATTGGTATTGTCACAATCTGAAGAATCTGTATCAAGTCAGAGCGAAACTATCATAGAATTATTAAGCCTAAGGAATTCTGTCTGTTTCCTTAATTTCCAGCACTTAGTAAGAATTTGTTTATCAAACGAAACAAGGCAAAACTCATTATCTTCTGACTTATAAATAAAAAGTGACCGACAGATAGATGGACACACACACACACACACACATATATATATATAATTATATATATATATATATATATATATATATATAAGTAAGTAAAGTCGTCGGGGCGGCCAAAAGTCGGTATCTGCCAGTCAGCGAGGGAGTCTATCCCCTTTTCAATAGCGCTAGACCAAGGAGATTATTCTTAGCATCTGCGGTGGAGCACCACACCTACCATCAACTCCTTACTTTACCGCACAGACCCCTGTGCTACTCATACGCTGAGTTGGCGAGGACCGGAATCGAACTAGGAACCTTGTGGTTTCTAGCCGAACGCTCTACCAACTGAGCTAAAAAGTAGAGGAATAAAAGTGGATAAAACACAATTTCATTCACTTAATATTTCGCCTTGCTGTATAAACAAAGCTTCGTTAGAACTTTTATTTTGAGACAGAAAATGCTATGTATATATATATGTATATATTGAAGAGGTAGAGGCAAGGTGGATATGTCAGAAAGGGTGAGGCATAGGTTGAGACAAGGGAGGAGAGAGATGAGGGAGAGGGAGGTGTCACCAACGATACGGAGGATCGCAAGTTCAAAGTGGTGCAGTGAGGGTGGTTGTAGGATATTTGAGATGGCAGGCATAAAGATGAAAATCCATCGCAAAAATCGTAACTAAAAAAAAACAATATCTAAACAGACAAATAAAATGGCAACAACACTGAAATAACAACATCCACAATAAACTCTTCCTAATCAAACCCACTTTGGGAGGCTGGAGACCAACTTTAAGGAAGTCTAGAAAGGAACAAGTCATTGTATTGCGATTACGCATTGGTCATACAAGACTAATGCACTCCAATATACTCAAACAAGAACAAAAACCACAATGTGGAACATGTCAAACACCTTTGACAGTTAAACACTTATTCATGGAATGCAGGTTTCTTGCTCACATCAGAAACCGTTATTTTAAAGCAAACAATATGAAAGATCTTGTCAACATGGAGGATATTCTCTCTTTTTTAGGGAAATAAAATTATACCACAGAATATAGACATAAAACAAATCAATACCATACAACATAATCCCAAATAATGCTAACACATTGTTAAAACCAATTACTAAAAAGTATAAATATAAATACACGATATGTATCACTTCCTAACCGTTAGGCATGACATAACCCCAGACGGGTTGATATGCCATTAAAATAAATAAACAAACATAAACAGACAAAGGATAACTTAGGTAAAATACACGAAAATGCAAAAATACAATCTCTGAAATACAATAAAACAAAAATTCCAAACTCCCATTACATCTTAGACCAATACATATAGCCCGTACCTGGCGCCTCCTCCCAGCCTAAGCTCTTCAAATACCCTGACGGCACCGTACTTGTTCAAACAATCGTTTTGTAGGAATTACATTTTGATGATGATTTACTGTATTTTGTCGGTGTAGTAGTTTAGAACATCCCACGGCAACATTCAGTCCTTCCTCATTTGAACCCATTCTGTTCTTACTTCCATCATTAATTATTTATAATTTTCATCAGACCATTCAATTATCGTCTGCTGACGTTGCGGGTTTATTTCTTAAGTGTTACGTGAAAAGAGAACATTTGTTTGTTTGAATTTTCCCAGAATACCATTTTTGTAAAAAAAAAAAAAAAAAAAAAAAAAATAAATAAAAACGTAAAAGAAAACAATAAAAAACAACAATCGTTCCTGTAAAGAAAAAAAAAAGATACGTAATTGAAAAATTGTGTATAACATATTTTTTGTTAAGACGCTGTGCATAAACATCCACATATTTGAATGCCCGGATGAAGATTAGAGATACATATTTTATAATCAAATATTTTTCAAATATTATTCAATTATACTCACCACTATTATTTTTCTCATTTATAAATTACCTTTCCTCCTGTTGTAGGATTCTTTTCCCTTTCCTGCTTTATTAATATATATATTATATATATATATATATATATATATATACTATATATATATATTATATATATATATATATCGAAATGATGAATCGGAATTAAAAAAAAACAAAATGCTAAATCGGAATATTCAGATCTTGTCCGTACAGAAAAAAATACTTATCAAACTCTTGGACATCTGTTCTCGACCACTATAAGAATAAAAAAAAATATCTTTCATTCTTCATCTGAAGATGGAGACCGAAAGGTAAAAATTCCTCTAGGTCTCCTCAAATAGTCTATTATGCTTTTATTTTAAATATTCCTAGTTTTCATTATATATATATATATATATATATATATATATATATATATATAATATATATATATATATATTATACACTAAGACATACATACAGAAGATATATAAAGAAAGGTGCAGATAGAGAAACAAGCAGACGAATATATATTATATATATTAATATATATATATATATATATATATATATATGAGTAATAGATAAATGCAAATGTATGCATATATACACAGCTATATTGGAAGACCGAATGATTAAACATCATTTATTTGACACAATTTTTTATATATAATATTGCCTAAAAACTTTATTGATTATCCATATTGATATTATGAATTTATTAAATCTCTAAATGTTTTTTGTCAAATATATTGGAAAATATTTCAGAATTCTAAATTACATCTATATTTCGAATCTATATATCACATATATTTGATGACAAGGTTATAAAAAATAAATGCACTCCGTTTTTAAGCAGGAAAGAAAAGTGAATCTAAGAATTTAAATGGGCCAGTATTCAAGAAATACAGCTGACTTACCAGTTTCGTTTGCATTAATCGTGTACTAGTTTAAGTAGATTTATGTAGTCAGCCACTGACTTCCGGTTTAGAAAGTATGGTAGCTGATTTTTTGAAAGTTAATAAATTTGATTCGGTGTAACTTAGGAAAAATATTTACTAGGGAAAACTAATAGGTGGTCTTATAATATTTTAATTAAATAGGGTTTAGTGG
Source organism: Doryteuthis pealeii (assembly GCA_023376005.1). Lineage (NCBI taxonomy): Eukaryota > Metazoa > Mollusca > Cephalopoda > Myopsida > Loliginidae > Doryteuthis > Doryteuthis pealeii. The sequence continues at coordinate 47,314,792 of CM042141.1, read as the reverse complement.
CAACTAAAGAAATTATTGTAACGGATAGGATAATTTTTAAAATGTGTAAAGAGTCGTCGGTAATTGAATTTATATATTTTTGTATATTTTTTCTATGTGAGTGGTGGAGGGCGTAACTATTGATTTAATAATTTAATTCTAGACGTTATTTTAGTGGTATTATTTGTGATTCGGTGATTTTTTGGGGCAAAAGGGTTTGAAAGGGGATATGTAATGTGCCTGTGTCCATGGATTTTCCCGATAGTTCTGAAAATAAAAAACAATCTTGTCAATATCACCCCAAAACAGAAACATTATTTTAAACCCAAAAATAAGAGTTGTTATTGTGCAATAGTTGTTTTTATGTCGGATTTATTCTGCCTCGATTCTGTATATCATTATACATATTTATTTTATATTATAGAGGTTTCCTATAGAAAATATATACAAGAAGTTCACGAACCAAAGATGAAGTTGTCTAAATTTTCACTTATCTAAGTCGACGTGTTTATTGCTTAAAATACTGGTACCTAGCTTCAAGGGAAATATCTCAATATCTCTATTCTTCTCCAAATATAGAAGTTAGTTTTACTGAAATTAATTTCAACTATTGAAGACAGTATAAACGACATCCTAATATACACGAGCAATCATATCTATATATCATAGAAACAAAAATATTGAAAGTAAAATCATTTTTTCAGGCAATGTCTGGTGTCGGAAACCGGTTAAGAATTTACATCTGATTACAACGGAGATATTTTGGATCGAAAATTTTCATTCAACTCTATTTAATATTCTTATATAATCAGCAGAGGAAATCTAATAACACACAACACACACACACATAATATATAGTATATATATATATAATATATATATATATATATAATATATGTGTGTGTGTGTTGTGTGTTGTGTATGGTGTGTGTGTGTGTGTGTGTGTGTGTAAAATGAAAATGGAAGTGAATTCCGACGGTAATGTTGAAAGAGAAATAAAGGAAAGAAAGTATTGAATGGATAAAAAAATAGGGTATTTTAATTTTAAAAAAATACACGTTCCTCATAATACAGTACATAATATGTATATTTACTAATATTATACTGTATTAATTACAACGTTCCTCATAGTATATAGTGCATATTATGTATATTTTTACTATATATACATATATAAATAAATAAAAAAATAATATACATGAATATAATAAATAGATGAAATATTGAAATTGAATGAACAACGGCTATTTTACGACTATCACGACCTTCCGCGTGGCGTTAAAAAAAGAACTCACGAGATGCGTGTTTATAACATTAAAAAAAAATAACGACAAAAAAAGCGTCATTCTCGAAAATCGTCTCTGCCAGCTAAAAGTTTACTTTGAAATCGATACGACAAAAAAAATATATTTTTGTTTTTAATATTTCATCTGCATTGTATTGGCCTTCACACAATCATAACATATAATAACATAATTAACAATGCTCAATAAGAAATTACCAATTACTTTTATATTTTTTTAATTTAACTGAACG
>CM042141.1:47211284-47308784 GCA_023376005.1 Doryteuthis pealeii | reverse complement strand
CTTATAAAATAAGTATAGAGAGTCTAAAACAGAGAGTTACTTTTCAATCACCCTGTAGTTATCATCGTCGAATTTCTCGCGAAGCGTTATTGTAAATCCAGCCATCCACGTAATATGTTAACTAAATTATTGTCAAAAATGTGATAAAACCATTTACCTAAAAAGTTAGCTAGATATAATCCTTTTGATGTATAAATTATTCGGCAGTTCCCAAGTTTTAATTTAAATTAAATATTAAGTCTCGGTGATTTTTGATAACAGCGATTATATCTTCACGACATCATGTCAACACTGTACACAGAAACAACAGTTTAAACAGTTGAAAGAAATGCCGCGGGCGCTAGCCCCGTCTCTTCTACTCTGTCATATATGTCGTTATCAAGATCGGAAAGATTTTTCATGTAAGCGACAAATTTAATAGGAAAAGTTCTCCACAAAATCGCGTCTGGTTAATAAATTTCGTGAGATTTGAATCCTACCGTACTGAAGGCGCGACTGACTTAACCGTTAGCGTTGTTAGAAATGGGAACGGTGAGCTATGTTCAAATCCTGAACATTTGTCTGAATTTTTGAGATGAGGCTTGATAACTTGTATCTTTTAGATTTTTCGCACTATTGTCCTCATCTTTATAGTAATATCAGACTCCCTCGCTGATTGGCTTTACTTTACTTTTTACTTATAGTAATATATTTATGGTAATATATTTATGGTCCCGTTTGACTCAGTCGGTAGAGCACCCACCTAGAAATCGCAAGGTTACGGGTTCAATACCGGTCCCCGCCAACTCAGCGGATGAGTAGCACAGATTAGGTAATCTAATATGTACCGTAAAGTGGGGAGCTAATGGTAGGTGACGTGGTCCTGCCTAGCAAAAAAAAAAAAAAGAAAACAATCTCCGTGTTATAGCGAAAAGGAGATAGACTTACTCGGTATCCTGTTGATATCGACAATAGACCACCCCGCCAACTTAAACTTTTCTACTTATTGTTATATACACTATTTTTCGGTCGATGCACACTCCGGGCTTCTTCAGTTGTTTCATCAAACTCGGGAATCTTCTCTTGGACACATGACACAGCAGATATAAGGGTTGAGTTAAAACAGTTCTAAGTGACAATCGTCTGTAGGTTGCAGGTTCAATCCTGGCCAATGGTGATAATAACATAGAATACTTTTCTATACTAACATAGCTTAAGATTTGTAACCGGTCATGGTTATCGAAATGAGAAATCTACCCAGGCAGATTGAATTAAAGGTTCGTTTCGAAGTTCCGTGAAGGTTCCTGATTAGGACGTGAAGGTTCTCGAGTTCGACAAGAAACACCTAATGAAGGTCTGAAGTCACATCGATCGAAATCATATATATGAATATAAAGATGAGGAAAATAGTCCGCAAAAATCCAAATAACACAATGGAACATTTTCTTTCGCTACATTATACGACTTTTGCGAAAAGCATGTCTATTCACAAGATAGATGTGAATCCGAGGCCAAACTATAATCTCTAGCCTTTTTAATGGCAAACAACATAGAAGATGGAAAACTCTGAATATAAACCAGCTGTACTCCGATTATATATTGACGTTGTGTCGCATCTTACTCATATTTTTTCTAGGATATAAATGGTCATTTTGGCATTGTTTTCTGTTGCTATTATAAGAAGTTTCTCTCTTAGGGTTTCCATTTCTTAGCCAGGTCCAAGTCTTCTCCTGTGCAATCTCTCCAGTTCGTCACCTGAATTATCCCTATTGTTGTTTTTTCTTCTCGTTTATGTTTGTCCATTGGTAGCAGTTGCTGTTACTGACTCTTGTAATTAGTATTTCCTTGCTCTTTCTAATGTTACTAATGTATATAAAAGTCTTAATTTCATATACCTTTACTGTTACATAATGACAGGGGGTGTTGGTACCGCGTGGTTTAAGATTGCCTAAAGTCAGCACCTGTGGAGATATAGTTAAAGAAATAAAAATCTTTAGCAAGCGCCAACAAAGAAATAGATTAACAAGTAGAAGAATCACCGGTCGGTCCATACACCAATAGAGTAAATAACTAAAATTCTAGACAGAGTGGCGTCCAACCGTGAAGGAGCACCTTTTGAAGTTGATGAAAACGATCAGGTTAAATTAAGTCTAAAGCTTTTTAGGAGTGGGGTGGTACTCTGAATCAAAAGTTTAGAATGATATATCTAAGATCTAAGGAAAAAAAGGGTTAATGTCAAATATGGAATGGAGTAGTTAGAAATAACGAAAATTGGGAAATGGGGATGATTAATGTATTTCTAATTAATTTTCTGGTATATATATATATATATATATATATATATATATATATATATATATATCATCGCGTCTCGATGTAAACACAGTCTTGTCGACCACTATAGAAAACGTGTGTTTGTTTTCCTGTCGAAAGGACACCATTTAGTTCAGAGAAGAGCTTTGAGAAAAATACAACTGTTACGTACACACGTAGAAAGCTTGCTAACCATTACGCGATGGTAGGGCGGTCAAAAATAGGGTATATATATATATATATATATATATATATATATATATATATGGAGAGAGAGAGAGAGAGAGAGAGAGAGAGAGAGAAGAGAGAGAGAGAGAGTTTCTGTTATTTTTGTACTTTCGTGATTTCAAGAGTACCTTTATAACTAATTTACCTGTACATTTTTATCTCATAAGAAATTCAAACTAATAATACGCTTCTTCCTAAATCTTCCGTCCGTTACCATCCTGCAACACCCTCTGCTAGAAAATGAGAACCTTTAAATTTTCCAAGATGCAATGCACAAAATTAAATCCCGATTATCTGGTGTCGTTTAATCGCAGATTTCTTATTTGTCCCATATTATCTGACCCAATTTTAACAATGAAACATTCCACATGGTCTAGCGTCAAAGAAAATTGAAAATAAAAGAAGTTACATGTTTGCTTTATTTGTAATATTCAAATTGTGACTTACGGAATTTAGTTTGGTAATTTTGATGTAGTGTCGTCTTGGCCTCCCGCCTTTTATTACGTTATGTTTTAGCGAGCCAGCGTCAGGTGAATTTCTGACCCAAGTTAGATACCATCGCAGTCGTGTTTTCGTCGTGTTGTAGGCAAATTAATTTAGATATTTCAAATGCATCTCCTCAGAGTTTTATCGGCAAATCAATATAAATATTTTCAAAGCCTCTCATAAAAAACTGTGAAAGAGGATTAAATGAATATTATTATACTTGTTGTATAGCGGCTTCATATTCACGCTGCTAAATTGTGTACGTTAGTAGTCGGGTATATATGGTCACGTAGCGAAGTATGGTCACAGTACCAAAAGCGATATATGTAGTAGTCGGTCGTAGCCGACTACTGGACTTCAATAAACAACAGATACGTATATACAAAGATATGTCCAGTCTTTATTTCTCTTCGGTGTGTAGGTAGGTGAGGGGTGTAGAGCTTCACAATGAAAATGCCTGTGGCTGGCGAAGACGGCGACGAGTGTTCCCAGTGGAAAATGCCTGAGGGTTGACAATGACTACTATTACTGCTGGGATGACTGGCGATGGTGAGGTGGAAGGGGTGGACGAACCTCACTGCCCGTTGGCAGCGATGGACCGTGGCGACAGTCGCTCACTTGTGCTCTGTTTCGGGACTTCTGACTGACTGACCTGTCGGCTCGAACCCTCAGGCCTTTATATTCATAGAAACTCCTACGCATCTTTATCTTTTGATCTGATAACGGACATTTGTTATATATTTCTTTATCTTCTCCCTGCTTCTTTGACCGGAAAACACGACTTCCGTTTTCCCCCTTTTTTAAAATGTATATTTTTATATTTCTCTGTCTTGTTACCGGAAGCTTCGTTTTCCGGCCGAGGACAATGCAACATACTTTTTACATATGGAACTATTTGTAATTGCTCTTAAGTAAACATATCAAACGTTGAAATAATCAAATTATTATACTATGGTATATCCACAGGTCCTGTTAGTGTAACACTATTGGGTGGGGAGGTCTGGATCCCATAAAGAAAAGAGACCGAAAAGAGAGAAGAAATAAGAGACCGAGAGAGGAGAGAAGCAGAGTCAGACACTCCGAAACCAGGGAGATCGCCATAGCTCGGTGCCCTTGCCACAACTTTACTGATACACTCTGATGTCTTGCCACTCGGTACAAAATTGATAACTTAACCAAAAACTAGCTGTAGATCGCCATTCAACTGACAACCAAATCACCTCGCTCCTTTGTAAAATAAATGTATATATTTTGTACATAAGCATCAAAAAGCGTTGTGTTCAATTGTTTTGTTAATCCGTTGACAACTTTTGGGTATCGTTTTTCAGCCGAGTTGGAACAGAGACAAAAACAGCTTTCCGTCAGGGCCTTATAGTATTGTATCATCCACAAAACGACTGTAGTACTTAGCCGGAGCATCATATATACATACATACATACATAAACCGAACTCTGTACCCCGGCAAAGTATTATATTGGTCAATGATTATTACAAACTGCTCGTCAAATGTTCAAACATTTCTGTTCAGATTCCAATATTTCTTTAATCGGCTTTGTCTGTTTTTTGTTTGTTTTTTTCAATTTTAGTTTCTTTTTACAATATTGTACTTAAGTCTTTATTGCCAACTTATATCCGAGTATATAACAACAATTCTTTCTATAGGGGGAATGTTTATAACGTCTACAATTTGAAGGGGAACGAGAAACTGTTGCGAAATTAGATTGCTAAACATTAGCCTCAAGCTTAGAAGCTCAATTAGCTCATATGAATAATATAATTGACTTCCTATCGTGTGATTTTGTGTTCAAGCCACAGGGAGATCACATCGATTGAATTTTTGTTTTGAATTTGTTTATAAAATTCACTTCACGTCAGTGCAATACATAAACAAACTGAGCGACATCAGCGCATACACACATATATAATGTTACTCCTAATGAGTCATATATATAACTACTAATAGTTTCGCTTACTAGCGCAGCAGGGCAAGAATCTGATTAAAAAAAACATCCGACTATATATATAATTGGTATACATTTGGGTAGCCAAATACATTCAACGTAAACAGCACACAAAACAACACACACACACACACACACACACACACACACACACATATATATATATATATATATATATATATATATATATGTGTGTCTGCGTGTGTGAGAAATGTGAGGAGGTTAATCAGACAATATGTGGAGAAAAGTAGACAAACACGGGATGTTATGGAAACTGAATGTTTGTCGACGATGCAACGTTTCGGCCATTTTGACCATCATCAGGACAAACGCCCAGTTCTTGCTTCAATGAAGAACATTTTCAGAATGGTGAAAAACAGTTATTATATATATATATATAATATATATATATATATATATATATATATATATGTGTGTGTGTGTGTGTGTGTGTGTGTGTGTGTGTGTGTATGTGTGTGTGTGTGTGTGTGTGTGTGTAAAAAAGTTGATGAAAAAGTGATTTATTATTACATTCAATTAATATTTTGCCACTGTTCGTTTTAGAAGCTTCATCAGAATTTTTAATTGTTTTAAAACAAATTGCTAACGATGAAAATGTGAAAAGATGAGTTAGAGGAAGGAACAGAGGTGAAGTATTAATTGAATGTAATTCTGTGGGTTTTTTTTTTCCTGAACTATTTTTTTCCGATTTTCTCGGACTTTTCCAAATCAGTTGTTTCCTCATAAGGACCGGGTTAGCTCAGTCGGTAGAGCGATCGGCTAGAAACCGCAAAGTTCCTAGTTCGATACCGGTCCTCGCCAACTCAGCATATGGGTAGCACAGGGATCTGTGCGGTAAAGTAAGGAGCTCCACCTCAGTCGCAAAAACATTCTCTTTGTCTATCGCTAGTGAAAGGGGGATAGACTCCCTCGCTGGCTGGCTGATACCGACTTTAGGCGCCCCGTTGACATATATATATATATATTATATATATATATATATATATATATATATCATATATATATTGAGAGAGAGAGAGAGGGAGGATGAGAGAGAGAGAGAATAAATAGGTAACTACCGTACATATTGTTGACTTCTGTATATAGGGTGTGTCTTAGATGCCTACTCTTATTTATAGACTCGTCGATAATCATGTGACCAACCTATTGGCCAGTCACTGGTAGTGCTCTGTTGTTGATATTATTATTTATACTGGCTGTTCTGATCTTAGCCACTCAATAGCCTTTGAGCCTTCGTGGACGACGGAACATAGGATTATATCACTGGACCTTTTGACACTACGTAGGATTCCAAAACTTAGGACTTATTCACTTACCAAAGGATACTATACTTCAGGACTTACTTACTTTAAGTCCTTTTCAACTGGCCAAGGATGGCGGTCAGAAACTTAACACATATATTTACGTGAATTATCATTTCCAAAAGGTTCATCCGGGCCGCACCTACATAATCAATCCAGGTTGCAAATAGCTAGTGATTACTGTTATATATAGCAGTTAAATATAATAACTATTCCAAAAATACCTATTGTATCTAATTAAAATTTAATATCATAATTCTAATAATATTTTAGTGACCGGCTCAAACTATTGGATATTATATATTCACTGACCCGGAGTAGTAGTACCTGTTAGGGTCCCATTTATGGGTTAAATAGAAAAATAAGTTTATATAAAACAAAACAAAACAAAATAATTCAATTGTAGGTTACAAATGATTAAAGCAGAAATTTTTTAAAGTATCCAGATACCTGTTAGAGTCCCATCTATGGGTTGAATGGAGGAGCATGAGTTTATAAGCAGAGTTGTATTATACATTAAGAATGAGTTTATCTCACAACTTTGTCGGCATTAAATGACTCACCGAGGTTGATATGCCGTAAAACAAAACCAACCAACCAAAGATATTATATATACTAGCAAATGTATGCACCCTCCGGGTGCAAGTATTTATGTTTTAATGTAATAAGATATATTAAATTAGAAAAGGCTAATGAAACTAAATAAGAATGCAGATAAAAAGATTTCAAACAAATGGTATAATCAAAAAATAGAAGAACTGAAATTTACTCTTCCATCACTACGTCATTGCTAAGTGTTCTTAACTTAACAATTTAGTTAAAATAGGAAGTAAAGAATAAAATTGCAGTTATTTATTTTTGTTAATGGATTTCTTTTAAGATTTATCCCCGAAATCTTTGCTCATATCCATTAAGATAAAACCAAACAATTAGAAGTTAATAATACTAAGCACATATTTATTAAAATCAAATTTTTAAGATCAATATGCAAATTAGCCTTCCCGTTCACACTGTAAACCGCTATTTTCTTGTATATATGAATACAGTTGGATGATATTAGTATGTTGGTAAGGACAACAGTATTAATAATGTGAAACAATTTTACTAATAATTGAGGTTTAAGTAAAAGTCATGGAGAATGTGACGTAAATAAGAAGGGGAATTGTAACTTGAGTGGTTACATAGTTTCGGTTACTGACATAAAAACACACAATCTCCATTATAATAAGATATATATATAGAGAGAATATGCTCTACATGAAATTATTCTAAACTGCAAAGTATCTATGAATGTGTGTCCTAATTATATCCGTGTGTGCACACATCGTTCATTTTCAGAGCACATAGTAACAATAATCTGATCCGAGGAAAAACGCCTAGATTCTAAACTGATCCTCATACACACTATATTTGACTCATCTCACTCTCTCGTTCTCGTCGAGCGTCTGCTGTTTTGTAACATCGAAAACACAAGACAAGTGTGGCTAGCTCATTTACAACAGATCTGCAGATGCTGCCTTACGACAGACAAAAAAAAACCCTCTCCTTCGTATATCAAGATCAGGATTCGTTTTTTTTGTTTTTTTGTTTGTTTTTTTAATCAACGATTGTTGTTGCATAGCACCTTCTTCACTGGCACTAAATAATTATAATGTTATACATTTATTTTCTTCTATATCTGGTCGTATTTTCTCCTGGCCGGCTTTGCTTCTGATCGTCTTTGATATTTCTATCATCTTGACTTGGTCTGGTCTCTGGTCTAGCGTCTTGGATCTGCTAAGGTCTGGACTTTCTTTTGCTATGTTCTTGCTGGCTGGTCGTCCTGGATTCATTTCTTAGTCTTGTTACCAAGACATTCATCAACCACAAGAACATGTTAGTTATACAACTTTTATTTCCTTAACTATACATTTCATGTAACTAAATATCTGACTAACATAGCGCGCGTAAGTTCCAGTTTAGGCAGGACCTAAAATGGCCGACTTCTCTGCCTGACGTCTAACTGAAAACTGGGGACTCAAAAAGGTCCCACGTGACTTCACATATTTGGCGGGCTTCTGTAATTTTCCATGGAAGGACCTGGCCATGGTATGAAAAGGGTCATCCCCTCAGAAATACAGGGGATTGACAATAATCTTATGCAACCGCATAGATTATGTAACATTGTTATATCGACCCAGCTAGATCGCTCAATCAAACGATAGTAGAAAAAGAGAAATATGAGAAATACACAATAATGCATCACGCTGGTTTGAACAAATTCTAGAATTAGCGCCCTATCTAACAGCAGCTGTACGGCCACTTACCTCCCATCTCACGAACTGTCCAAGTAAGACTAGAAAAGCATTCTGGCACTGTTAGAGAAGTAAGGACGAACTCATAACCAAATGAACTTCTACAAAATGGACACACCATGTTTCGGAAAATGGTGGGTGTGTTCAAGCTAGATAAGAACTAAGCAAAGATGCTGCGTGCTGTTTAAACAAACCTGATGGTAGCACCCTACAAAACATCATCTGTAAGATCACTTACCTCCCATCTCACAAACCATCCAACTAAGACGGGAAAGGCATCCCTGGTACTGTCGGAGAAGGATACACTCATAAGCGATGGACACACTCATAACACATGGACACAATAAAATGATAGGCAAGGGTAATAGATTTTCCCTTATACATGGATATTTCCCTGAAAAAATAGAATATTGTTCGATTATATTGGTAATCTCATGAGAACAAGGATAGAGAAAAAAGGTTGAGAACCATTGAGTTAAGGTAATCTGGACATGGAGCCAATGGTGCCTGGTTACTGACAATTTCACGTCTATGCAATTTCAGACCAAGCATGGTCTGAAGATCGCATAGGTGAAAAAATGTCAGTAACCAGGCACTGTTGATTATGTCTGTGCTACCTTAACTTTAATATATGCTCTATCATTGATATTTAGCACTGTTTACTTATAAATATAGCACCTATATTATATATATATATATATATACACCAAAATTGTTTGTAAACCCTTGCAGTAAGAAAAAAATTGGCAAATAGTTTGATTGTAAAAATATACTACCAAACATCACCTGGGAAAAAAGAATTTGTATTTGTGAGTTTCGAATTAATCATCTTATTTATTAACATCTTATGTATGGAACGTACTGTGTCCTCTTTTCTTATGAATATACGTTTTCTACGTGTGTAAACACGACCCATAAATGAAGATCTCGGGTAACCCTATGCTGACTTTTAAAAACAAACCCAAGCACAACATTTTTTTCAAACAACTTTTTAACTAAGTACATTATCACTGTCAATCTAAATACTGATACTCTTCGAAATAAAGAACCAAGTACGAGAGTCACATCGAAGAAACAGCGTAAATGAAATGTCATTTTAGTTTCGTTACAAATTTGGGAGTGGGTCGATTGTTTCAAAAAATAGCCAAAAGGTGACGCTAGTGAAAGAAACAGGTTGAGAAACGGCGCTCTTGATTAATAACAGGTGGTTGTTTTTCTCTTTCTCTTGTTTATTTTTCGAACTGGCCTCACCAGATATAAGCGAATAATCCGGTTCATTCTCCCTTTCATCTTGGCAAATGGCACGGCGAGTTGGATAAACAAATCAATGGAGACGCGCGGGTTCATTGGCATCATTGTAAAAGTGTGGGTGCAAATTACCCACCAGCCAAACACAGTGATAATGTGCCAAGTGGTGTGCACTCCATATGATTCCAATGCAAATCTCTTGCCAAAATACTGACATAATTCTTATGGAAATTTATTGCTGTTTTGTTAATGCGGTGAGAATGATGTCGAAAACAAAATTCATTATCGCACACTTACTAGCGTGTATCAAAAATGTTTTCGTTTTTTTAAACATGTAGAACTTCATTGTGAACATCTGGAGAGTTTTTGTGCATATTTTTGTTGGATTGTATGGCATGTTAACCATTGTTGGATTATTTTATGCCAAATACGTATTGTTCTATTCATGCTTGATGGGAATTCAAAATTTTCTTTTACACTAATTCTTTAAACAGATTTTTTAAAAACTTTTTTTTTCTTTAACCCATAGATAAGGCCCTAGAAAGAAACAACCAAACCAACCGGGTCAAAGTGAACCGGCAAACTTCATGTGAATATCTTTTTTTGTTTTGTTTTTGTACGTATTTTGAATCTTATAATATATTTACCAAACCCTCCCACGAGTAGGATGAAAAAAATGTCAATCACTAAAGTAGAGTTGAACAGGTTTGAATTCAGAGTTTTCCTTCTAGACTGGTTACCTAGCCATATATCGGTTGAAACATTAAAGATATATGTCAGATTTTCTAATTTGGAACAGGACCATTAAAAATATTTTTTTATTTTAATCTTTGGGAAAATGGCAGACGCACTTTACATATGTTTACGCTAACGCATTGGGTTATATCATATCATAATCAATCCTATTCACGCCCTGTCAGTTGGGGCGTTAGAATGCACCGACTGCACCTCTGCAGAGGGGTAAGACTCCTCCAATAGGGCCACCTGTTGGCCGTGGGTGGCGACCCGTGATGCTTAAGGATAGAGCCCAGGTGGATGAGCAGTTCATGACATGCAATACTCCACTTTGGCCCTATCTTGGGCTAGACGGGCGGTCGGAGAGGCCCCCTCCGATCAATCGGTTGGCACGTCAAACCCTAGCACCTATATGATTTTTCCCAACCCTATTGCCCTTATGGCAAGCCCCAACCCCTTTTTATCATATGGGTGCTAGAAGGCGGTGGCTGCGGGTCTACATGTCCTGGGAATGACGTTAAACTATCTGATGGTGAGGTTCCAGTTTTGGAGGTTTGTGGAATGTGGAGCACCCCTTCATCACCATTTCTCCCTGGTCCACTCTGATCCGGAGTGGTAGTACCTGTTAGGGTCCCATCTATGGGTTAAATAGAACAAATGTATTTATAAAAAATTGTATTATCCATTAAGAATTGATTTATTCCAAAACTTTATCGGCATTAAATGACCCACTGGGGTTGATATGCCGTAAAACAAAAACAAACCAAACCAATCCAATCAATCCTATTCAAGCTTGCCATTTCGGATTTTCGAATTTCTGACACAAATATTAAGAATCTATCGAATCTACGAAAGCTGATCTTAGAATTCGAGAAATAGAAAAAATGTAAACAATAATTGAATGATCAGCCTAGAATTGGTGTAAACTTTATCAATTCTGTAATACGTTAACAATTTTCGCCTAAAGTAAAAGAAATAAATTTGCTAGGGTGGCCTCTTGTCAGCATCAGCCGGATTGCGATTCTATTCGCTTTTCGCTCGCGCTAGACCATGGAGGTTATTTTTTTTGGCTGAAGTGGAGCGGCACACCTACCATCAACTTCCTGATGCTTTAACGCCCAGAACAGATTACCCAAGCTATGCTACGCTTAATTATTGAACCCGCAAAACTTGTGAGTCCAAAGTGGATGCTCGACCGACTGAGATACACTGGCCCTTAAATTGCATAAATAAACGATAGTTATATGTCAAATATGAATGCAGTCACTTCTGATAAAATGCAAATTCGATGAGATGAGGAAATTAGACATTTTCTTTATGTTAGTGTTAAAGTAGCGTGGGCATGAATCAACACCTGGTTACTGACAGTTTCTCACTTATGCGATATTTATACTAAATGGGGAAATTGGTGTAGTGGATTGTTTAAAAACCCTGTGGTTTGGTCCTTTAATGACGGGTGGGGGCGGTAGAGGAATAGATTTTGTTGATCAATTATTATGTGTGGCACGAAGTTTACCCGGATACAGTTGTTTATTTAACCAGTTCTATTATCTGGTCTCCTTTATGTACAGAAACTAATTATTTCTTTGATTATTATTATATATATATATATATATATATATATATATATATTATATATATATATATAAAATTTAAAAAGTAAATATACACATTATAATGGAATTCTAGTATTATATCAATATTAGGATGTAAATTAAAATTTGATTTTATATATATATATATATATATATAAATTTAAAAAATAAATATACACATTATAATGGAATTCTAGGATTATATCAATATTACGATATAAATATATATTTGATTTTTTATATATGAATTAAAAAAATAAATATACACAATATGATGGAATTCTAGTATTATATCAATATTACGATATAAATTAAATTTTGATTTTTTACGTATATATATACATATATATATGTATATATATATGTAAAAAATCAAATTTAATATATATATATATATATACCTATGATATATATACCATGATATATATATATATATATATATATATATATATATATATATATATATATATATATATATATATATATATATATATATATATATATATATATATATATATATATATATATATATATATATATATATATATATATATATATATATATATATATATATATATATATATATATATATATATATATATATATATTTCAAATGTTAATCATGTATATATGGGTTTGTTTAGCTCAGTCAGTAGAGCACCCGCCTAGGAAGCGCAAGGTTCTTGGGTCGATACAGGTCTCCGCCAACTCAGCATATGGGTAGCACAGATTGACCAATTTGATCTGAGTGGTAAAGCAGGGGGCTGGTAGTAGATGTGATGCTCCACCTCAGTAAAAACAATCTCTCTGCTCTAGCGCTAGCTAAAATGGGACACATTCTCTTCGCTCTTCAGCTGATACCGATAATAGGCCACTCCACCAACTTATATATATATATATATATATATATATATATATATATATATATATATATATATATATATATATATATTGGAGAATATGTGCTTGATTGAAGTCATACATAATTTTGAAAAATAATTAGTTAATAATTAATGAATTTAGGGGGGCATATATGTTCAAATGTAAGGCTAAACAAATCGAGAAAATGTCAATCCCTGAATGTACATTTCGACCGATTTGGTCTCATCAGCAAGGTTATAGAGATGGGAGATTGCTCCGTGTGTCTATAACCTTGCTATAACCTTGCTGATGAGACCTAATAGGTCGGAATGTACATTTCAGGGATTTATATTTTCTCGATTTGTTTAGCCTTACATTTGAACATATATGCCCGCCTAAATTCATTAATTATTAACTAATTAATTTTCAAATTAGGTATGACTTCAATTAAGCACATATCCTCCAATATATATTAAAACTGTCGGCTTCAAGCCATATAAAAAATAAAACACATTTGTTTGTTTACTTAACCTCATATATATATATATATATATATATATATATATATATATATATATATATATATATGTCTTAGTAGAGACATACTGAATTTCAGACCCTATTCCTAATGACTGGTTAAGCTTACAGACACTTAGACACTGCAGTGCATATATCACTCTTAAATCAGCCAACCTGAGGTCGCTTTGCTTTTATGCTAACACAATTTTGTGCAAACTTTTACTTATCTGTTTTGATTTTTCTAAACTCAACAGGCTTGTAGGGAAACATCTGTCTTTTATATTTTTTCACACATTTTTCTTGGGTCCTGTTAATCCATAAATTTAAAAACACACAAATAAAAGCAAACATCGCGCGTATTTGACAGGAATTTATTGCTTGTTGAATAATGTGCCTTCTTTATTTTATGGAAACGATTGCAGTAAGGTTATTTTTCTTGCGGGCTGCTTCTAAATAGCAGGTATTTAACACTCGAGTCTCGGCATTTGAAAAATCGATTGAAAAAATTTTAAAATCAAAATTAGAAAAACAGCAAAAGCCAAAACTAATATAAAAGCTAAATAGATACTTTTTTTTTTCTTGAATCTACTTACCATTTTTGAGTTTGAGTTTGTTTAACGGCATATCAACCTCTGTGGGTCATTTAATGCCGAAAAGGTTATTTTGGATTTCAGTCTTTAAAGTAGTGGTTCTATGGAGATAATTGGTTATGTTCTGTTATATTTGTTGAAAAGGTTGCTTTTTTTTTTATAAATTTAAAATGTTTTCAGGGTTTGTATTCTTAAAGATGTCTCTCAGGTTTCTTGCTTGATAGTAATTGGCGCGGATATGTTTAAGTCTGTTACAATTAAGAAGGATATGCTTGGTTGTAAGTTGTACTTTGCATGTTGGACACACTGGGACATCCTTCCCCTTTTAACAGGTACGAATGGGTATGTGGTGTGCCCAATAAAGTATTATCTTCGAAACTAAATTTTGAATAGCATATTCAGAATATAATAATAATAATATTGTTGTTCCTACAAAATACGACCGTTATCATCTTGCAACACCCTTTGGTCAACATTGAGATCGTCCAAATAATAAGTCTACAAGTGGTTGAAGGCGGCCATGATGTTACAGAAAAATAGATGGATTCATGCCTTTCCCAAGAGCAGTAGCATCAAGTAAAAAAAGAAAGAAAGAAAGAAAGAATGTGAGGCATGAGGGAGAAGAAAGAGAAGAAAGAAAAGAATGTGAGACATGAGGAAGCAAGTAAGGTGTGATGGAAAGGAAAGAGAGGGTGAATGAAAAGAAATTGAAGGGGAAAAAGAAAGCAAGAGAAATATGAAGGAGAGGAGGCAGAAATAAAGAGAGGAAGT
Source organism: Doryteuthis pealeii (assembly GCA_023376005.1). Lineage (NCBI taxonomy): Eukaryota > Metazoa > Mollusca > Cephalopoda > Myopsida > Loliginidae > Doryteuthis > Doryteuthis pealeii. Next base: position 47,293,881 of record CM042141.1, on the reverse strand, counting down.
CGGTGGAAGGAAAGAGAGGAAGAAATAGAGTATAAATGAAGGAAGAAAGCCAGGGAATAATTGAAAGAAAGAAAGAAAGAAAGAAAAAAGAAAGACAGAAAAAGAGAAATAAAAAAGAAATAATAATAAAGAGAGGGATAGAGGCATGAAGGAAGGAATGCAACGTTACCAGACATAACTATTTTATGTAAGGACGATTGAAAAATACTGATCCTCAAAATACTAGCGGTACATGTGGAAATACCATATTATGATAACTTAATTATTACAATGTTTGATATATTTACTTAAGAGCTATTACTAAATAGTTCAAATTGTAATGTAAGGTCGATTGACAAATACTATACATACACAGACTATTAGCGGGAACTGTGGAAATACCAGAGTATGATGATTTAATAATTACACCGTTTGGTATGTTTACTTAACAGCAATTGACAAAGAGTTCAAATTGTAAAACGTATAATAATCTAGATTTAAATCATTAATTCCTTTTTTCTTTCTTTTCTTCTCTTCATTATGTTCGATGGAAACCTGTTAGCATTATGGCTTCTGCAAGCTCAACTTCTATCTTCCCCTTTTCTTTTCTTATGTTTTTTTTCTTGTATAGTACGTCGTTTTTCGTCCCTTTATAATAAAATCGGAATGGTCCATTATTTTAGCTGAGATGACGACACTCAATAAATAAATAAAGTATTCGGCGGATAAGCCCCCGCAAATAATCCATTTTTTTTTCATCTTGAACGATTTAGACGTCTCATTTTTAACAAGAGGGTGTTACAAGATGACTGTCGTACAATGAAAGAATTTGAGTATTGAATATATAGATATTTTTCTCAGGGTTACTTGTGTTTTATGTATAAGCCAGAACTTATTCCCAGGTTAATATTATATATATATATATATATTATATATATATATATATATATATATATAATATATATATATATATTATATGTGTGTGTGTGTGTGTGTGTGTGTGTGTGTGTGTGGAGAAGAAACAAGGACCCACTCATAAGTGACGTTCTGCAGTGAAAACATATACATGGAAAACAGTTTAGGTCGACCAGCAAAAACTTCATCTCCTATTTGTGGATACTAGGTGATGTGCGGAGGACATGCAAAGTGATAGAAGATTGCAACTGGTATTGATATATATATATATATATATATATATATATATATATATATATATATATATATATATATATATATATATAATAGAGAGAGAGAGAGAGAGAGAGATAGTCATGAGAATCATTCATGTCCCATTATGATATACATATAATAGTAAGCCCAAATAGTCAGAAACTTCCTACCTAGGTTTCACCTAACGGTGAATCAGGATAATTATGACAATTCTGATAATTAGAGAGAGAGAGAGAGAGAGAGAGAGAGAGAGAGGGAGGGAGAGAGGGAGATTCTAATTAAAATAGCACAGACATGGTCTCAACGGCTCTTAGTGACTGTCTCTTTTGTGATCTTCCGACTAATGCTGAAAAGTGGTATTTCACTTACAGATTGTGTATACATATATTAGCAAACAAGTTACACAGTGCAATCTGTAAGCAAATAGTAATTATATTTTACGGGAATTATGCAAGCAATTAACATTTTCGATATAATCAATATTTTGTTGGTGCCCTTTACGAAAACAACTTCTTTTTTAACAGTGAATATCTGATATAAAACTCTTTCTTACTTACAAAACAGAGATACACAGGAGGCACTCTATTTTCTCACTTAAAGCACCTGTTCAAACGATAACTTAATATAAAACGTTGCCTTGTCTCGATCGTATTTCATTATTAATTGACCTTAAAAAACTTGAAAATAAAACAAAAAGAGGAGAATGTGCCAGTTAGACAAATGAAGAAAAAAAGTGGGGCGCTTCATGATATGGGAAGATATCTAGGCAAAAAATTGCGACTTAAAAGTAAAATATAATTAAATCTGCACAAAATATTTACAGTCTGTTGGTGTCCGTAATCCTCTTGGGGCATCGTCACTCTCGGGGTGCTATCAGGGCTGATAATCATACCGTATGTTTTCTGTATTTCGCATACATATTACTAAATTTACTAGCAGGGTGTACCACAGTGTGGTAATTATTACAACGTCTGATATCTCTACATAAGAGCTATTGTGAAATAGCTCAATTTGTAAAAAAAGTATAATGATCTTTATTTAACCCTCTCTCAATCATTGTTCTTTCTTTTCATCTTTTCATTGTGTTCGATTGAAACAGATTAGCATTATCGTTTCCGCATGCTCGAACCCTCAATAACTTTACCCTACTCTTTCATTCTTTATTTATTTCTAATTATATTTTTTCTGAGTAGCATGTCCCTATTCTTCCCTTTCTTTTTTTAAAGAATAAACACGGAATGGTCCATTATTAAGCTGAGGTGACAACGTTTATAAGAAATAAAAACTCAGCGGTGTTAATGGATGTAAAGGGTAACAATATTGTATTACACCATTATTTTATTTGGGTCAAGATTGTTTAAAAAAATTAGTATCCTCTGTTTTAGACGAATATCGGCACCGATGTGTATAAACTTCTCTCTCATATATATATATATATAGAGAGAGAGACAGCGAGAGAGAGAGAGACAGAGACAGAGAGAGGCGCGTGGGCTAGTGCTTAGAGTCGTGGAAAATGGACTCGTCGATTCGAGTTCAATTCCTAGACGAAGCTGTTGACATTTCACATAGCGCTAATACCCTTTGGGAAGGTATGAATCCATATATTCTCCCTCCAGCTATGGGTAAATAGTAGGATAGACCGGGCCCTTCAGCCTTGGGTAGGTAACCAGTCTAGGAGGGGATGACTCTGAATTCAAAATTCCTGAGGCTGGTCGTTGATTGGGTTTGTGGCAACCCTTTGATGCACCAATTCTTTCCTATCGACTGTGCCAAAAGTGTGGATGGTCCACACAAGCCTTCACCACTATAAACAAATCCCTGTGTGGAGTTCATTGTGTGTATGAACCCTCATAGGTCGAAAAATCGACGGATAGTCCACATATATAATATTATATATATATACTTATATATAATATATATATATATATATATATATATATATATATATATATATATATATATATATATAGGGGGTGCAAAAGTAGGTATACAACAGTATGGACGCGCGTGGACTAATTGTTAGAATCGTAGGAAAAGGAATCTTCAACCAGAGTTCAATTCCTTGACAAAGCCGTTTGCATTTCACAAGGCGCTAATACTCTTGGGAAAGATATGAATCCAATTCTCCCTCCAGCTATGGGTAAATAGCAGTGTAGACTGGGCTCTTTAACCATGGCTAGGTAACCAGTCTAGGAGAAGGACAACGCTGAACTCAAACCTGTTAAACTCCGTTTAAGAAATTGACCTTGTGTCACATCCTGCTCGTGTGGAGGGGTTGGTATATATATATATATATATATATATATATATATATATATTAACAGTACCACACAGATGAAATTAGTAGCATATTTTCTTAAGTGTCCTCATTTTGTAAAATGTTGGTGTCATTAGCCATATTTAATTGTGACTAATATTTAACATGTTAATGATAATAATTTATGTTATTACACGTATATATAACATTCGTTTGTTTAATAAATGCAATGAGTATTGTATGTGTTTTTTATAATTGTAATTATGAATTATAATTGTATACCAACTTTTGCACACTCTGTGTTATATATATATATATATATATATATATATATATATATAATTATATATATATATATATATATATATATATATATATAGGTGTGTGTGTTTGTATGTTAAGGATATAAAGTGTAACAATATTGTATTACACAAGTGTTTTATTTGGGTCAAAATTGTTTTAAAAAATCAGTATTGTGTGTTTTAGGCTAAGATAACGATAATCGCCACCAATGTGAAATACATATGCATAGCCCCCCTCTCTCTCATATAATATATATAATATATATATATATATTATATATATTATATATATATATATATGTGTGTGTGTGTGTGTGTGTGTGTGTGTGTGTGGCAGATTGGTCCATGACTTGAGCAAAGCAAATTTATCTTTTTGTGTTTTGATTAGTGATGTTTGACCATAATATCCGAAATGAAAGCCTCCAACCCAACATGTTGAGGGGGGGTGAATATGCACTCAATGCTCTGAGGGCAGTTTTCCGATGGCGACAAGCTAAACACAACGATTGACGATCTGCAACTTGACACAAGACCAGTGATATACTTGAAAGATTTGACATGTTACTGAGCGGCAGCAACCATTTGCTAAAATAAACCAAACTTTTTTCCCCTCCATTTCATTCAGTTTCTTATCATTATTTTTTATTTGAATTTAATCGGCCCTCTTTTTGATGTGTTTTTCTAATGTTGTACATAAAGATTTTTTTTATTTTATTTATTATTTTTTTTTTGTTTTTACTGTCTATTTGAATGTTGCTTCTTTCTTTTCGTTCTTTAGCATTTTGTCCTTTGGTCTTTTATTTTTTTTTTTGTTTATTTTAATTTTTGATTTTTTTTTATTTATTTTTTTCTATTTACTTTTCATTATTCTTTTTCCAGAACCTTTTGTTCTTTTTTCTTTTCCTTTTTAGCTGCCTTTCCTATCTTTATACTTCCTTTTCTTTGTCCTGTTTGTTTTAGGCTTTCTTTCTTTCTTTTTGACTTCTTTCTTTCGTTCTGTCTGTCTGTACGACATTTATGTCTGCTTCCATAATTTTAGATTCCTTTTTCTTTGTTAATCCGTTGCTTCTTTCTTTCTTCTTTTTCTTTTCTTTCTTTTAATACTTTCTTCCTATTGTTTCATTATGCCCCCTTTCTATCTTTATTCCAGTTATGTAATTTTGTATTTTTTCTATCTTTTTCTTTCTTCTATATTTCGTTTCTTACTCTGTAACAGTGATTTCTTTCTTTTTCCTTCTTTCTCTCATTTTAATACTGTTTTACTTTATTTCGTTATGTCTTTTATGACAGCTTCTTTGCTTCCTTTATTGCTTTTTTATCTTTCTTTTTTTTTCTACGTCTATGCATTTCTTCTTTTTTTTATTGAGTTTCTTATCCTGAATTTTTCTCTTTCTTTTTCTATCTTAGCGTTTTGTCTTCTGGTTTTTAAGGTATTTTTATTTATTTTATAATTTGATTTATTTCTTACCTTTTTATATTTACTTTTGATTATCTTTTACCAGCAACTTTTATTCTTTTGTTTTCGTTTTAGCAGCTTTTCCTAATTTTTTTACGTCATTCTTCTCTTTGTTTTATTATACTTTCTTTTTTTCTTTCTTTCAGTTCTTCTGTCTTTCTGTTTGTTTCCATTTTCTTTTTTCTTTTATTCATCCCCTTCCTTCTTTTTGTTCTTTTTATAGAGTTTTCCTGCACCCTATTTTCTTTAAGACTTTCTTTTTTGTCGGCATTGATCTCTTTCTTTATTTTCAGTGATTTAATTTTTCTATATATTTTTATCTCCCTTCTCCTTGTAATACTTTTTTCATTCTTTTCTTTCTATTGCATATTCTTCCATGATTTCTTTCTTACTTGTAGCACTGCTTGTCTTTCTTTCTCCTTCAATTATTTTTTTCTTATTTTACCACAAATTTTTTCGCAGCTTTTCGTTCTGTCTTTCCCTTATTACATTTTTCTTTCCTTCCTTTATTACATTTTTCTTTCCTTCCCTTATCACATTTTTCTTTCCTGCTTTTATCACATTTTTCTTTCCTTCTTTTATCACATTTCTTTCTGTCTTTTATCTCATTTTTCTTTCCATCTTTTATCTCATTTTTCTTTCCTTCTTTTTTCTCATTTTTATTCCTTCTTTTATTACATTTCTTTCCTTCTTTTTTCTCATTTTTCTTTTCTTCTTTTATTACATATTTTTCCTTCTTTTTTCTCATTTTTCTTTCCTTCTTTTATCACATTTTTCTTTCTTTTATCAAAGATTTTATTTCTTTTTTCCTTACTTTTGTCATCTTTTTTATTTCTTTACTTCCTTCTTGCTTTCTTTCAGCAGGATTTTATTTATTTATTTAATTTTATTATTCATCCATTCTTTCTTTCCTTTACTTCAATTAATATCACAGCTTATTCTTCCTTCAATTTTCTCCTAATTTAATCTTAAATACAATGAAATGTTTACCACATTTGGGAGAAAAAACGATAAACCATTCGTATATCTTGACATCAAATCTAACAAAGCTGTAAACTGTGAGACTGTCGTGCCGAGAAGAGCGGCGAGCAGCAGTAGGATTTGATAAAAAAATAAAAAATTAAAAAAAACCCACAAAAACACAAAAAATGCGACACTGTCATTGTCGAAAAGATTTGTTGGTGGCTAAAACGGAAGTTGTTGCAGCAGACCAGAAAGCAAGATAATCAAAGATTCGAAGTGCAGACAGACAATTTTACCTCCAGACAGAAAACGGTTTTTTTACAATTTTAAAGGGTATGATGAATTGTAGAAATGCGTTCAGACGCCGACTTTATGGTGGAATTGACGTTAAGAGAGAGAGAGAGAAGCAGAGGGTAGTCAGAGGACGGAGGTGGCGGACAGAGAGAGATTACAGACCTTCAAAAGTAATTCTTATGTAATTTTATTTGGCGCCAAACTATGCAAAATGTGACAATGCATTTATATTGATTATAACGGCATTACCAATCCATCTATGGTTATCTAAAAGCTTAGGTAATAGGGTGATAGTACGTTCATATTTACACAGTAATTGTTTCTTAGAGTTTTAAATTTTTTGTTAAGGTCTAATCAAATGCAAATAATTTTTAAACATATCTACTTTGACCTATAGATGGGACCCTAACCCATACTATGACTTCTGATCAGAGTGAACCTGGGAGTAATGTCAATGAAGGGGTACTCCACACTGCCAAAAAGGTCAGAACTGGAGCTTCAACATCATTCAGTTCGATGTTATTTTGGGATGCGGTATTTCTCCTTTGCAGTCAGCGTACAGTATTGCCCCCCCCCCAAAAAAAAAAGATACAGTTAGTGAAAATAACTTAATATTTTTTTATTATTATTATTGTCATACACGAGGTAGCCATCATCTTTAATGGTTCTTACCAGTTCTGCTAGGGATACAGTCAAATTACCAGCAATTTGACGGAAAGTTAATATGTGATGCTTTGAAGGAAAACAAATCCCCTGAAATGAATGGGAGGAGAGTTAATCTTGTAACTCGTGTATTTGAATTAAAGTACGAGTGAAACACAACGAGTATTTTAGGCAAAGAAAAGGGTTTACAAGATACTGAAATGTGTAATTATTAAGCACCACGTTGTATTCACAAGTCTTTGAGATTTCACTCGTTCTCTCTTCCGAGATTTCCTTATTTATAGAAAATAGACGTTTCCATTTACCTTTTTCAGGTACTATGTGACAATTAAACGGCGAGTAAAGTACGTCGGGGTAGCAACAGCACTCATAGATACAAACGAAACCTGTCACCTACACCCAACGTAAAAAGCGGTTCGATCAACCCATACGTGCGAATCTGACCAATCTAAGACAGACAATGATGTCATTATCGCTGCTGAGAAAAAATGTTCTATAATGATTAATTTTATATCTTTCTTTTGTTCATAGTTTTTACAATCCTGGTATACATGTCATAATGTATGAAATATTCCTTGAAATATTTAATGAGAGAAAGAATGTAGTGTCCATAGATACTCCTCGTCAGTCAGCCTGCAGCATTCTTTGATAGAAAGAGTGTAGTAACAGTTACTACTTGTAGCCTCAAGCATTCCTTCTGAAAGGGAATCCATTCGGCAACTGATCTTAGGACAATTCATCAACGAACTTAGATACATTTTTGCTGTTTTTTCATTGGTCAATCTGTTACATAATTATTAGATTCATAATACTTATGTACAGTAGTGTAGAAACTAAAATGGCTGTTATAAGTTCAGCCGGCGGCTTTGAAGGATTGAATGACAAGGCTTGGCCTCAGTCCTGATCCTCCTTCCGGTGGATACCGTGAGAATCGGTGGAAAAGACCCTCTTCCGGTTTAGATTAGAAAGAGATTTTAGTTAGATCGGCCAAAACCACGACGGTGGTCAGTCGTGTTATGCACGCTGCCGATTCAATCTGCGCAGGTAGTCTGGTGGGGATTTCGAAATAAAATATGATCTAAGTAAATCGAAGTCTTGTGTTATTATCTAAAAACTAGCAATGACACAGGGCTTCTGATAAAGAGAAATCCCCATTGGAAGACCAGACACAAAGTCCCTAAGACGAAGTCCAGACGCTGGAAGAAGAATAATAGAAGTAAGAAAGTAAGGAAAGAGAGTACACAACAAATCCAGCGATGGGATCTACCCCTTTTCGTTTGTGTTAGACCAGTAAGACTGATTTGCAGAAGTGGGGCGCCTCACCTAGCGCCATCTCCCAGATGCTTTGCCAATCAGACCAGATTACCCAAGTAGTGTCAATCATGCGCTGAATTGAACCCGGAACATTGAGATAACCATGGCGGATGCTCTATCGACAGGCTAAACTGATCCAATCTCTAAAGCAGCCTCATCAACATTTCGTTTGCACAATTTACGCTTTAAACATATTAATTTGCCCTTCATTAAGTCATGCAACACTCTACAATGGTTCTTACCTAGGCTAGACAGACAGTCAAAGAAGTCTCCTCCAATCAATCTGCTGGTCACCCAAAACCATATTACCTATATGATTGTCCCAAGCTATTGTTATTATGGCAAACCCACAACCATTTTATCATATACGTGCTAGAAGGCTGTGGCTGAGGGTCTTAGTGTCCTGGGTTTTACGCTAAACTTCATCTAGTGGTGAGGTTCCAATTCCGGAACTCTAAGAAATGTAGTGTACCACACCATCAGCATTATTCACCAGTCCATTCTGATCCGTAGTGGTAGTACATCATAGGTTGCCATCTATGGGTTAAATAGATCAAAACTGAGTATTTAAATGTGTTTAAAAATTAAGTTTGTTAATGAAAATGACACCTCAACAAGAATGAATAAAACAGAATATCTTCAGCATAAACTAACACAAGTGTTGACATGACCTAATATCAAACTCTTGGATTATCCACAGGTATGAAATGTACGGGAAATTGCCTCTTATGTTTATGAACATTACCAAAATCAGTAGCAGGCATTGGCTATGAAATAATGACATTAGAATGCAATTAAGGTCCTTGGTAATTGACTTAAAATCAGTTGATAAATACGACTGCTTTCTTGCTACAAGTACACTCTTGTTCTACCTAGGATTTCAAGGACTACGACTGGAATTCTCTGTTACAATGCATACAATACGACCCTTGTTCTACCTAGGAGTTCAAGGACTACGACTGATTCTCTGTTACGAAGACGCCTTGTGTCTACCTAGGATTTAAGGACTACGATGGATTCTCTACGAGTACACTCTTGTCTATCTAGGATTTCAGGATACGGTTGGATTCTCAGCTACAAGTCACTCTTGTTCTTACTAGGACAAGGACTAGACTGGATTTCTCTGCTACAAGTACACCTTGTTCTACTAGGATTTTCAAGGACTATGACTGGATTCAGCTACAAGATATACCATGTTCTACCTAGGAATTTCAAGGACTACGACTGGATTCTCTGCTACAAGTAACCCTTGTTCTACCTCTACCTACAAGGACTAGGACACTTCTGCTACAAGTTAACCCTTGGTTCTACTAGGATTTTCAAGGACTACGACTGGATTCTCAGCACAAGTACACCTTGTTCTACCTAGGATTTCAAGGACTACGACTGGATTCTCAGCTACAAGTACACCCTTGTTCTACTAGGATTTCAAGGACTACGACTGGATTCTCAGCACAAGTATACCCTTGTTCTACCTAGGATTTCAAGGACTAGACTGGATTCTTGCTACAAGTTATACCCTTGTTCTACCTAGGATTTCAGGACTACGACTGGATTCTCTGCTACAAGTAAACCCTTGTTCTACTAGGATTTCAAGGACTACGACTGGATTCTAGCTACAAGTACACCTTTTCTACCTAGGATTTCAAGGACTACGACTGGACTCTCTGCTACACGTACACCCTTGTTCTACCTAGGATTTCAAGGTCTACGACTGGATTCTCAGCTACAAGTACACCCTTGTTCTACCTAGGATTTCAAGGACTACACTGGATTCTCAGCTACAAGTACACCCTTGTTCTATCTAGGATTTCAAGGACTACGACTGGATTCTCTGCTACAAGTACACCCTTGTTCTACCTAGGATTTCAAGGATTACGACTGGATTCTCAGCTACAAGTACACCCTTGTTCTACCTAGGATTTCAAGGACTACGACTGGATTCTCAGCTACAAGTACACCTTGTTCTACCTAGGATTTCAAGGACTACGACTGGATTCTCTGCTACAAGTACACCCTTGTTCTACCTAGGATTTCAGGACTACGACTTACAAGGACTAGACGACTAGACTGGATTCTCAGCTACAAGTACACCCTTGTTCTACTAGGATTTCAAGGACTACGACTGGATTCTCAGCTCAAGTATACCTTGTTCTACCTAGGATTTCAAGGACTACGACTTGGATTCTCTGCTACAAGTACACCCTTGTTCTACCTAGGATTTCAAGACTACGACTGGATTCTCAGCTACAGTACACCCTTGTTCTACTAGGATGTCAAGGACTACGACTGGACTCTCTGCTACAAGTACACACCTTGTTCTACCTAGGATTCAAGGACTACGACTGGATTCTCAGCTACAAGTTACACCCTTGTTCTACCTAGGATTTCAAGGACTACGACTGGATTCTCAGCTACAAGTACACCCTTTTCTACCTAGGATTTCAAGGACTATGACTGGATTCTCAAGCTACAAGTATACCCTTGTTCTAACCTAGGATTTCAAGGACTCGACTGATTCTCTTGCTACAAGTACACCCTTGTTCTACCTAGGATTTTCAAGGACTACGACTGGATTCTCAGCTACAAGTACACCTTGTCTACCTGGATTCAAGGACTACGACTGGACTCTCTGCTACACGTACACCCTTGTCACCTAGGATTTCAAGTCTACGACTGGTTCTCAGCTACAAGTACACCCTTGTTCTACCTAGATTTCAAGGACTACGACTGGACTCTCTGCTACAAGTACACCCTTGTCTCTACTAGGATTTCAAGGACTACGACTGGATTCTCAGCTACAAGTACACCCTTGTTCTACTAGGATTCAAGGACTACGGACTGGATTCCACCTACCCTTGTTCTACCTAGGATTTCAAGGAACACGACTGGATTCTCGCTACAAGTACACCTTTTCTACCTAGGATTCAAGGACTTACGACTGGGATTATCGCTACAAGTACACCCTTGTTCTACCTAGGATTTCAGGGCCTACTCTAAGCTACAAGGTATCTACTAGGATTTCAAGACTACGACTGGATTCTCAGCTACAAGTACCCTTGTTCTACTAGGAATTTCAAGGACTACGACTGGACTCTCTGCTACAGACACCCTGTTCTACTAGGAATTTCAAGGACTACGACTGGATCTCAGCTACAAGTACGCCCTTGTTCTACCTAGGATTTTCAAGGACTACGACGGATTCTCAGCTACAAGTACACCTGTTCTTACGTGATTTCAAGGACTACGACTGGATTCTCAGCTACAAGTATACCCTTGTTCTACAACTAGGATTTCAAGGACTACGACTGGATTTCTCTGCTACAAGTACACCCTTGTTCTACCTAGGATTTCAAGGACTACGACTGGATTTCTCAGCTACAAGTACACCCTTGTTCTACCTAGGATTTCAAGGATACGACTGGACTCTCTGCTACAAGTACACCCTTGTTCTACCTAGGATTTCAAAGGAACTACGACTGGATTCTCAGCTACAAGTACATGGTTCTACTAGGATTCAAGACTACGACTTGGATTCTCAGCTACAAAGACACCCATTGTTCTACCTGGAATTTCAAGGACTATGACTGGATTCTCAGCTACAAGTATACCCTTGTTCTACCTAGGATTTCAGGACTACGACTGGATTCTCTGCTACAATACACCCTTGTTCTACCTAGGATTTCAAGACTACGACTGGATTCTCAGCTACAAGTACACCCTTGTTCTACCTAGGAGTCAAGGACTACGACTGGACTCTCTGCTACACGTACACCCTTGTTCTACCTAGGATTTCAAGGACTACGACTGGATCTCAGCTACAGGTACACCCTTGTTCTTACCTAGGATTCAAGGACTACGACCTGACTCTCTGCTACAAGTACACCCTTGTTCTACCTAGGATTTCAAGGACTACGACGGATTCTCAGCTACAAGTATAACCCTTGTTTCTACCTGATTTCAAGGACTACGACTGGATTCTCAGCTACAAGTATACCCTTTTCTACCTAGGATTTTTCAAGGCTACGACTGGATCTCTGCTACAAGTACACCCTTGTTCACTAGGATTTCAAGGACTCGCTGGCATTCTCTGTACAAGTACACCCTTGTTCTACCTAGATTTCAAGGACTACGGACTGGATCTCTGCTACAAGTACACCCTTGTTCTTACCTGATTTCCAAGGACTTACGACTGGATTCTCAGCTACAAGTACCCACCCTTGTTCTACCTAGGATTTCAAGGAATACGACTGGATTCTCTGCACAGTACACCCTTGTTCTACCTAGGATTTAAGACTACGACTGGATTCTCGCTACAAGTACACCTTGTTCTACCTAAGATTTTCAAGGACTACGACTGGATCTCAGCTACAAGTACACCCTTGTTCTACCTAGGATTTCAAGGACTACGACTGGATTCTCAGCTACAAGTACACCCTTGTTCTACCTAAGATTTCAAGGAACTACGACTGGATTCTCAGCTACAAGTACACCTGTTCTACCTAGATTTCAAGGACTACGACTGGATTCTCAGCTACAAGTACACCCTTGTTCTACCTAGATTTCAAGGACTACGACTGGATTCTCTGCTACAAGTACACCCTTGTTTTCTACTAGGATTTCAAGGACTACGACTGGATTCTCTGCTCAAGTTACACCCGCCTTGTTCTACCTAGGATTTCAAGGACTACGACTGGGATTCTCGCTACAAGTACACCCTTGTTCTACCTAGATTTCAAGGACTACGACTGGGATTCTCGCTACAAGTTTACCCTTGTTCTTACCTAGGATTTCAAGGACTACGACTGGTTCTCTGCTACAAGTACACCTTGTTCTACCTAGATTCAGGACTACGACTGGATTCTCAGCTACAAGTACACCCTTGTTCTACTAGGATTTCAAGGACTACGACTGGACTCTTGCTACAAGTACACCCTTGTTCTACTAGGATTTCAGGACTACGACTGGATTCTCAGCTACAAGTATACCCTTGTTCTACCTAGGATTTCAAGGACTACGACTGGATTCTCTGCTACAAGTACACCCTTGTTCTACCTAGGATTTCAAGGACTTGACTGGATTCTCAGCTACAAGTACCCTTGTTCTACCTAGGATTTAAGGACTACGACTGGATCTCTGCTACAAGTACACCCTTGTTCTACTAGGATTTCAAGGACCGGACTGGATTCTCAGCTACAAGTACACCTTGTTCTACCTAGGATTTCAAGACTACGACTGGACTCTCTGCTACACGTACACCCTTGTTCTACCTAGGATTTCAAGGGACTACGGACTGGATTCTCAGCTACAAGTACACCCTTGTTCTACCTAGGATTTCAGGACTACGACGGCTCTCTGCTACAAGTCACCCTGTTCTACCTGGATTTCAAGGACTACGGACTGGATTCTCAGCTTACAAGTACACCCTTGTCTACCTAGGATTTCAAGGACTACGACTGGATTCTCAGCTACAATACACCCTTGTTCTACCTAGGATTTCAAGGACTACGACTGGATTCTCTGCTACAAGTACACCCTTGTTCTACCTCAGGATTTCAAGGACTACGACTTGGATTATCAGCTACAAGTACACCACTTGTTCTACCTAGATTTTAAGGACTACGCCTGGATCTTCAGTTACAAGTACACCTTTTCTATAGGATTTTCAAGGCTACGACTGGATTCTCAGCTACAAGTACACCTTTGTTCTACTAGGATTCAAGGACTACGAACTGGACTCTTGACTACAAGTACACCCTTGTTCTACCTAGGATTTCAAGGACTACGACTGGATTCTCGCTACAAGTAACACCCTTGTTCTACCTAGGATTTCAAGGACTACGACTGGATTCTCAGCTACAAGTACACCCTGTTCTACCTAGGATCAAGACTACTGATTTCTCAGCTACAAGTATACCCTTGTTTCTACCTAGGATTTCAAGGACTACGACTGGATTTCTCTGCTACAAGTACACCTTGTTCTACCAGGATTTCAAGGACTACGACTGGATTCTCAGCTACAAGTACACCCTTGTTCTACCTAGGATTTCAAGGACTACGACTGGACTCTCTGCTACAAGTACACCCTTGTTCTACCTAGGATTTTCAAGGACTACGACTGATTCTCAGCTACAAGTACACCCTGTTCTACTGGATTTCAAGGACTACGACTGGATTCTCAGCCAGATACACCCTTGTTCTACCTAGTTTCAAGGAACTACTGAACTGGATTCTCACTACAAGTTATACCCCTTGTTCTACCTAGGATTTCAAGGACTACGACTGATTCTCTGCTACAGTACACCCTTGTTCTACCTAGGTTTCAAGGACTACGACTGGATTCTCAGCTACAAGTACCCCTTGTTCTACCTAAGATTTCAAGGACTACGACTGGATTCTCAGCTACAAGTACACCCTTGTTCTACCTAGGATATTACAAGGACTACGACTGGGATTCTCAGCTACAAGTACACCCTTGTTCTACCTAAGATTTCAAGGACTACGACTGGATTCTCAGCTACAAGTACACCTTGTTCTACCTAATATTTCAAGGACTACGACTGGATTCTCAGCTACAAGTACACCCTTGTTCTACCTAGATTCAAGGACGACGACTGGATTCCAGATACAAGTACCCCTTGTTCTACCTAAGATTTCAAGGACTACGACTGGATTTCTCAGCTACAAGTACACCCTTGTTCTACCTAAGATTTAGGACTACGACTGGATTCTCAGCTACAAAGTACACCCATACCTAAGATTTCAAGGACTACGACTGAAGCTCAAGGCTAGGCGACTGGATTTCTCAACTAACCCTTATTTCAAGGACTACGACCTGGATTCTCAGTACAAGTACACCCTTGTTTACCTAAGATTTCAAGGACTACGACTGGATTCTCAGCTACAAGTACCACCCTTCTACCTAGGATTCAAGCGACTACGGACTGGATCTCAGCTCAAGTACACCTTTTCTTACTAAGATTTCAAGGACTACGACTGGATTCTCAGCTACAAGTCACACCCTATGTTCTACCTAAATTTCTTAGGACTTACGACTGGATTCTCAGCCTACAAGTACACCCTTGTTTCTACCTAAGATTTCAAGGACTCGACTGGATTCTCAACTTATGAGTCTACACCTTTTTCCACATTACCAATAGAATTTCTAAAACGCCTTAAATGGCCCAACGAGAATATTAACACTAACCAGCCAAACTTATTAAGTTACTATTTGCACCAAATACCTTTCAACCGATTATATTTTTATCATATTTTCAGTAAATTTCTTTTATCAATTGAACTTGTTTTTTTAATGGTTGTTTTCTGAATTTTACGTTGTCTTACCTCCGCTCATTATGTTAATGATGTTGTTTTCTCAATGTTTTTTTTATTTCACCATTTTTGTTTTTTTTAAACGCAATTATCTCTTGTTTACCAATATGAGCTGGTGTTCGCGCTAATTTTAATCTTTGTTTTCTATTCTATTTTCTTCCTCGCCATTTACATTTTGCCTTTTTCCTTTTCTTTGAATTTCCTTGTTTTGTTCTTTTTGACTCTTGCGTTTTCATTTCTAAACTTCTCCTAGCACGTTGGTTTGGTAAGGGGATTATCATCAAGGAAATGGACTCGGTGACCCGAGTTCAATCCTGTTCGATATGTCTGCATTTTCACATAGAGAAATGGACGAGGTATGCATCGCATTCTATTCTACCACCGAGTGTCGGTAAAGTGTAGGGAAACTGGGCTATTTAACTTATTGTTTAGGCCAAACACAGTCTAGGATTGATGAACAAGTTGATGTAAACCTGGTAAACATCGTTAAGAAACTGGCCTTGTGTCACATCGTGGAGGTTGAAAGTTATTAATATATATAATATAATATATATATATATATATATAGAATATCTCTATGAATAATAAAATTCGAAGGCAATTACAATGCGTAAAAATAAAGCAAAAAGATGTTTTATATGTCTAATCGATTTCAAAGCAAAGCTTATCATCAGAGTTTATTTCAGAAATGACGTGCTTATGTTTTTTATTTGTGTGGTTATATTTCTCTTCTTATTATTCCTTTTCCTCTCCTTTATTTATCCTTCTTCTCCTCCTTTATGAATGGCGAATTAACTGCATAATTATCTTATTTCTCTCTTCTTCTTTTTTTTTATATTATATATATATATCGCTGGGCAAAAATCTTAAGACCAGATACAAAAGAACTCATGTATATTAAGTAGTGTTACTGTAATCGAAATATGTTTGAAACACATTACATTTAATTAGAAATTGATTGTTAATTCAAAATGTGGAATTTAAGCTTTTAATTGATTTATTTGAAAAAAAAAAACATTGAAAAGTATGTTTTTTTGTTGGTCATAAAGATAATATCATGTCTGTAAAATAATTACTGGACAAAAAATGTATACTAGTCAGTGGGTCATAATTCACTCGTTTGTAGCTATCAATGTTTGTTTAAATATAACAATGTTTATATATATGGAGAAGGCAAGGGGCCAACCCACCGCTTCTCTCTATCATTTTCCCTACTCACTTTCTTTCTTATTATATTTATTTCTAGTAGCATGTCCTTCTTCTCCCTTTCTTCTTTATAATATACGGAATAGTCCTCATTATTATGAGGTTACCCCACTCATTAGTTCGGTAAACAATACAAGATAATCAGATTTACTTTTTTGTATTTCATCTTGAACGATGATTTTTACCAAAGGGTTTTGCTAGAGGATAACGGTCACACTATTAAGGAGAACGAGTATCAATAAATAGATTTGACCATATAAGATGCTATTTTATTTGATAAGAAATTTCGAACTCAAAATTGTTTCTGGTTGTGCCAGACCTGTATAAAGGGAACGCGCAGTTTGTCACTTCACGGATGGAGAGTTTTACCCTATGATTCGTCACATTAGTTACATTGAAACTACGAACTACAAAGGGTCTCAAGAAATTTGACTAAGTTATTCTGTTTTTAAACTTGCCTATATCTCTAACATTTGCCGTATGCTCCAATGGCCATTAGCATTTGTCCATGTCATCCGTCTTAACAACCGTTTATATTACAAATCACTTAGACATTATAAAGTAGTTGTAATTTTTGAAGGATGGGCGGTTAGAAATAAAACCAAAATGATATTCTTTGAATTGGGTAATGCATAACGGCGAATACAAGCGATGCATAGTAATAAATGGGGCATTTTTGTTGTGAAAGATGGCTCAGTCTAATGTTCTATTAAAGACATATGGCGAACCTGTCATTAGGCTTTTGGAAGAGAATCCGGTAGGCGATATGAAGGGACTTTAAAAATGAACAACACTTGCGACTATCAAAGTCGCGGGAAATTGACGATGGATATAAAAGGGTGAAAAGGAAGAAAAGAAGGAAAAAGAAAAGGAGGAGTATGGGTAGGATGCGGTGACGCGTTTATTTGAAGAAATATTAGAAAATTAAAAAAGTTAGACGAGAGGAAAAAGAAGTAATAGAAGAAGAAGGAAATGATTAGAAATTTTTAGAAAAATAAAAACAGAGAAAAAAAGGAACAAGAAAGCAAATTTTGAAGAAGAAGAAGAAGAGAAGAAGAAGAAGAAGAAGAAGAAGAAGAAGAGAGAAGAAGAAGAAGAAGAAGAAGAATTACAATTACATTTACTTCGTTCATGAATCAAGAATAATCACTATTAAAGAACATCAACGTTAACGGAGAATGTGAATGATCGAATTGTTATCAACCCATAAAGAAACAGGCGACTGGGGTTCAATTCTGATGAGGGGGGTTTGGCGTTTACCACTTGGCTAAGGAACTAAGTAAATACATGAATACATTCTTCTTCGTTTATCTATGATAATAGTAACTAGATTCTCTAGTCTTTGTGGGCAGCTCGTTAGGGAAGCACACAATCCGATTAAAACGCGAGGTCAGCAGTGGGGTTAAGCAAGAAATTTGCCGATTCGATAAGCTTGTTGCAAAGTTGGGTTCATATCAGATTCGTGGGTTTATTTATGTCACTTGCAGAAGAATAGTAGTTTGGATACTATTTAACCCAGAAGCAGGGGTTTCATACTTTTTCGAAAAGTGATTTTGTTCGAAGTGAACATAATAGAGTGACTGAAGTTCGAACCGCAAATACTAAGATGTACATCCAGGCACCTTAGACACTATAAAATTATAATCTATATATTAATAGCTTTGTTTCCTAAATTGGTACCGACATTATCTGCAACTCTCCGTGGTTAAAAATCATATCGTCCGTTGTAATACTCTTCTTTTTTTACTTCTTATTCTAGGCGTCTCTTCTAGTATCTGGACTTCGTCTTGGGGACTTCGTTCTGGGTCTTCCATTGGGGAATTTTCTTTATAGAAAGCCCTGTGTCATTCCTTAGTTTTTAATAATAACACATGACTTTCGATTTACTTAGATCATATTTTATTTCGAAATCCCACCAGACTCCCTTGCGCAGATTGGCGGCAGCGTGCATAACACGACTGACCACCGTCGTGGTTTTTGCCGATCTGAACTAAAACCCTCTAATCTAAACCGGCGAGGGTCTTCTCCATGATTCTCAACGGTATCCACCGGAAGGATCAGGATGAGGTCAAGTCTTGTCATTTCAACCTTCAAGGCCGTGGGCTGCAATTATAACAGCATTTTGGTTTCATGTCTAACACTACTGACTAAGTATTAGGAATCTGATAAGTATTGTAACAGTCCAAATCGTCCCACATGACAATGCAAAAATGTTCACAGAATTCCTCATTTCTAATGAGTGTCGTTACCTCAGTTAAATAATGGACAATTCCCTTTTAGTGGATTAAAAGAAAGAAAAAAGAAAAACAACAATGCCTCCAGGAAAATATAAGAAAAGAAAGAAAGAAAGAAAGAAAAGAAGGAAAAGAAAGTAGGAGAAAGATAGAAAGGGCGCGATAACGCTAAACTGTTCAATCGGCACTGAATACAAAGAATGAAAGAGGTTTAAGGATGTAAATACGCCTGGTTGGCTGAGCAGTCCATGGCATGTAACACTCCGCTAATAAGCTCTTACTTAGGCTAGAACTAGTGGTCCGGAGAGGGTCCCCTCCGATCAATTGGCTGGTTACGTCAAGCCCTAGCACTATATGATTGTCCCATTCCTATTATCCTTTATTCAACTTCTTGACTCTTATTCATATCATTGCGCTAGTAAGCGCAGACGAGGGTATTATTACTGAGTATGGCATTAACTATCTAATAGTGAAGTTTCCAATTCTGGAGCTTTTAAGAATGTGGGGTACCCCTACATCAATCGCACATTATAAAAGAATGAAAGAGAGAGACAGAGTTAATCAAGATTATTATACTTTTTAGCCAATATTGAACTATATTTTTGTAATACCTCTTATATTGCACGTATCAAACGTTGTTAATTAGATTATCATAGTGTGGTATAATTTACAGGTCCCGTAATATTTAATAATATATAAACAACTTCTCTAATTTTCCCTATAAGGGAATTAACGAAAACATGGTCTTTCGAAATTATATTTTTAATTCCAACGTTACAGCATTAATGCCTTTTAAATTATTTTTTCTAATTTTTTTCTTTATGCTAATAAGGGTCATCAAGTTCTATGTGTTGGTATTTTCAACTCTGTTGTTAAACTTTAACAACTCCCCACCCGCCCAAAAAAACGAACGAAACGAAAACAAATCCCCCCCCGAAAAAGAAAAACAAACAAAAAAAACCTAAAATATCTTAATGACACACAGATCATGATGTATGTATTATTGGTAATTAAATTTACAAATATCTAATTTCTGAATTTGGTTTTGAAAAAAATAATTTTGGAGCTTCAAATTTAAACTTCCTGCTTGTAATATGTCTTAATATTAGCAAGAGTTGGTAACTTCGTGAAAAGGAAGTATCGGCCTGAGGCAGAGGAGGAACCATAAGGACGATAGTATAATACTAACAGGACCTGCAGTATATCGTGTTATAAATTAATATTACAAAGTTTGAATATGTTTACTTAAGAGCTATTGCTAAAGTTAATATGTAAAAGTATAATCTTGATTTAACCCTCTTTCTTTCCGTATTTTTTTATTATGTTAATTGAAAACAAGATTAACAAGTTATGCTTCCGCGAGCTTACTCCCTTTTTTTATATTTTTCCCTAATCTTCTTTGTATATTTTTTAGTAGTTATGTCCTATTCTTCCCTTTCTTTTTCATATGAAACGGAATGCCTACTATTTAGCTTAGGTGACGACACTCAAATAAATAGAATTTGCCCATATGCAACTCTAGATAATCAGGAAATTTACATTTTTGCATTTAATCTTGGAGATTTGGATGTCTCATTTTTAAACAGAGGGTGTTGCAAGATGATACGTTGGAATATTAAGGAAAAGAGTATTAACATTAGATATGTGAATAGTGGAATAACAGTTTGTCTTTTCTCAGAAGGTGAGTCCCGTGGCGCAGTGAATAACGTGTGGTTGCAAAATCATAGGAAGCGAGTTCAATCAAGTTGCACTAATTGGATTAACTTCCTGTCTATATCCTAAGCGCAAGGTATGAAACGCCATCATCCCATGAATTGGAGTTAAAATAGGACCACTACCAATTAGACTAGGAAATCGGAAGAATTCTTGGTTCGATACCGGCCCTCGCAACTCAGCGTATGAGTAGCACAGGCCAATCATAAAGAGAGGAGCTGATGGTAAGGGGTGGCGCTCCACCTCCATGCCGAAGCACGCAAATCTCCTTCGGGATTTCACGTCGGCGCTGTGAAAAGAGGATAGAATCCTCGCTGTTTGGCTGAATACCATAACATTAGGCCAACCCGACACTTTACTTACTACTGTTCTTTCTATATGAATGGCTTTGGTATTAAATAATCCAGAAGACATTGATATGCATTAAACAAAAAAAAAAAAATACTTCAGAAAATTTGACAACTATCTTTTTAATAAATTTGGAGCATACAGCACTAGCATGTCGCCCTTAATATAATATCCCCCCTCCAAAAAAACAACACAAAAAAACAAAGAAAAAACAAACATCTGGAATTTAGGAAACGGCGAAAAGTATAAAACCATGGATTCTGAGGCCGGATGCTGAGGCATAGACGTAATCCGGCGTGTAACAGTAGGAGAGTATCAGGTGAAGCGCAGCATCTCAGAGTCTATGTGGTTTGTCAATTTACGACCACAGCAGAGCACCGGAGCATCTGAAATGTGCCCTCACATTACTAAGATATGCTAAAAACCTTTGACTAACGATAAATATTTACATATCAGCTGCCCTGGACCTTACAAGCTAACATCGTCACCCAGGTGCCATCACCACAGGCACAAGAGTGCCCTTGATTTTAAAATGGACAGGGATAGGGTCTATTGCCAGTGCCTTAGGGCGCCACCTTGAGGGGGAAGCAGAGGGAGATCAATCGAATTTTTTGCACCCCATCCATGGGTCAGGCTTGTGGGTGGGTGCCACATTAATAGGGTCTTGTGCCTCACCCGTACACGTGGGGTACGTGGTATTTCTTAGTGTTTTACATATAATGTCTGCATGTTTTTAGTTTGTCATTTTTTAAGAATGATTATGGGCAATTTCCATATCAAAAAACCAGAAAAAGTAAAAACTGTCACCCACCCCCCTTCAATTTTCTGAAATTTTATGCAGGTGTGGACTTTGTTAAAGTTAGACATTCCCCACAATTTTGAGCATCCAATTCTAAAAATTGACATAAAGCCGGTATCAGCCAGGCAGCAAGGGAGTCTATCCCCTTTTCAATATCACTAAACCAAGAAGATTGTTTTGGCGTCTGGGGTGGAGCGCCACAACTACCATCAGCTCCTCACATTACCGGACAGACACATATGCTATTCATACGCTCAGTTGGTGAGGGCCGGTATCGAACCAGGAATCTTGTAGTTCCTAGTCGGAAGCTCTACCGACTGAGCTAAGCCGGCCCCAAAATATCAAATTCACAGATACGAAACATCGGAAATATTATGAATCGTGCACAGAGCATGATATATGTATCATTCGGTAATTAAATTTATTTTTAACCATTACAAAAACGTACAAAACAAATCCAAAAATATTTTAATGGTGAACAGAGCAAGATGTTTGTATTATTCGATAATTAGATTTACCAATATTTATACTGAATTTGGTTTGAAAAAATAATTTTGGATGCTAAAATTAAAACATCCTGCTTGTAAGTATGTTCTTACTTATTAGCAACAGTTGTACTTCGTGAATAGGAAGAATTGGCCTGAGGCAGATGAGGAACAAAAACTGGACGATGCATCACATCAACGTTTGTGGTTGTTTTTAGAGAAACATGCGGCATTATTTGCCCTCCTGCTGTTGTGCTCGGCGGATTCGGCCTCAGTAGCCTTTCTTTTTTTCCTTCCTTTTTTTTTTCTCTGAGGCGTGATTTTTTTGAAAAGTTGTCGATTTCAGAGGACAGACGAGAAAATATTTAACAAGACTAACTACAAGATCCGTCAAAATGACTTCGGGAAGGCATTTCAGGACTGGAACAGGATCAGGTTGTTGTAGAATCAATATTCCAATTACCGTCGAATCGGCAGACAAGGCAACAAGGAAGCCGTAACCAAATACGAATCTTACCTTGTCACAAGCCAAATGCAGATGCCAGATTATTTATCTGGTACCATAACACCACAGAAACCAAGCAGCCAACCAGGACTCAAGGAAATTGTCAACGAAATGTATTTATCGAATATTCCTGAGTGCCATAAATACCAGCTGCTTTGGGCACCTGTTCAGTTGTGCTTAGTTATTTGTTGTTGTTCAAACTAAAAGTATACTAACTTACTTCAACATTGTTGAACTCACAGAATAACGGTTGGCTTGCTCTGTCCCCACAAGATAGTGATACATAGCAAACACTTTGTCCATATCATGTTTCATTTGGTTTGGTTAGGTTTTATGGCATATCAACCTCAGTGGGTCATTTAATGCCGATAAAGTTTTGAAATAAAATCAATTCTTAATGGGATACACAATTTTTTATAAATAAATTTTTCAATTTAACCCAGAGATGGGACTAACAGTACCCACTCCGGGTCAGAGTGGACCAGGGAGCAATGGTGATGAGACGTGCTCCACATTCCCCACATCTAAACTGGAACCTCACCATCACATTGAGCTTTAACATCATTCCCAGGACATTTAACCTCAGTCACCGCCTTCTAGCACCCATATGATAAAACAAGGGCTGCGGGCTTGCCATAAGGGCAATAGGGTTGGGAAAATTATATAGGTGCTAGGGCTTGACGTGACCAGCCGATTGATCGGAGGGGCAATATCATGTTGTTTCGGGTGGTAGCTAACGATGGTAACGTTATGCCTCAATACATCATCACATATTGCATTAGACAAGACTGAGTCCTATATCGCTGCTAGAAAAAGGTAGTGCTGCCTTAATCGAGAGGTAAGTTGCTGGAAGACGGTACGTCTGGAAACAGTATAGTGCACCATAACACACACGCAGAACCTTGTCTTGCTGTCAAATCTTATATGGGGACATCACCCTAACACCTGTCTAACTAAATCCTAAGATTATTTATCCTCTTGATTATTGTATGGGGATGTGTGTACAACACTAACGATGAACTAAAGGCAAGGATTTGCTATTTAAACAAGGAGGCCCTCGCAAAAGATTGTTGAGATTGCAAAGTCTCTGTAGCCCATGGTTGAAACCAGTGATGATTTCTCTGAATAAATCTGATTTTTAGTACGAGCAAGAATATGCACCCACCGAGCATAAGTAAGTTTAATTGTAATATAATATATTGAATTCGAAAGTCTAATAAAATGAAATAAGAACCCATATGAAAATATTATACTAATTTCAATTATATAAAAATAATTATTTATCAAACTCAGTTTTGTTAAAACCAGTATGCAAATTAACCATACCCTATATTATGTAAACCTTTATTTTTTTAGTGATATATAAGACTCATTGCATGATTTTAAATACAGTAATAACATTGGCTTTTTTTAGGCAAATCTCACTCAAATTTTTTATAGAGACCTCGTTAAGAAATAGGATTTATTCTATGTATAAATGATTTTGACTATAATATAGATTAGATACTCGTTGATAAATTTAGACACTTGCTGAGGGTATTTTGACGCAAGCACTGACATAGTTTCGGTTACAGACAGACACATACCCAATCTCCATTATAATAAGATTTCAATATATTTACATGAAATTTTGATATCCGAGAAAGCGAGATGTCATTGATATTTTCGTTTTTGAATAATTTAAACTTCAATTTATACATCGCAACTTGCCCAACTATTTTACCCATAGCTGAATGAAAAAAGGTTCATGCCTTTCCTTAGGGCATAGATGCAAAGGGAAACGCAAATAATCTCATCCAATATGTGAACTCCACTTATCACACACACACAGACGATATATCTCATCATCATCATCCACATACAGTATTGTTTCACTGTGTCACAGCTCTTAAGTGCGGTTAAACATTGCAATTTTCTGTCAGTGAGAGTTTCTACCAACTGGGTCATCAGCATAACCCACTTAAAGGAAGGGACTTTTTACTGATATAAGTATATGTTGAAAAGAGAAATAAAGGAAAGAAAGTATAGAATGGTTAAAATAGGATATTTTAATCAATTTTACTTACACGTGTTTCGGTCAGGAGTTTATCCATGTGTAAATTATTCAATCTATTATTATTTTTAAATAACAACATGAAATGAAATAATAATAATAATAATAATAATAATAATAATAATAATAATAATAATAATAATAATAATAATAATAATAATAATAATAGAAAAAATGTAGAAATGTTCTGCACACAATAGAAGTATCGACCTTCCTCGGAGTAAATCCTTATTTTTTTAATCGAAACTTCTAGAGAGCTATATCCGTTTTAAGGTGAGCCTTGCAATTTTAGCGCAATTCGTAGCTTACAGCAAATTTTTCTCCCCAGAATGCTCAAACCATTAGGGGTGGGTAGCATATATATATATATATATATATATATATATATATATATGTGGGGGGGGGTGTAACCTAATGAATTTCTTTAATACATATAAAAAAACATTTGTAAATTATCATACAAAAAAAATATTAATTTTTCAATTCAAACGTGAAACGTCAGACAATAATAAACGTTGGTATTTTCTATAGAAATTTTTCCTTAAATAATAAAATTCCTGATAATGCAAATTTAAAAGTCAGTAAATTTTATCGAAAAATAGAAAGTATTTTTTTAATTGATAAATCAGGTATTATTTTTGAAATTGTTAAAACAGTTTTATTTTGTCTATATAATGAGAGATGTGTATGTGTGTGTCTTTTCATACAGCTGTTAGAAAGTAATTCGGGGCCGGGTTAGCTCAGACAGTAGAGCGTTCGACTAGAAACCACAAGGTTCCTGGTTCGATACCGGCCTCTCGCCAACTCAGCGTATGAGTAGCACAGAGATTTGTGCGGTAAAGTAAGGAGCTGATGGTAGTTGTGGCGCTCCAACTCAGACACTAAAATAATCTCCTTGGTCTAGCGCAAGTGAAAAGGGGATAGACTCCCTCGCTGATTGGCTGATACCGATTTTAGGCTGCCCGTCGACTTTTTTTATATTTATATATATGGATTTCTTATTCAACATAACTATTTTACTTTGAATAAAATGTGTTCAAAGGGGAATAACTTTGTAAGAATACTGCGAAATTTTGTTTATCTCCCTTGCATAAAGATATTTTTTTTTTATTGCCTTCTGTCTTTTTTCAGTGGACTTTAACTGATATAAATTTGAATTTTAACAGATGGAAAATATAATTTATTATTATTATTGGTTGGGTAATTAATTTTATGTCGCTCTTCTTGTTGGTATATAATATTGTGAAAAAAATTAAAAGGAAAGAAAATATAAACTACGGCTTCTTCAAAAAATGAACGAGGCTGTGTTGACCCACATTAGTAAATCCAACAAGATGGTTTAAGAAGAATACAAAGGGAGACAATAAATGAACGAACAGTTAATCAGAAGGAATTGTGCAAAACTCTTAGGTTTAAATAGATAAAGCCATGAATAATCTTAAAAATTCTTTGTATTCTATTTTCTTAATAATTTCTTGTTATCTGCATTTCCTTAATGATCACACAATTTTCTTTATTAATAGCGTAAGTGTTTCTTTATAATAATTTCACGATTTATTAATTAATTTCCTTTACTGAATATTTTTCTGGAAGTTTTTATTTTAGGAAAAAAAGAAAAGAAAAAAAGAAATAGATATGGAAAAAAGAACAGATTAAGAAATTCTGACCAAACGTGAAGAATATTTAGAAGGAAAGGTGAATAACCAACACAGACAATCGGTTCAATTAATATTTCAATATCGATATACCATACTATGATTATTTAATAATTACAACGTTTGATATGTTTACTTAAGAACCATTATTAAATAGTTCAATCTGTAAAAAGTATAATCTTGATTTAACTCTTTCTTTCTCTATATTTATTTCTTATTTTTCATCTTTATCTTCGATTGGAACAGATTAGCGTTATAGCTTCCGCGTGCTCACCCCTCTATCTTTCCTCCTACTTTCTTTCCTTTTTTCTTATTATATTTTTCTGTGCAGCATGTCCTTTCTATTCCTTTTCTTTCTTTATAATAAAAACAGAATGGTGCATTATTTAGCTGAGGTGACTACACCCATAAGAAATAAGAATTCTTGCAACACAATGGTTAAAATGATACCCTCCAAAATCGTCCAAGATTAAATGCAAAAATGGAAATCCTGATTATCTGAAATTGCATATCCGTCGAATTCTTATTACTTATGACATCACCTCAGCTAAATAATGGACCATTCCATTTTATTATAAAGAAAGAAAAGGAAGAAAGAGGACATGGTACACAGAAAGAAAATATAAGGAAGAAAGAATAAAGAGATTGAGGAAAAGATAGAGAAAGGGAGTTTGCGCGCGGAAGTGATAACGCCTATCTTTTTCAGAAGGAAAGAAAGAAAAAGTGAGAGAAAGTTAAATCAAGATTATTATACTTTTTACATATTGAATTAACTGATCGTAATAGCTTTTAAGTAAACATATAAAACGTTGTAATGTAATGAACTATGCAGTCATGAATATTTTAAATTTGTAGAATATTAGGCGATAAAATAACAACTATTTAAATATAAACTTCTAAAACAAATCCGACAATCTGGATGTACATTATCACTTAAAATAAGAAACAGTTCTAAACAATTATAATACATATGAAAAGTATCATATTTATCTGTTTTCAAAACAGAATATACAAGGCACAACAGAATAACATATGTGCGTTTGGGTTAAAAGAAATTTAACTGTTAATAATCTCACAATTACATGTTTAAATTATATATATATATATATATATATATATAATATATATATATATATATATATATATATATAGACTAAGAGCTAGATCTGAAAAATAGACGAGACACTGGCAGTAACCAGTCACCGTTGATTCCATGTCCATGTTACCTTAACTTAAATATAAATGCTCTATCCATGATTGGCCACTGTTTACTTATAAATATAGCACCCATATCATATTCCCCTCTTTCTATCATATTATATATATATATATATATATATATATATATATATATATATATATTGATGGGAAAGGTGCTATAGGCATTTTAAAATGTGTGTATATTGGAAATTAATTTTGCTTAAGGATGGTTTGTATTGTTTTACGGATAAAACTTCTAGTATTTGGAGTTTTGTTTATTCTTTTCTTTGTGCAGAATGTGTGTATTTTCCTTTAGGATATTTCGGTAGAGTGGGGGCACATATCCCATCAATTGTCCTCCTTCCAGCCTCCACACCCACACACACACACACACACATATATATATATATATATATATATATATATATATATATATATATATATATATATATATATTAAAATGGTATAGCCAGATAGCCTATCCGGGTTTTACCTCGTTCGGATCACAAGGTTTACCTACGATGAATTAATTAAAAACAAATGAAAATAATCATATATATATTTATATATATATATATATATATATATATATGATTACGTGTCTGTGGATGACCCTATATATGCTCCCCATCCCCTATTGAGCATTATGGGGTGGGGATCTCGCTGACGGCCGCCAACTCAAGCGTAAACGCAACGCTCTTCTCTATAAGGAATGGGGCACTCTGTGACGGCCTTTACACACAAAGCGATGTGTGTATTAAAACAGTTAAAATCCCCTTCCCATTCTGTAAGTGAAGACAGCCTAATGGTTAAGGTGCCGGACTGACGACCGGAGTTCAATTCCGGCTGTAGGTAGCTTACAAAATGTCTAGCCACACTGAAGAGACTTGATAAGTCGAAACACTTGTCTGTGGATGACCCTATATATATATTATATGAGAGTACGTAAATAAACAATGTTTATTTGATATGGCTTTCAGCCGACAATTTTTGGAGGATATGTGCTTAATTGAAGTCATACATAATTTTGAAAATTAATCAGTTAATAATTAATGAATTTAGGCGGGCATATATGTTCAAATGTAAGGCTAAACAAATCGAGAAATGTAAATCATTAATATATATATATATATATATATATAATATATATATATATTATATATTATGGTGATATTAAAGTGTTCCAGAAGTTTTAAAAATAAAAAAATGATAACTCAGGTTGTAGAAATGATAGAATCATTTAGTAAAAGTCAACTGAAAATTCAACACATTATATGTATCTTAATCGTTGCATTTCATCAGTATATCTATCTATATATATATATATATATATATATATATATATATATATATATATATATATATAAACAACCCCTGGTACATGCAGAATCTGAAATGAGTTCAATTTATTGAGTGGAGTTTAATAGGATTGAAATTCGAGTTTTCCTTCAACTAGAAATCATAATCCTATTAAAGGAATATTTGGGAAAATGGGTGTATACGCTTTTAGATCTTTAAAAGTAAAAGTCGTCGTCGGGGCGGCCTAAAGTCGATATCACCCAATCAGCGAGGGAGTCTATCCCCTTTTCACTAGCGCTAGACCAAGGAGATTGTTTTTGGCATCTGAGGTGGCGCGCCACACCTACCATCAGCTCCTTACTTTACCCCACATATCGCTGTTCTACTCATACGCTGAGTTGGCGAGGACCGGAATCGAACTAGGAACCTTGTGGTTTCTAGCCGAACGCTCTACCGACTGAGCTACAATTTATTAAGTCTAGTTTAATAGGTTTTAATTATGAGATTTCTTTCTCTTAGACTGGTTACCTAGCCACGGTTAAAGAATCCCAGTCTGTCCTATTTACCCATAGCTGGAGGAAGAGTAGTTGGATGCATACCTTTCCCAAGTTTATTAGCGCTATGCGAAATGTAAACAGTCACGTCCCGGATTTGAACTCTGGTTGACGAACCCATTTCCTAAGATTCTAAACATTACACCACCAGCCTCCTTTTAAACATATATGAGTGGTCTGAAACGTGTACAAATAAAAAATATAAATTTAGAAATTGATTCCAATATACACAGAAAATTATCATTAGAAGGAAGTCTCCGTGGTGTAGTGATTAACGCGCTGGATTGCGATATAATTAATCGAAATGCGCTCTTATGTACTTTTCCAGGCCAATATCCATGGAAAAAGTATGAAACCCTGATACACACATCAATTCGTTACATACTAGCACTATTTTTCATCTAAGAATCCGACTTTGCCATTAAATAACCCACAAAGTGTGATATACAATTGAACCAAACGATTATGAGAAGAAAATGATCTAAGGGAGATAACTCCTTAAAAGAAAATATTTTCAGCCTATGATCTCAGAGAAGTAAGCAAAATGATCGTTCTAATTTTTCATGAATCACTTATTTAATTTTTTTTTTTTATTTAAAAAAAAATTTTCCCCAATATTTCCTTATTCGTTATTTTTGATCTAGTTATTTTATTTTACGGGGAAAGAAATAATCTTATTTGTTTATTTCTAAGAAAAGTAAGATAGAATAAACATAGTTGGTTCATATTCTTTATAGAAATAAAGTAAAAAGTAAAGTCGTCGGGGCGGCCTAATGTCGGTATGAGCCAATCAGCGTGGGAGTCTATCCCCTTTTCACTAGCGATAGACCAAGGAGATCGTGTTTTTTGCGTCTGAGGTGGAGCGCCACACCTACCATCTGCTCCTTACTTTACTGCACAGATCCCTGTGCTACTCATACGCTGAGTTGGCGAGGACCGGGATTGAACTAGGAACCTTGTGGTTTCTAGCCGAACGCTCCACCGACTGAGCTAACCCGGACGGCAATATTATTGAAATGAAATAATCAAAACGTTCATGAAAATAAAATTACAAGAGGTGAACTTTTTTTTTACTAAATGATCCTATCATTTATATAAGGTGAATTATTAAATTTTGAATTTTTAAAACAGTTGTAAGGATTTGTGATACTCTCTGTCTCTCCTATGCTCTCTCTCATTTTATATATATAATATATATAATATATATATATATATATATATATATATATCAACCCCTCCACACGAGCAGGATGCGACACAAGGTCAATTTCTTAAGTGGAGTTTAACAGGTTTGAATTCAGATTTTTCCTTCTAGACCGATTGCCTAACCAAGGTTAAAGAACCCAGTCTGCCCTGCTATTTATCCATAGCTGGAGGGTGAGTAGGACTCATACCTTTCCCAAGGGTATTAGCGCTAAGTGAAATGCAATTAACACGTCCAGGATTTGAACTCTGGGCAACGAGTCAATTTCCCATTACTTTAACCATTACACCACGCGCCTCCTACTAATATATATATACGTATGTGTGTGTGTTTGTGTGTGTGTGTATGTGTGTTTAGAAAAGAAAATGACTTATCTGAGAAAGGAAATGTAAAATAAAATAAAAAACAGAACGACTTACAATATGGCCTAAGTAAAATAAATAAATAAATAAATAAATAAATAAAAGAATGACTTGCAATAAGAACAAATCTTACGCTAGTAGAACCGGTTAGAGAACCGAAATTGTAACAAAAGTTAACTGCACAGATTTCAACGAAAAAGATCTTAGGAATACGCTCGCATATATATTATATTTAATATACCAAACTTGTTGGTAAACCCTCGCGGTGAGAAAAAAACCGGTAAATAGTTTGATTGTAAAAATATACTAGCAAACATCACCTGGGAGAAAAACATTTTTGGA
Organism: Doryteuthis pealeii; assembly: GCA_023376005.1. Taxonomy (NCBI): domain Eukaryota; kingdom Metazoa; phylum Mollusca; class Cephalopoda; order Myopsida; family Loliginidae; genus Doryteuthis; species Doryteuthis pealeii. The sequence continues at coordinate 47,262,192 of CM042141.1, read as the reverse complement.
AAAAAGAAAGGACCAAGATAACCGTACCAACCCAAAATAATGGATTGATACAATACTTGGCCAAAAGAAAAAAAAAACAATTGATATGTATATACAAACACCGCTAGGATATACTAAAGCTAATAAGTAAAGAGTGCTCAATACCTAAGTAGAACAAATAATAAACATAAACCTAATGAGTCAGATAAACCTACTTAAAAGTTTCGCTTAGTGCTCTTCAGGGCTAAGATCCGAGTCGGATCATAGCCTGGAAGAGCACTAAGCGAAACTTTAAGTAGGTTTATCTGACTCATTAGGTTTTTCTTTATATATATCATATATACGTATACATGTATGTATGTAAAGGAAATAGCAGATTAAGAAAAATACGTCAAAATGTGAGGAAATCTATTGGAAAGGTGATTAACGAACACAGTCATTTAAATTATTATTTCTTCCCTGATGATTTCAGAAACAATGAAGTTTCTTAAATCACCAGATGGAATATTAACTGAATTGATTGTTTATTTTCATTATTCACCTTCCCAATCTATTTCCACACACACACATTATATAATATATAATATATATAATATATATATAATATATGAGGTTAAGTTAACAAACAAATGTGTTTATTTTTTATATGGCTTTAAGCCGACAATTTTGGAGAATATGTGCTTAATTGAAGTCATACCTAATTTTGAAAATTAATTAGTTAATAATTAAGGAATTTAGGCGGGCATATATATTCAAATGTAAGGCTAAACGAATCGAGAAAATGTCAATCCCTGAATGTACATTTCGACCTATTAGGTCTCATCAACAAGGTTATAGACATGGGAGACCTGGTTAGCTAGCCTAGATTAAAGAACCAAATCTGCCCTACTATCTACCCATAGCTGGAGGTATAGTAGTTGGATGCATACATTTGCCAATGTTATTAGCGCTATTTGAAATGCAAACGGACTCGTCCAGGGTTTAAACTCTGGTTGACTTGTCCATTTCCTACAACTCTAAGCATTACACCACGCACCTTCAAGGTTCAATCATATCTGAAATCCAACAGAATTCATTTCCAGTTCCATTCTAGGGATTTGTGGTAATCCTTTCTTTATTTCTGTTTTTAGTTTAAGACATTCATTATAAGGAAATGAAAACAGATCAAAGTTGAGATAGAGACGAAATCGTAACCCCCCCATCTTTGATCAAATATATAGAACAACCTTCTAATTAGCATTTTAGGTCACTATATTTCCTAACATTAAATCCTAGTCAAACCTGATATTATACTCGAAATAATTTTTAATTCCATGGTGTGCATTCTATTTTTTAATTTACCAGAAGAATAACTACATCAAGATGTGTCTTTTTTTTTTCAAAGTAGTTTCAATGTAGAAATGAAGACGACGTTTGAAATCAGACATATTGTTTCCTTTTGATCTTTCTTCCGTCCACTGACAGCTGTTTCTTCGGCTCAATACAGAATCAGGAAATTTATTTCATGCAGACTATATAAATGCTTTAAAAGTTTATTTTATCTAAAAAAAAAAAAAAAAAAAAAAATACCGAATCAATCATGTGTGGATCGGTACATCTGCTAAGGATCAGAATCCAGCATCTGTGTTTTCAGATTAGGATCAAAGACTCACTTCCTGGAACATCTGCCCAGAATCTGAGTATAGTGTTTGTGCCCAAAGAAATGTCACCATTTTTTTAAATATACGATACACTATATATATATATATATATATATATATATATATAATATATAATATATATATATATAGGGGGGGTGCAAAAGTAGGTAAGTATACCCCATACCCCACTTGTATGGACTGGGCACAAGGCCTCGTTTTAACGTGGGCCCACCCACAAGCCGAAGTTCATGGGTGGGAAAGAACAAAAATTGCGTCGATCCCTTCGGCATTCCCCTTCAAGGGGGCGCCTCAGGCGCTGGGTAGTAAACCCAGCTCTGCCCATAAAGGGCAGGTAATGCCTGGAGAGATGACCCTCTGGGATCGACGCTAATAATTGTACTTGAACCCGGTTCAGAGGCCGAAGCACACTGGACCCCCAGCCGAGGCAAGTTGCAAAAGTAGGTATACAGTAATATAAACAGAAATTTACCTGCAACTAATAGAACTACTATAATAAAAAATTATGAAAGTAAAAATATTAAAAATCATAATAATGAGCCCAGCCTGACCATCAATAGGTGGCCCCACTAGGGGAGTATTACCCCTCTGCAGAAGTGCAGTCGGTGCATTCTAATGCCCTAGCCGACAGGGCTGCACAGGATCTGAATATAGTATTTGTGCCCAGAGAAATGACACCAAATTTTCTTAATATACGATACAATTTGCAAATGAAAAAAGTGTCTATTTCGAAATGTATTCAATTTGATATTTCATCTAAAATTAAATATGGTATAAGAAAAAATCTGTAGTACACCCACACATCTCTCCCTCTCATATATATATATATATATATATATATATATATATATGTGTGTGTGTGTGTGTGTGTGTGGTGTGTGTGGTAATTGTGGAAAAGGTGACTTACCGGTGAAACAGGTCACAATGGTTAGTTGATGCAAGGTTCACAATGACAAGGCAGCGATATAACAAATATAAAGTGCTCAATACGTTTGTAGAACAAATTCATTATAATGGTCCACGGTAAGAACCTACTCAAGTTTCACCCTACGGATCTTCAGGGTTAAATCAACTGGATTAATCAAGATATTGATTAATTGCAGATGATTGCACGTGTGTAAAATACAAAAAAAAATCAACAGCAATTAATCAATATCTTGTTTAATCCAGTGGATTTAACCCTGAAGCTCCTTATGGTGAAACTCGAGTAGGTTATTACCGTGTACCATTATCATAATATATATATATATATAAAATAATAAAATCTCTCTCTCTCTCTCTCTCTCTCTCTCTCTATATATATATATATATATATATAATATATATATATATATATAATAGTTACAGCATGATGGGTATCACCTTGTATCTTTATATACTGTTGTGTGTGACGTGATGTAAGGGGTGTAATTGTTTGTGAGGCCTTCTGCAAAGATTATCTACGTGACGGTGTTAATTTGTTTATTTTGTCATATTTAGTTAGTTGTTCGTGGGTGGGAGTTTATGGCATGTCAATCATTGTTGGCTTATTTTATGCCAAACACGTTTTGTTTTATTCTTTTTTGTTGAGTATTCAAATTTTTAAAAATTAATCTGTTTTTTCTACTTAACTCTGACATGGGACCGGAACAGATACTACCAATCTGAGTCAGAGTTGAACTGGGAGTAATGGCGATGAAGGGGTAGTCCACTCATCCCAGAGCTTCATAATTGGAACTTCACCATCAGATAGATTTTAACGTCATACACAGATTTTAAGACACTTAATCACCGCCTTGTAGCACACACATGATATAAAGAGTTTGGGTTTGTCATAAGGGAGCTAGGTTTCGGACAATATATAGGTGCTAAGGCTTGATAGGAAAAGCCTATTGATCGGAGTGGGCTTCTCCGACCACTCGCCTATCTTAAGGAAGGTCCAAAGTGAATATTTTGTAATTCCTATTGAATATGCATTTAAGAAAAAAATATTGCGTGTGGATTTCTTTTCAGTTAATTCGACCATGTGTAGAATAAGGCTTCTGTAAATAAAAGATGCTAAAAATATCCTTTTCTCATGGCTACAAAAATATAATCTACTATCATATTTCAAAACACAACTTTATCCATGATGGACTTTGCCAAATCCGGCATTACTGCATCCTATTTTGGTATTTTTCTTATGTCTGCTAATGCATGGCCAATGTAACTTTCCAAATCTTTCTTGTAGAAGGTTACCATCGTTTTGAAGTATTTGAGTTGATATCAGAATGTACGCAATCCTTGGTGACTTTTCGCTTTTTTTTCTTAGGATTAATACTTCAGATGCACCCAGTAACATTGGCTTAAGTTTCACCTACGTATGTAAAAATACAATCATTGAGAACAGAGTATCTTCACAGACAAAGCTGCCCTGGAGGCTGCGGCTGTGGAATACACCACTGTACCTCTGCAGAGGGGTAATATATCCGCAATCTGACAACCTGTTAGCTGTGGGTCATGAGCCACGATGCTTAATAACGGAATGCTGGGGCCTGAACAGTCCATTGCATGTGTTGCATAGTGCTCTACTCAGGCCACAAAATCGTACATGTCATATACTGCTGCTGGGTCGTATGTGTTAGTAATGGAGTATAAAGATTCACACGTAGACATATGTAGTAGTAAGACTTTTAACGTTTATTTATTTCATCTCGTGGTGGGTGCGTGTGGGTGGACGAGCTGGACAACGGCGCTACGAATGTTGCAGGCTGGCGATCGGGGGGTGAACGGGGTGGGCGAGCATCACTGCCCGCTCGACCGTGTCGACGGTCAGACACCTTGTGCTCTCTTCGCCGTCTCTCTGGGGTCCCTCTTCTGGGCTGGCCTGATAACCGCTTAAGTACTGACGACCGCCCACACATTCTTTTGTTCCGTGACCGGAAGTCCTTTCTCTTTGTTCAAATTCGCGTTTGTCCAGATGAGTCCTTTGTCACACCAGACCCTCTGTCTACCCTAGACATTGTCTTCTCAGTTCAATTTTCCTTTGTCTTTTCGACTTCCCGCGCAAAACAAACAGTCAATCTGCAACACATGCAGCGCTCCACTTTGACCCTTACTTACGCTAGATGGTCGGTCGGAGATGCCGCCTCCGATCAATCAGATGGTCACGTCAAGTCCTAGAAGCTATATGATTGTTCCCACCCTATTGCCCTTATGGCAACCTTCACACTTTTTTTTATCATATATGTGCTAGAAAGCGGTGGATGACGGTGTTAGTGTCCAGCCACCACCTTCTAGCACATATATGATAAAAAGGTTTCAGTTGTTTGGACAATCATACAGGTTCTAGTCTGACCGCTCGTCTAGCCTAAGTAAGGGCCAAAGTGGAGTCTTGCATGTCATGGACAGTTTAGTTACTAGAGTTCCATCCTTAAGCATCACTGATTATTACATTGGGGATTTTACCTCTCTGTAGAGGTGCAGTCGGTGTATTCTTCAGCCCCAGCCAACAGGGTGGATTGTTCAATACTGTATTCTGAAATTCTTAAATGGTTTGATATATTAAATGGCAATAGAGAGAACAAACTTTCTGAACCCACTAGTGGTTGGTCAATGTTCCGAGGCAATATCCATATTCAAAATATTTCCATTGAAAAAAAAATTAGTGAGACAAGGCCAGAGGGTTCGAGCGATCTGACTGAAACCTGGAAGGGGTGGGGTAAACGACCTTGAAGTAAGGAAACATTTTTGATAGACACGTGTGAAATGGATGCCTCCTCTCTATTTCTCTCTATCTCTCTCTCTCTCTCTCTCTATATATATATATATATATATATATATATATATATATATATATATATATAAAGGATAAATAAATAAAGGAAATAATGTTGAATCGATATAATTGATTTAATGAGGTGCCAACACGTGTTTCGGCATAGATTTTGTTCATGTACATATTGTATTCTATTTATTATTATTTTGATTATGAAGATAATAATAATGGAACTTTTTTTAAAAAATTAAGTATACAAAGAAAACGGTCTTTTCAGGGCAAAATGTTTAACAGTTGAAGTTAAAACGGTAACAATACATAGAAATTGAAAGTGTTTGAAAATGGAATATATTTGAACATTTTTTGAGACGTTTACAGTTGGGGACACTTACGGTTTGAGAATAAAGAATGAATATATATATATATATCTATATCTATATCTATATCTATATATATATATATATATATATATATATATATATATATATATATATATATCAAAAGTTGATACAACTTTTTCATTGTAGTAGCCTTACTAGTTAATCCTCAATATTCGTAAAGTATAAAGTATTCATAGCGGTAGATAAAAAGTTTTTCTCTCTTCCACGGTTTCGGTGTTCAAGGTACGCCGTCTTCAGATCTTTCTCTCTCTTTATATATATATTATATATATATATATATATATATATATATATTGAGAGAGAGAGAGAGAGAGAGAGAGAGAGAGAGAGAGAGAGATTTAATTAGCGAGGCTTTTCGGTAAAGCAATCTATTTTCATGTCCCTGTTGTTGTGTATATATATGTTAATTTATAAGTCTGTGCGCGCGATCTCATGTGTAACAATCTGTTTCTACCTCATATTAAATCTTGATTCATTCGGAGAGAGATGTTACTTGTTACCACAGAAAAATAAGAAACAAGAAAGAAAGAAATAGACAAATCTTTTGATTCTCATCTCACCTCCGCCTTTTTTTTTTCTTTCTGGATTTCAATATAATAAAAACAAAAAGGGGAAACGACTAAAAAAAAAAAAAAAAAAAAAGAAAGAAAAGAAAAGATTTAAAAAAAAAAAAAAAGCAAAATCCAAAATTCTTTGGATGTGAGGCACGTGCCGTACCCCCCACCCCCATTCCCACATCCAATCAACAAGACACGATGACACTCGACGCACATGTCTTCTTGCGTTCTCACGCGCGGGCTTCTCTTGCGCCTTGTCGACGCCATTGAGCCAGACATCAAAGGGGGTCGCCTATCGTCTCTGCAACACCAGATTCCCTCATTCCTTTTTCTTCTTCTTCTGTTGTCTTTCTTTCTTTCTTTCTTTCTTTCTTTCTTTCTTTATTTATTTCTTTCTTTGTCTTGTTGCATCAGCCTTGTTGTTGTTCTTCTTCTTGTTTTCATATTGAACAACCTTCTTCGATTCCGTTCGCCAATTAGACCCCTTTTCTCTTTCTCCTTTACATACGCCCCTGTAACAACTTCCTCCCACTTTTTTATTTCATTTTCGCTTTAGTTTTCCTTTTATTCTAGTAATTATTTCTTCCACTTATTATTTTTCTTCCCATGAGTTTTTTTTATACACACTTAAGCTGGTTGTTCACTGGAGCCTAAGTGACAGTAAGTCTTCTAAGGTCTCCAGGACTCTTCTGAGTATTCTAACTGATCTTAATGCTATTGTTTGGATAGTCTTGATTATTCCTTTGTTTTCCAGTTCCCCCAGACTCTTTTCCAAAACCTTGGGGACCGTTCCGACGGTAGCAATTACAATTGACACGACCTTCCGAACTTCCTCTCAATATTATTATTATTTCCCACGTTGAGTGTTTTTGACATCCACCTCAGCTATTGGTCTTTCACCTGAGGCTAAGTGATAGCAAGTTTCCTCAGATCACCTGGACTCTTAAGTATTGTAACCGATGCTGTTGTTTACATGGTATTCATTGTTCCTTTGATTTCCAAGTTACCCAAACTTTTTTCCAAACCCTTAAGTGTTATTATTATTATTATTATTATTATTATTATTATTATTATTATTATTGTATGTTTTTCTCAGAAGCGTAAGCTGATGGTCTTTCACTGGTATCTTCTCAGGTCCACAAGGACTATTCTAAGTATGCCCACCAAGCATGAATAAAACAATACGTCTTTGGCATAAAATAACCCAACAAGTGTTGACATGACAAAACCCAACAAAAAAAAATCAAACCAAACAATTTTCCTTGGAGGCCAACCCCGTGAAAAAAAATGAATAGATTGTTAAGGCATTTCTATTTGAGTAATAGATGGGACCTACGAGTAATAACCGGTAATAATGGCAGCGAAAACACTCCATAAATCTATCCTCCCATCTCATGCAGTTTAGTCTCATACCCAGGACACTCCACCTTTTTTTTTAACATAACATATAAGCGTCGCCAACAGAACGAGCTAGTAATTTCAGGTTGAGTTCTCTCCCTTGATAATGTCCTGGGTATTACGTTAAAGTACATCTAATTGGGGCCGGGTCAGCTCAGTCGGTAGAGCGTTCGGCTAGAAACCACAAGGTTCCTAGTTCGAAACCGGCCCTCGCCAACTCAGCGTATGAGTAGCACAGGGATCTGTGCGGTAAAGTAAGGAGCTGATGGTAGGTGTGGCGCTCCACCTCAGACGCTAAAATTATCTCCTTGTCTTAGTGTTATTGAAAAGGGGATAGACTCCCTCGCTGACTGGCTGATACCGACTTTAGGCCGCCCCGACGACTTTACTTTTACTTACATCTGATTTTGGAGTTCTATGAAGTGTGGATAACCCTTTCATCGCCATTACACTTAGGTCCACTTGATACCACGGGCCTTTCGGGGCCTGTGTCTATTGATGAAATTAACAGCGTCGATCCCAGGGGGCTATCCACCCAGACAATACCTGCCCCATCGATCTAAAGGGGCAGGGCTGGGTTTATTGCCCAGCGCCTGAGACGCCCCCTCGAGGGGGAATGCCGAAGGGATCGATGCATTTTGTGTCTACCGCCCATGAGCTTCGGCTTGTGGGTGGGAAGCGTGCTGAGCTCATAACCTGTTAAGTTTCTGACCGTCATCCTTGGTCAGTTGAAAAGGACTTAATGTAAATAAGTAAGTAAGTCCTGAGCTATAGAATCCTTTGGTAAGTGAATAAGTCCTGAGCTATAGAATCCTTTGGTAAGTGAATAAGTCCTGAGTTATGGAATCCTACGTAGAGTCAAAGGTCCAGTGATATAATCCTATGTTCCGTCGTCCACGAAGGTTTAAGGTAGTTGTGAGTAGCTAAGATCAGAACAGCCAGTATAAATAACAATATCAGCAGCAGAGCACTGCCAGTGATTGGCCAATAGGTTGGTCACATGTTTCTCGGCAAGTCTATAAGTAGAAGTGGGCTTTTAACACACGCCTTATATCCCAAAATTCTCAACAGGCCCACATAAAACGTCCTTGTGTCATGCCCTCATAAGTGGGGTGAGAGGCAAATACCTTAGGTCCACTCAGACACAGTCTGGTAGTGTTGGACTATCTAGGCTATAATATGTAAGCAAAATTGCTACATATTTATGGACTTTACCAAAATCAGCAGCAGGTACTGCCCGATGAAAACGACATTAGTATGCATTTAAGGTCATAGGTAATTGCCCTGAAATTAGTTGCCAACAAGATTCTCAGGTTCAAAGAGTACATTCTTGTTCTAACTAGGATTTCACGGACTACAATTGAATTTTCTGCTACTAGGAGTTCTACCTGGGAATTCAAGGAATACAACAGATTTTCTTCTACTGAGAATACACCCTTTTCGACAATTTGATGTACCAAGTAAAAGTCGAGGGGGCGGCTTAAAGTCGGTATCAGCCAATAAGTGAGGGAGTCTATCCCCTTTTCAATAGCGCAAGGAGATTGTTTTTAGCATCTAAGGTGGAGCCCTACACCTACCATCAGCTCCTTACTTTACCGCACCGATCCCTGAGCTACTCATACGCTGAGTTGGCGAGGACCGGTATCGAACTAGGAACCTTGTGGTTTCTAGCCGAACGCTCTACCGTCTGAGCTAACCCGGCCCAAGCGAGCATAATTGTAGCAGGTAGTAACTTTTCGGGTCCCATCTATGGTTTAGATAGAAAAAAAATAATTGAGATTTAAAAGAATTTTGAATACCCATCATGAATAGAACAAATCGTCTTCGGCATATAATAAACCATCAAATGTTGACATGCCGTAAAATCCAACATATCACATCAAACCATCTCTCTTGATCACAAATTCCATGAAAAATGAATAGACTGTCAGTTTTTTTTTGTGAGATACAGAGGACAAGGATGGAATTCAGTCATGAATATTCCCAAACAAGAAAGCTGATGATAATGCATAAACTTTTGCACTGGAGAGAGAGACGTGTTTGACTGACATTAAGTGAAGAGAGAAGAAAACGGAAAATGGTCTAATCAGGATTTAACTCTTTGTCGAATCTTTGATCAACGAACATGAAAATTACAAAAGACAGAAAAAAAGGAACAGGCTAATTGCAGCAGTCAACATTCTGAAGAGAAATAAAAAAAGAAGACATGTAACATTCCAGAAAACAAGGAAAGAATAATCCAAAATTAGAGAGGGGAAAAAAACACACAAGAAGACAAATTTACGGCTGAAGAAGTAAGGACGAACTCATAAGCAACCTGAACCAGTGGAAACGATCACATGGACACGCCAATGCGGACCTACCAGCAACTCCGCAGATACTGGATGCTGCGCAGAGGACCTACCGACGATAATGAATAATAGGGACTGTTGGCGTGAGATTATCATGGGTATCCGTAATACAAGCACGACATGATAGTGGTGATGAAATTAACACATTTTTAATGGAGAAACGGAATAGAGATTTATGAGAGTCAGAGAAAGCATTGATTATATAGAGACCAGAACTAATACATTTACGTCATCGGTAGAGCATCAGCCAAAGAACCACAAGGTTTCAGGTTCGATACCGGCCCACGCCAACTCAGTGCATGTGAAGCACAGCTTGGATCTATGTGGTGAAGTGGGAAGCTAACGGGTGGTGTGGTCCTCCACCTCAGACGCAATTCAATCAAACTCTTTAGTCTAGAGCTAATTGAAAAGGGGAAATACTCAATCACTGTTCGGTTGATAATAGGCCACTCTGCCGATTTACATTTATATATGAAATTGCAGATATTTATCTAATAATATATATATATATATATATATATATATATATATATATATATATATATATATATATAAACACTTTTTTTTGTGATGAAACAAGAAAATACAGTGCTCAATCACAATTTGTGAGAGCTAATATTTATTTAATTTGCTGAGTTTTTATAGATCAATGTTCATTATATATATATATTTTCTATAAAATTGATTTTTACCATTTCACGACTGGTTTTTGACATCTCAACCACTTCTCATCTGATGATTGGACTACTTTAAGTTATGAGTGTGAAATCATAATATCACCATTAATTATATACTAGCAAATATATGCACCCTCCGGGTGCAAGTATTTAAGTTTTGATATAATAAAATATCATATTAAATTAGAAAGGCTAATGAAACTGACTAAGAATGCAAATGAAAAGATCTGCAACAGAGGGGGTATAATCGAAAAATAGAACAACTTTGAAACTAACTATTCCATCATTTTCCATTACTCCCCTCTTCCATTGGTAAATTTTCCTAATTTAACTATTTAGTTAAAATAGGAAGTAAAGGATTATATTACAGTTATTTCTTCTTGTAAATAAATTTCTTTTAAGATTTATCCACGAGATTAAAACTAAACAATTAGAAATCAATAATACCAAGCACATATTTATTAAAATAAAATTTTAAATATCAATATGCAAATTAGCCTTCTCGTTCAAACTGTAAACCGCTATTTTGTTGTATATATAAATACAATTGCATGTTATTAGTACGTAGATATGGTGAACAGTATTAATAATGTAAAACAATTTTTATTAATAACTGAAGGTTTAAAAGAATTAAATCATGGAGAATTTGACGTAAATAATTAAGGGAATTGTGACTTGAGTAGTAATATAGTTTCGGTTACAGACAGAAAAACACACAATCTCCATTATAATAAGATATATATATATATAATATATATATATATATATATATATATATATATATAAAATGTTGTTCTGGTTCCAACGGGAGAGAATTCAATATTTATAAAAAAGAAGGTCCGCAAAATGTATTAAGTTCTCAGAAAAAAATGTTTTTTTTAAAGATAAAATGGATCTAAGAATTTTTTTTCTGAACAATACATTTTGCGGACCTTATTTTATAATATATATATATATATATATATATATATATATATATTATATATATATATATATATATATGTTGTGTGTGTGTGTGTGTGTGTGTGTGTGTGTGTGTGTGTGTGTGAATGTCTTTGGTTTCAAGCATGCTTTGCATATTCATTGTCAGGGTTATAAAAAAAGCAAAGTGTTTTTGTTTTCTTTAATCATGAATAAATGCCGGATATATGAATTTAAAAAGACTAATGTTTAAGAAATAAAGTTATATATATATAATATATATATATATATATATATATATATATTATAAAACAAATATTTTTAGAAAAAGAAACAAACACTTGATGTTATAATTCGCTGACAGAAATCTGTTTCGACCTTTTATTAAAGCGGTCTTCATCAAGAGCGAGATGTTTGTGTTAGAAAGACGGTGTGAGTAAACCGCAACAAAACAAAAGTAGTACAATCTATCACAAACATCTCGCTCTTGATGAAGACCGCTTTAATAAAAAGGTCGAAAAAGATTTTATGTCAGCGAATTATAACATCATGTGTTTGTTTTTTCTAAAAATATTCATTTCATACTGTCGGATTCACTTCCATTCACTTTTCGTATTATATATATATATTATATATATATATATATATATATATATATATATAATGAATGCATATATATTACGTTAACACTGACTCAAGCATTTGCGGATGTTATACAGTGTAGAATAATATATCCTCGTTTTTAAAACTTTTAAATATAAATCTAGCAATTTCTCTGAATATTTGAGGTGAGGCTTGAAGATTAGTATTATCTACGTTATTCGGACTATTGTCCCCATCTTCATTGTTATTTGTACAACGTTTCGGTTCAAAGTTCTGTGATGGCTCCCGAATACGACAAGAAAGTTCCCCAGTTCGAAAAGAAAGTTCCCGAGTTCGAAAAGAAGGTTCCTGAGTCCGAGAAGGTTCCCGAGTCCGACAAGAAATACCTGAAGAAGGCCGGAGGGTATATCGACCGAAACGTTATACAAATAACAATGAAGATGGGGACAATAGTCCGAATAACGTATATAATACAAATCTAGTAATATTCCTTAAAATAAGATAATGCAGATGATTACCTTAGAAAATTATCAAGGTATTTTCTATTATTATTCATTTGTTCTCCTCATTGATGGTCTTTCAATGGCGACTGTAAGGTTGCAGTAATACGTAAAACAGAAGATTAGCAATACATTCATAATCTAAAATCTGGGCCACTTAAATATGCCCCAAGAGTTCCAAGAGTTTCTGGGACCATTTTCTAAATTCATTTTGTTGCTCTGTTGCTATAATAATCCTTCAACCTCTCCAGTCTACGGGGCAGACCCCTTGATATAGTTGCTAACATGCTGATCTGCGTCGTCATCGTAAACAAGTTTGAACTCCAGCCACACTATTACGTACTATTCGTAGTTCATTAAATGCCAAAACCGTCGACGTATAAGAACATTAGTGGTCTTATAAATCTATTTACCAGCCCCTCCGCACGAGCAGGATGTGACACAAGGTCAATTTCTTAAGCGGAGTTCAACAGGTTTTCCTTCTAGACTGGTTACCTAGCCATGGTAAAAGAACCCAGTCTGCCCTGCTATTTAACCCATAGCTGGAGGGAGAGTAGTATTCATAGCTTTCCCAAGGGTATTAGCGCTAAGTGAAATGCAATTATCATGTCCAGGATTTGAACTCGGGGCGACGAGTCCATTCCCATGTCTTTAAACATTACACCAAGCGCTTAAGTGGTCTTATATAACTCATTCGCTGGGTGGGAAGGTGTTCATACCTTTTGCAAATATACTAGTCCGAAAGTGAACGTAAATGTGCGACTGGAATTCGAACTCTCTTACCAGGATTTCGCTGTCTAGCATTTTAGCCAATACGACATGTGGAGTCCCCGATATATCATCTTGTAGCTTATCGCAAGTAAATCACGCTGGTAAGCATGCCCATTTTTTAGTTTGTTGCTTTTATAATGTAATTGATTCGCAATAAGATTATTTCAATCTTCGTCAGACAAAGCAAAGCCTTGTAAAAAAGTAATGCAAATAAACTGAATTGTATACAATCTGTTGGGCGATGTTTTCCAGCATATTTTCATCGGTGATTGCACAATCACACGATCCATTCCTGATTCTCCAAAGATATACCCAACGACAGTTGTATCATTATGTAACACTAAGTTGATGACAGGGTGATTGGAAATGATAAATACAAGGGCCAATAGGTGAGGGACGTTTCACGAGTGCACATCCCACGTAGGTTTCGTGGTGAGAAGTTGTATGAATGAATTCTTTTAGTAAATTAGTATTTTATAAAAAAAACATTTTGGAAAACTTTTTACGTCAATCAGCCTAACTTCTCAACTTGTTTTGAAATCTCAATAAAATATCACTTGTTTGGTAAAGATATTTATCTCCTATAAAGTTAAATTTTTGGATACGGTGTAACACCGAGTTGATGACAGGCTAATGGGAAAGTGATAAAAATAAGGACCAAAATGTGAGGGGAATTTCACGCGCACAATTTCACTTGGGTTCCATTGTGATCATTTGTATACACGAATTTGTTTAATGAATTAATTTATTTATGAAACGTTTATTTTGAAAAAGAATATAGAGGGAAACTGTTTTACGTAAATCAGCCTCATTTATCTAATTGTTTTGAAATCTCCATAATATATCATTTGGTTGTTAAAGATATTTACTTCCGATAAAGATACATTTTTATGTACATTTTTGAGTAACATTGATGGTAGAGTATTTAGTCAACCATTGTGGGAAAATAAACACGACCGTTAATAATTGACATGAAGTAAAGTTGTCGGGGCGGCCTAAAGTCCGTATCAGCCAATCAGCGAGTGAGTCTATCCCCTTTTCACAAGCGCTAGATGAAGGAGATGTTTTTTTGCGTCTGAGGTGGAGCGTCACACCTACCATCAGCTCCTTACTTTACCGCACAGATCCCCGTGCTACTTATACTCTGAGTTGGCGAGGGCGGGTAGCGAACTAGGAACCTTGTGGTTTACAACTGCTTAACATGTAGACATGAAATAATCCCAGATGGGTTGAACTGCTGTTAAAATCTAGCACTCAATTTGACTGTAACAACTTGATAGAATCATCATTCCCAACACACTTAATCTAAAATCTGTTATTATTCATTTGAATGTGTTGAAATAAGATTTTAGCTAACATCGATTATTTATGTCGGCTGAAGCCAAATTGGTAGATATGAATTACAAAAAAGAAGATATGATTGAAAATGGAGTACAATAAGGTAAATCTCATGTTGCTAAGAAAACCAATATAAAAAAAAATGCAAAAAAAAAAAAAAAAATGGAATTTAGACGAAATTACATCCAATTTCATTTCGTATTTATTAAAAGCAATAATTTTCAACGAAGAGGAAGTTCGTTCTTTTTTTTTATAGAGATATCTTAAATAGTGGATTTTTTTAAACGCATGGAAAATTAACTTTAATATTTTTAAATGTAAATGTGTAATATCTGCTAGATAAATGTAGAGTATTTCAGATATATTTGATTGTTTACTTTTTTAATAAAAACACGAATTTGGAAAATATATTTGTAGAAATCTATATTTCCCAGGATTATTAGAGTATGCATCTCATTTCTGGTTATCTTGTGATGATGGAATCTGTTATGTTGATGAATTCAGACTACAAGAGATTCGATGTTCCAAAGTTCCTCGAGTGCTTTCTTTTTAAAAACAGAAAAAAAAGAAAAGAAAATAGAAGACATAAATAGTTTGAAGGAAGAACACATTATGTAAAAAAATGAAATTTTAAAAATTTCCAAAGTTACTCAGATTTTGCGATGACGTGTGAACGGTGAATTGTTGGTTACTGATTGGTCAGCACAATGCTGAGAAGGAGAGAAAGAGAGCGTGAAGAGTTGGCAGTCTGGATTGAGTGTTTGCAGGGAGTAGACGCAGGAATTAGGAATTTAACATGGGGATAAAATAAAATAGGATTTCTGAAAAAAAAAGGCAACAAAAATGTCTTGTGTTCGTTATTAAAAACTACCAACGGCAAAAGACAAGACATTCTCAAGAGAATCCAACAAGCGATCTAGACACAGAGAGACCCAGCAACATCGAAACGATCCGACACAGAGAGACCCAGTAACATCGATCCAGAATAGTAGAGATCCAGCCAGATCCAGTCCAGAGATTTATATAACATTGTGAATAATCTAAAATAAAAAAGAAGAAAATATGAAAATGATATATCTGTTATTTTAGTTTGGTTTGTTAGATTTCACGGCATATCAACCCTTGTTAGGTTATAATATGCCGAAAAACTTTTGTTCTATACGATTTTAACGTATTTTTTATACTCATTTATTTCTATTTAGCCCATCGATGGAACCCTAAAAGGTATTACAACTCAAAGTGGAACTGGGAGTAATGGCGATGAAGGGGTACTTCACACTAGCCAGAGCTCCAAAATTGGAACTTCACCATTAGATACATTTTATTATTTTTGTCGATTTGCACATTAGAATAAGATGAGGTGACTGAATCGGGAAAAAGTCTTTAAAAGCTTCAAAAAGGTCACGAAGTACTTAAGGATTAATAAGTTATTAAACCACTCAATATGGAAAAAATGCTGGATAACTTCAAAGCTTCAATAAATTAAAATACTTGGGCGTTTTCTCCATAAAATCTAGGTGCAGTGTATAAAAAAATAAAGATAAAGTTTCTAGCAATGGGAAAAAGAGGATGGGAAAAAGGCTGCGAAAACGTTAATGGTAGACACTGAGAACTGAAGCACAAAATGCAATTAACTGGAAAAAGAAAATAATGAATAATGAGCCTTTCCGCACATAAAGGACGTACGTCAAAAGATTTTAAATATTTTCAAATATATGTTTTTAGAATTGGCTAGGAAATAGGTAACATGTGATAATTATTTTCTAGAAAACTCATTCAATCATATATTAGATCATAAATACATATCAGCTTGGCAGGGGGGGGGGCTCACTGTATCGCCTGCACTACATCTAGTGGTGAGGCAATAGTCCTCTATCTCTCTCTCTCTCATATATATATATATATATATATATATATATATATATATATGTGTGTGTGTGTGTGTGTGTGTGTGTGTGTGTGTAAAAATGGAAATTGGAAATGAATCCGACAATATGAGGAAGAATTAATAAAGAAAAGAAAGAATAGAATGGATAATAAAAGAAGAATTTAATCAATATCACTTACACATGTGTTTCGGTCAGTTCATCTGTGTGGAAATATTTTGCACACAGAGAAGATTCGACCTTCATCATTATTCAAAATAAAATTTCACTCTGATGAAGGTCGAATCTTCTCTGTGTGCGAAATATTTCCACACAGATGAACTGACCGAAACACATGTGTAAGTGATATTGATTAAATTCTTCTTTTATTATCCATTCTATTCTTTCTTTTCTTTATTCATTCTTCCTCATTATATATATATATATATATATATATATATATATATATATATATATATATATATATATATATATATAAAACACACACACCAACACTTCTGCACAAGTAGGATGCAATACAAGGTCATTTTTTTAAGCGGTTAACAGTTTTAAATTCAGAGTTTTTCTACTAGACTGGTTACCAAACCAATGTTAGAGAGCCAAGTCTGCCTTACTATTTACAAATAGCTGGAGAAAAAGTACTTTGATGCATACCTTTCCCAATGAAATTAGAGGTACGTGAAAGGCAAACAGTATCTGAACTCCTACGACTCTAACCATTTTACCACTTGCCTCCTCTTGGGATATAAAAAATGTATCTTCAGTATCATTTTATACAGGTAAACACTTGATTATTTCAAAAAGTTCTAATTGACCCATAGATAGAACCCTAATAAGTATTACAACACCATGTCAGCGTGGACCTGGAAATAATGGCAACGAAGTGTGTCGAAAGCAAAAAGGACTATTTTGAAAAAGAAAATCAATGTTCCGTGTGTGCCTTGGTAAATACAGCTTCACTATTTCCTAATATCCTTATATTATTTGTGCGTTTTATGGCATGTTAACCCTGTTCGGATATTTTATGCAGAAATCAGTTAAAACAATTATGGATTCCAATTATATATGGTATAACAGAGTTCGATACCGGTCCTCGCCAACTCAGCGTATGAGTAGCATAGGGATCTGTGCGGTAAAGTAAGGAGCTGATGGTAGGTGTGACGCTCCACCTCAGATGACAAAACAATCTTCTTGGTCTAGCGCTATTAAAAGGGGGATAGACTCCCTCGCTGACTGGCTGATACCGACTTTACGCCGCCCCGAGGACTTTACCTTTACTTATAACAGATAACACTACACACCAAGTTGCAAATCTCTCTCTCTCTCTCTCTCTCTCTCTCTCTCTCTCTCTCTCTCTCTCTCCACACATTATATATATATATATATATATATATATATATGTATATATATATATATACGTATGTGTGTCGCAAAGAGTGAAAGATATAATGATAATACTCAGTAGAATAGCAAGTGTACGATCTGATCTGTAGAGACAGATGAAACGGTTAATCACATAAGCAAATGAAAAATAACTGGCACAAAAGGAGTACACGACTAGGAAAAGTATGGAGATGTCTTGATTCTGTTTAAAACACATGAACTCTGTTTTATTTGAATCCACAAAGAGGTCAATGAGTCCTGTCGGCATCACTGGATTATGCCGCAGTGATTCAGCTAATACAGGTGTATTTACCAGAACCCATAGACCACCTGCCAAGTTCGCATCTACAATAGATCCTTGCCATTTTTGCGTGATGATTTGTTTCCTTAGATCTAATGACGTTCATTGTCTTGTATGAATATTAATGGAATTAATGTATCACCTAGTAAGACACCAAAAAGAATGCCAAAGAAATCTGGCACCATCAGGTGAACGAACCACTGCTTCCGAGTCTTTGTACGAATGCAATGGTTATATAAATGTGTGTGTGTATTTATATATATTTATCTTAAACTATTTATAATTTCCTATATGTAGTTCAATCTTTTATATATGATACTTAACATATGGCATTTAAATGTATGTTGTTGCAAGATGGTACTCCGCCACATTATAGCTGGTCACGTCAAGCCCTAGCACCTATATAATTTTCCCAACCCTATTGCCCTTATGGCAAGCCCCAACCCTTTATCATCGTATGGGTGCTAGAAGGCGGTGGCTGCGGGTCTACATGTCCTGGGAATGACGTTAAACTCTATCTGATGGTGAGGTTCCAGTTTTGGAGGTTTGGGGAATGTGGAGCACCCCTTCATTACCATTGCTCCCCGGTCCACTCTGACCTGGAGTGGTAGTACCTGTTAGGGTCCCATCTCTGGGTTAAATTGAAAAATGTATTTATAAAAAAATTGTATTATCCATTAAGAATTGATTTATTTCAAAACTTTATCGGCATTAAATGACCCACTGAGGTTGATATGTCGTAAAACAAACCAAAACGAAAAGCCACATTATACTATAGCTGTTTGTGAATGGTTGAATCACAAATTTCCTGGGAGATGGATAGATAGAGGTGGTCTGCACGAGTAGCCAGCAAGAAGTCCTGATTTAATAACCTGCGACTTTTTTCGTTGGGGTTAGTTAAAGGAGCATGTTTCCTCTACGAAACCAACGACTTTGGAAGAACGCGAAGGATTAATGCCAGAATATATTTCTGCCATTCCACAAGAGTTGATGTGATTCTGGAGCGGTTTGAGAGGCTAGAGCTAAATGCTGGTGTCCATATCGAATTCTATAATAAAATTCCATGTTATATGCGTTCTCATATTCATTTATTGTATGAATATGGATTCAGAAATAACTTCAGCTACGTGTAAATAGTAGGGCATATTGGGCTGAGCTTCGTATCCAGTCTAGGAAAAACAAAACTAAATTCAAACCGGGTAAATTCTGCTTAAGAAATTTACCTTGTGTTGCATCCTGCTCGTGCAGAGAGGTTTATATATATATATATATATATATATATATATATATCTGCAGAGAGACAGACGGACAGTCATGGTACATATACGTTTGTAAAGGTGTATGTGTTCGGGCGTGATTATTATATGCCATCGATTTGACGTGCTGATGATGATGTAAAAGAATCCTCTTCAACTATTTGACTTTCCTAGGTAAATTCACGTTCTAGTGATAGCTAGGAACAAAGAATTGGATTGAAAGGAAGAAGGGGTGGTAATGGTGGTCTGGTAATGTCCGGGAATTGCTCTCGGACCAAAAGAGAGAACTTTTGTATAGTGAAACCTATCATCAAATGAAAATCATATTTTCACCTTTGGATTCTGCTGAATCGTTCACCTCACGTTTCTCTTTCGTCTTTTCATCTCTAATAGTTTTCCACACCTCATGGCCTGCTTTTATAATAGACAGGTACATTCAAGCATTTCTACAGTCTTTACTTCAACTTCTTTCTTTCTTTCTTTCCTTCTTTTATTTCTAAGCTACCTTATACTCTTTTTCCCTCCCATTAATTGTATTAACCTGTATAACTTTCTCAACGTTTCCACCCATATTTTATGTCACCATCTAAATTATTCCTACGTTTGGCTATAGAAATCAAAAGCAAACACAAATTGTCTGCGAAAAAAAAAAAAAAAAAAAGAAAGAAAAAGGTCTTGAAGTGAAAGAGATATAAGTACAGTAATTTGCAACAACTTTTGCGGTAGGATATTCCATAGAGAATGATATTCACTATTCCTTTCACGCAAGAATATGGTTGTTAGTTTCAAGATTGTCATTGAGGCTAGTGAAAAGATTCCAAGAGAGAGAGAGAGAGAAAGAAAGATAAAATCATATGAATGCCATCGAAAGTAAACGAATTAGAAAATGCTATAGATCATTGGTCACCGGGTCATTGATACTGTAATAGCAATGTGAACTTATTGAATATTTCCTTTTATTTCACAGGAATTGGCTCAGCTGTTGTTGGAATATCCTAATCAAGATCTCTGTTGTTCTAGAACCAGTTGATATAATGGAAATTGTGTGTGTCTGTAACCAAATCTACGTCACCCCGAACGATACAATTCCCTTATTTATTTATCATTCTCAATGGTTATTAAATAACCATTATTCAATTTTACTGAAATTACTGTAATACTGTAATTTATTACTGTAATAGCAATGTGAACTTATTGATTTGGTTTGTTTTGTTTTACGGCATATCAACCTCAGTGGGTCATTTAATGCCGATAAAGTTCTGAAATAAATCAATTCTTAATGGATAATACCATTTTTTTATAAATACATTTTTCTATTTAACCCATAGATGGGAACCTAACAGGTACTACCACTCCGGGTCAGAGTGGACCAGGGAGCAATGGTAATGAAGGGGTGCTCCACATTCCCCAAACCTCCAAAGCTCGAACCTCACCATCTGATAGAGTTTAACGTCATTCCCAGGACATGTAGACCCGCAGCCACCGCCTTCTAGAACCCATATGATAAAAAGGGGTTAGGGCTTGCTGAACTTATTGAATATTTCCTTTTATTTCACAAGAATTGGCTCAGCTGTAGTTGGAATATCCTAATCAAGATATCTGTTGTTCTAGAACCAGTTGATATAATGGAGATTGTGTGTGTCTGTAACCAAATCTACGTCACCCCGAACGATACTATTCCCTTAGTTATTTATCATTCTCAATGGTTATTAAATAACCATTATTCCATCTTACTTAGAAGTTTGTCTTTTAGTTCAACCTAGCCGAGATAGATTTGACTCAAAACAACCCACATTATTAATGTTTAAAATCCTGCAGAAATAGCAATGTGGCCTAACTGAATATTTCCTTATTTCATAAAAATTAGTTTAGCCATTGTTCTAAAACCAAGTCAGGAAATATATATATATATATATATATATATATATATAATATATATATATATATAAACATGCTTGTTCCTTAATCTTCCGACCGTTATTATCTTGCAACACGCTCTTGTTAAAACTGAGACGGTCCAAATCGACCAAGATATAATGCAAAAATCTAAATCTAGTGTGGCTTATCCACCGAATACTTACATTCATGAATATCGTCGCCTTAGCTAAATAATGGACCACTCCGTTTTGTTATTGTTATAGGTGACACACCCTATAAGACCAATGAAATGCGCCGACAGCTTACTATAAATAAACAGGGATAATTGTGGCTTAAGCAAGCCAATGCGTGTGCCAATACTCTGTTCGTCGGACGTAATTTCCACATCTCTCTATTGTATTGTCTACTTTCTGTTAATACATTTTTCTACTTTTCGTTACCCGTTGTTTTGTTCTTATTTGACCCTTCAAAACCTCACAACAGTTATAAAGAATTAAAGGAAAGCAAAACGGCATACTACATAGAAAAAATATAAGAAAAAAGAAAAGAAAAAGAAAGAGGTGAGCGGGCGAAAAATTGTATCCGGCACAGTATCATACTGACGTAATATGAAATGGGCACGAACATCTCTCTCGCACCAAGTCTTTAAAAAACGTTTTATCTGATCGTATCCGAAAAACAATTAAATTGTACGACATTAACTAGACGGTGTTACCATTGCACCACACAGATGACAGTTTAAAAAGAGAGAGAGAGGTACTTGTGTCACATCCTATATTAAGCAACTCCTCTCGGTCAGGTGTTTCTGAGTCATATGAGAAATATGTTTTTTTAGGTCTTATTGTCTATAAATTATTAGAACAAAGAAAAGTAGCAGGTGTTTCTTATCAAGAACCATTCGGTGTTTTTGTCAAAGAATGAATGATTTTAGTTTGTCAACAAATCCTAACTTTTGTCTGAATTTTTGCGATGAGGCTAAATAATACGTAATATTTAGATTTTTCGTCCTGTTGATCTTATCTAAATTGTTATATACACGTTTCGGCTGATGTGACCTCCGGTTTTCTTTAACCAACCCAACAAGAGACCCAGATGAAGAACTCGGCTCAATCTTTAACAGTTTATCTATACTGTGCATTAATTATTATTAATATAACATATAAAAAAATGTAATTGATTTTCCAGTCACACGATCATTAATTATGTTTTTTTATCTTTAACAGACAAATATTGGATATCATAGGAAACAAGTCACCTGCAGTCAAACTGTGCACCGTTATGAACAAAACAAAAGTGGTTTGTTTCTTGGTCTGATGACACTGTTATATAAACCAAATAAAAAAATTAAATAGTTTACGATATATTTTTTCTTCTTTTTTTGAAGGCAAAATAATGCAGATTCATGTTGAAAAACATTTATTCTTGTGCTCTTAATTTTCGGATTAAAATCCATCTTCAGAGAGTTCATTATAGAGTTGAAAATATTCCATCTGTGTTTTTTAAAGTCAACTTGGTTCTAATTACGTTGAGCTTGATGGAGATTTGAAATTTGGAAGAGATCGTAAGCTTCCGTTAAGATTTCAAATTCGGTAGAGATCGTGCAGTTCCGTTAAAACCCGTGAGTTGTTAAATTGCGGGAGGTTTGAAATCATTTAAGATATGTATTTTTTTCTTTTAAATTTATTTTTTAAAATTTGTTTTAAGGAATTCATTTATTTTTTTCCTTTTTAATACTATAAAAACAATTCCCCGCTCAGGGCATATTGAAATAAAGATTTTTTGTTTGTTTTTATACGATCTCGTTTTTATACGAAGAAAGAAAAAAAATATATCGTATTACATTTATAAATAATGCTTCTATCACACTATAAAAACAAACAAAAAATCTTTATTTAAATAGTTTTGTTTGTTTCCAGACTGTGTTGTTTGTTCCACTCACGATGAAAACCTCCGGATATTTCAAGTTTAGTTTAATGTAATAGTAGAAGATTTTACATAGCACAGTCACTACCAAGACCATTCATGCCACATGGTTGCTCAGGCAGGTCAGAGGGCAGAAAGGTGGACATGGAAAAACACCACGCGAACAATTTTTTTAAAACTCAAGCATCAGATTTTGTTTTCCCTTAATCCGCCAGCGTAGGTAGTGCGGTAATAGAGACAAAAACTGATTCTTTTTTCTATTAAATCTATTTTTCTATTCCTTCTAAAATACCCGGCTGCTCCTGGAACTCGATTTGTACCAAACCTCATCTCCTCGTCGGTCGTCCCTATTCTTACAACTTCCTAATCTCCATCATTCTTTATTTCCGCATCTGGTGTCGGAGGGGTTAGGAACTATCAGGTTTTAGTTTCGAATCCGCTGGAACCCCTAGAAAGTTCTACATTTGACCAGAAATACAAAGCGTCCGGTATATATTAATTATATATATATATATATATATATATATATATATATATATATATATATAATTGACCTAATTACTACCAGTCATTCACCCGTGACTAGCTAACTTAAAAATCGAGTGCTCTGACCTGACTCACTCAGGAGTCAATTTTCAAAAGGTCACCCTGTGACACTGTCTCCTAAAAACGTTATTTTTTCCCCATTTCTTTCTCCTTCCTCATGAATTAGATCCCGATTTTTCTTTCTAATTTATTTTTACTCTAAGCCGTTCATAACGTTAAATATGTAAGGCAACATAAGGTTTTTGATATTTTGTTAGTAAAATGTGCTTTTAAAATTGCTAAAATATTTCTAATACTATTGAATACAGGAGTAAACTGGGATTTAAGAAAAACGATAAATAAAATAAAACAAACAATAGAACGCCGAAACATTGTATAAGTAAACAAATCAATGTCTTGTTTTCTCTTTGTTTATTTGTGATAGAAGACCTTAGGATGTAGACAATGTTTGGTATTGTCACAATCTGAAGAATCTGTATCAAGTCAGAGCAAAACTATCATAGAATTATTAAGCCTAAGGAATTCTGTCTGTTTCCTTAATTTCCAGCACTTAGTAAGAATTTGTTTATCAAACGAAACAAGGCAAAACTCATTATCTTCTGACTTATAAATAAAAAGTGACCGACAGATAGATGGACACACACACACACACACACACACACACACATATATATATATATATATATAATATATATATATATATATATATATATATATATATAAGTAAGTAAAATCGACGGGGCGGCCAAAAGTGGGTATCTGCCAGTCAGCGAGGGAGTCTATCCCCTTTTCAATAGCGCTAGACCAAGGAGATTATTTTTAGCATCTGAGGTGGTGCACCACACCTACCATCATCTCCTTACTTTACCGCACAGACCCCTGTGCTACTCATACGCTGAGTTGGCGAGGACCGGAATCGAACTATGAACCTTGTGGTTTCTAGCCGAACGCTCTACCGACTGAGCTAAAAAGTAGAGGAATAAAAGTGGATGAAACACAATTTCATTCACTTAATATTTCGCCTTGCTGTATAAACAAAGCTTCGTTAGAACTTTTTTTTGAGACAGAAAAATGCTATATATATATATATATATATATATATATATATATATATATATATATATATATATATATATATATATATATATATATATTGAAGAGGTAGAGGCAAGGTGGATATGTCAGAAAGGGTGAGGCATAGGTTGAGACAAGGAAGGAGAAAGATGAGGAAGAGGGAGATGTCACCAACGATACGGAGGATCGCAAGTTCAAAGTGGTGCAGTGAGGGTGGTTGAAGGATATCTGAGATGGCTGGCATAAGGTGGAAAAATCATCGCAAAAATCGTCATTCAAGAAAACAATATCTAAACAGACAAATAAAATGGCAACAACACTGGAATAACAACATCCACAATAAATTCTTCCTAATCAAACTTTGGGAGGCTGGAGACCAACATTAAGGAAGTCTAGAAAGGAACAAGTCATTGTATCGCGATTACGCATTGGTCATACAAGACTAATGTACTCCAATATACTCAAACAAGAACAACCACAATGTGGAGCATGTCAAACAACTTTGACAGTTAAACACTTATTCATGGAATGCAGGTTTCTTGCTCACATCAGAAACCGTTATTTTAAAGCAAACAATATGAAAGATCTTGTCAACATGGAGGATATTCTATCTTTTTTAGGGAAATAAAATTATACCACAGAATATAGACATGAAACAAATCAATACCATACAACATAATCCCAAATAATGCTAACACATTGTTAAAACCAATTACTAAAAAGTATAAATATAAATACACGATATGTATCACTTCCTAACCGTTAGGCATGACATAACCCCAGACGGGTTGATATGCCATTAAAATAAATAAACAAACATAAACAGACAAAGGATAACTTAGGTAAAATACACGAAAATGCAAAAATACAATCTCTGAAATACAATAAAACAAAAATTCCAAACTCCCATTACATCTTACGCCAATACATATAGCCGGTGTCTGGCGCCTCCTCTCAGCCTAAGCTCTTCAAATACCCTGACGGCACCGTACTTGTTCAAACAATCGTTTTGTAGGAATTACATTTTGATGATGATTTACTGTATTTTGTCGGTGTAGTAGTTTAGAACATCCCACGGCAACATTCAGTCCTTCCTCATTTGAACCCATTCTGTCCTTACTTCCATCATTAATTATTTATAATTTTCATCAGACCATTCAATTATCGTCTGCTGACGTTGCGGGTTTATTTCTTAAGTGTTACGTGAAAAGAAAACATTCGTTTGTTTGAAATTTCCCAGAATACCATTTTTGTAAAAAAATAAAAAGAAAAAAAAAACGTAAAAGAAAACAATAAAAAACAACAATCGTTCCTGTTAAGAAAAAAAAAGATACGTAATTGAAAAATAGTGTATAACCTATTTTTTGTTAAGACGCTGTGCATAAACAGCCACATATTTGAATGCCCGGATGAAGATTAGAGATACATATTTTATAATCAAATAATTTTATGCGTCGACAATATTTTTCAAATATTATTCAATTATACTCACCACTCTTATTTTTCTCATTTATAAATTACTTTTCTTCCTGTTGTAGGATTCTTTTCCCTTTCCTGCTTTGACACAGTCATGCCATAGCCAGCTCTTTGACGAAAGCTAAGTGTAAAAATTTATTTTCTTAAATGGTGTATTCTTGTTTGTTGTAAAATTAATGATATTTAATTATTTTGTACCTAACTTATTCCGTTTTTACAGGGATATATTTTTAAAAAAAAAATCAATTTCACCCCTCTCTCACTCTCAAATAAGTTAAAATGGCCAAAATCTAAATCAGTACCCCCACTCCCTCAGTATATAAGCATTGGTTGTTGAAAGTTAGTCAGCCAAAAGTTATAGTGACACAGTCATGCCATAGCCAGCTCTTTGACGAAAGCTAAGTGTAAAAATTTATTTTCTTAAATGGTGTATTCTTGTTTGTTGTAAAATTAATGATATTTAATTATTTTGTACCTAACTTATTCCGTTTTTACAGGGATATATTTAAAAAAAAAATCAATTTCACCCCTCTCTCACTCTCAAATAAGTTAAAATGGCCAAAATCTAAATCAGTACCCCCACTCCCTCAGTATATAAGCATTGGTTGTTGAAAGTTAGTCAGCCAAAAGTTATAGTGACACAGTCATGCCATAGCCAGCTCTTTGACGAAAGCTAAGTGTAAAAATTTATTTTCTTAAATGCCGGTGTATTTTTGTTTGTAAAATATTTGCATCCATTTCATAAGCTCTCAATTTTCTAATAGAAAATTGTACCTGTGGACTTTAACTAAGTTAAAACTTAGGAAAAACTTTTTTTTTTTTTTTTTTTTTTTTTTTTTTCACGGTGTGGTGGACCCGTAGATCTCGAGAGATCATCCACCTGCGCTCCCCAAATACTTTCAGTCATCTTGCCTCGGCTTGTCACTGATTCCAGTATTCGGGGAAGGAGAGCATGTTGAGCGTGTTGCACAAGCGCACAACATGTCACCATGTGCAGATATTTCTACATCCGTGAGTGACTGAGTAGCCCCTGGGTAGGACTGCCCACCCAGATATCTGGGAAGGAGCAAATATCAAGCTGGTCGGTAGCCTGCGGCTGGTGGCTGTTCACATTAATAGAATGAAAGCAAGAAAACATTACAACAAACCTGGGCTACAATCTCCCGGGGCCCTGGACAATGAACTGGAGCTGTGGCAAAGAACCCTTGATATGGGGCAGACATCTTGAGCCTGCGGAAGTTCGCTTCAGCGAGGAGGACCAATTGACAGAGGTGGGGTCCGGGTACACATTCTTTTGTATAAGCAGCCTCATGGTAGCTGTATGGAACTGAGGTAAGGCAGCTCGAGCACCCCATCCTAAAGTGGCCTCTGCGTATGCGGCACATGACACAGCATGGAAACGTCTCTTACATCTGGGACTGACCACATGTTTGACCTGTGTGGCAGGGCCTGCCTGTCGAGGGCTGGGATTCTCGATCACATACGGTCGCATGCGATTGGAAACCTAGAAAGAGGTTCATGTGTGACAGGAAAGAAACTTGAATCGGACACTCGGCGTGCTCATATCCGACCTTTTTTTTTTTTTTCCCGGTGTGGTGGACCCGTAGATCTCGTCAGATTATCCACCTGCGTTCCCCAAAGTCTCTCGGTCATCATGCCTCGGCTTGTCACTGATACTTGACTTTGGGGAAGGAGAGCATGCGGTGCGTGTCGCACAAGCGCACAACATGTAAAACAAAACACGTGCAGATATTTCTACAAGTCTCAGAGCTATGGAGGAACGGTGAGTTGTGTAGGCCTGACGGGTTAGCAACATGCCTCGGCGAGGTTGCGGGTGAATAACAGCCCCTTGGTTAACACTGTTCACCCAGCCATTTGAGGAGTGTCTAGAAAAGATAACCTAAACAAATGCCGAATCAGCTATCAAGCTGGACAGAAACCATCGCTTCGACGGATGTCCACATTAGCTGGGCTGAAAACAAAACACTACAACACAAAACAACGCTAACAATAGCCTCCTGGAATGTCTGGACACCTCCCGATCTTGAGAGATTGGGAAACTACATACTAGTATTGTGACAGGGGAGCATTTCGATATGGGGCCGACATCGATGCCCTTGCAGAAATCAGTTTCAGCTATAAGGACCAATTGACAGAAGGGGTGGGCTGGATACACATCCTCATGGAAAGACAGGCTGATGATAGCTGTAAGAAGTATGAGGTAAGTTGACTAGAGCCCTCCATTCTGAAGCAACACATGACGGACACCATGCAAACATTTCCTACATTGAACTCTGACCTGTGTGGCAGGGCCTGTATGTCGAGGGTCTCACATGTGTGACAGGGTACATAATTAAATAAAAAATAAAAAATAAAAAAAAGCTGGACCCGTGGGCCATCTGCGCACTCACAACTGCTCTCAACTGAACTACTTGTAGAAATGGCCTTATTCTGTCAAGAAGCGGCAATCACCATATATATATATATATATATATATATATATATATATATATATATCGAAATGATGAATCGGAATTAAAAAACAAAATGCTAAATCGGAAATATTCAGATCTTGTCCGTACAGAAAAAAATATACTCATCAAACTCTTGGAGATCTGTTCTCGACCACTATAAGAATAAAAAAATATCCTTCATTCTTCATCTGAAGATGGAGACCGAATGATAAAACTTCCTCTACGTCTCCTCAAATAGTCTATTATGCTTTTATTTTAGATATTCCTCGTTTTCATTATATATATATATATATATATATATATATATATATATATATATATATATATATATATTATACCCTAAGACATACATACAGAGATATATAAAGAAAGGTGCAGATAGAGAAACAAGCAGACGAATATATATATGAGTGATAGATAAATGCAAATGTATGCATATATACACAGCTATATTGGGAAGACCGAATGATTAAACATCATTTATTTGACACAATTTTTTATATTATAATATTGCCCTAAAAACTTTATTGATTAATCCATATTGATATTATGAATTTATTAAATCTCTAAACGTTTTTGTCAAATATATTGGAAAATATTTCAGAATTCTAAATTACATCTATATTTCGAATCTATATATCACATATATTTGATGACAAGGTTATAAAAAATAAATTTACTGCGTTTTTAAGCATGAAAGAAAAGTGAATCTAAGAATTTAAATGGGTCAGTATTCAAGAAATACAGCTGACTTACCAGTTTCGTTTGCATTAATCGTGTACTAGTAGATTTATATAGTAACTGTCAGCCACTGACTTCCGGTTTAGAAAGTATGGTTACTGATTTTTGAATGTTAATGGATTTGATTCGGGGTAACTTAGGAAAAATATTTACTAGGGAAAACTAATAAGTGGTCTTATAATATTTTAATTAAATAGGGTTTAGTGGCAACTAAAGAAATTGTTGTAACGGATTGGATAATTTTTAAATTGTAAAGAGTCGTCGGTAATTGAATTTATATATTTTGTATATGTTTTCTATGGGAGTGGTGAGAGGCGGTAGCTATTGATTTAATATTAATTCTAGACGTTATTTTAGTGGTATTATGTGTGGTCGGGGATTTTGGGGGGCAAAAGGGTTATTGAGGGTATATGTCTGTGTCCATGGGATTTTCCCGATAGTTCTGAAATAAAAACAATCTTGTCAATATCACCACAACAGAAACATTATTTTAAACCCAACAATAATGATTTGTATTGTGCAATATTGTTTTTATGTCGTATTTATTCTGCTCGGTTCTGTATTCATTATATACTTATTTTATATTATAGAGGTTTCCTATAGAAATATATACAAGAAGTTCACGAACCAAGAATGAAGTTGTCTAAATTTTCACTTAATCTAAGTCGACGTGTTTATTGCTTAAATATACTGGTACACTAGCTTCAAGGGAAATATCTCCAATATCTCTATTCTTCTCCAAACATAGAGTTAGTTTTACTGAAATTAATTTCAACTATTGAGACAGTATAAACGACATCCTAATATACACGAGCAATCATATCTATATATCAATAGAAACAAAAATAATTGAAAGTAAAATCATTTTTTCAGGCAATGTCTGGTGTCGGAAACCGGTTAAGAATTTACATCTGATTACAACGGAGATATTTTGAGATCGAAAATTTTCATTCAACTCTATTTAATACTTTATATAATCAGAGCAGAGGAAATCTAATAACACACACACACACACACACACACACATATATATATATATATATATATATATATATATGTGTGTGTGTGTGTGTGTGTGTGTGTAAAATGAAAATGGAAGTTAATCCGACGGTATGTTGAAAAGAGAAATGAAGGAAAGAAAGTATTGAATGGATAAAATAGGATATTTTAATTAATTTAACTTATACGTGTTTCGGACAGGAGTTTATTCATGTGTACATTGTTCTATCTATTATTATTTTCCTCTCTACGTGCTCAACGATTTTTGTTTTGAGTCACACTTTTCAATTTTTCCACATTCACCCCATGTCAACTTACTGCGGACGTCTTATACTGCCTTCCACAGTAGGAAGCGCGTGGTGTAATGGTTAAAGTCATAGGAAATGGACTCGTCGCCCCAAGTTCAAATCACTTAGCGCTAATACCCTTGGGGAAGGTATGAATTCTACTCTCCCTCCACCTATGTGTAAGTAGTAGGGCAGACTGGGCTCTTTAACCTTGGTTAGGCAACCGGTCAAGGAGAAGGAAAACTTTGAATTCAAACCTGTTGAACTCCGCTTAAGAAATTGACCTTGTGTCACATCCTGCTCGTGCGGAGAGGTTGGTAAATATATATACTGCCTTCCACATCTCATTATTTTACACAACTAATAGGAGGAACAAAACTCAGACAAAAATGTGTTGTATATTTCGCTGGAGTAATGAACTCGGCGTCTTCAGATTTTATTGAATTATTAGGATCATACAAGTGTTTTATTGAAGGGGAAGTAGGTAGGTGGGTAAGCTTTGTGGTCAGGGAAATATCTGATTGGTTATAGGGGAAATCTTTGGAGAAGATGAGAAGGAAATCAGATGGGAAGAGGGTTGAGTGGGGTAGGTGAGAGATACCTGATTCCCTCACCACAAAGCTTACCCACATACCAACTTCCCCCCTTCTATAAAATACTTGTATGATCCTAATAATTCAATAAGAGCTGAAGACGCCGAGTTCAACACTCCAGCGAAATATACTACACATTTTTGGTCTGAGTTTTGTTCTTCAATTCCTTATATTTTACCTCATTCTGTCGGCTTCATCCCAACCCCCTTTTCCTCACAAGTAATATCTATCTCACATTGTTGATATCTATCTACCTCACAGTGTTGATATCTATCTTAATGTGATCACCTGTTCTATATCGGTATAGTCAAAGATGCTGTGCTACTTCCTCTCTGCGTGCTCAAGGATTCTTGCCAGATGTGATCACTGATATCGCACACAGTTTATACCAATTTATATATAACCGTTGATATCTATCCATCTTAATGTGATAATCAGTTGTATATTGACATAGGCTAAGATGCCGTGCTCCTTCCTCCCTGCGTGCTCAACGATTCTTGCTTTGTATTGCACTTTCCAAACTCACATTCAATTAATAAAATAGTACCTAGGCTTAATCGTGAACAGTGTGCTATTTGGGAATCGAGGATAGAGTGGGTGGGACTGGGTATTGTTAGATTGTAAGCTTTCATGCGCGCAGCAATTTGCGTGTAATTAATTTTGTGATTTTTATTAGAACTTCAGTAATCGCCATTTTCCCGCGGCCAGAAACAAGAAAAGGCGCGAAGATGCGTGTTTAAATGGAACACATGCAAAAATGTCACTTAACCAAAAACGCATCAAAAGAGAAATTGGATGAATAAGAAGAATATTTTTTTTTTTTAAGATCATCAAAGAATTAGATCGAATCGATGGAAAGTATCATTAAACTGATCTTTCTTCTTTCGTGTTAAAACCCAAACATTATTTCTTTTTACAGTTCTTTACTCGAACATCGTTTATTTTACATTTATTTATCCGGGAAATGCATCAACGTAGATAACGCACAAAGAAGAAGAGTGAGAATCAAGGTTAGGGACAATAATGTACAAGGAGTCGAGAAAAAAAAAGTGCTAAACGATGAAAGAGATAGATAGATAGATAGATAGATAGATAGATAGATTGTCGTAGGGATCAACAGGTTAGATATTACCCTACTTGCTTAAAATGTAAAAGAGTGCGAATCAAGGTTACGGCCATCATTGTACAGGGAGTTAAGAAAAGGAAAGACGAACCGGGAATCAGACAGAAGCTCAAGGATAAAAGAAAAAAAATATATATATGAGAGAGAGAGAGAGAGAGAGAGAGAGAGAGAGAGAGAGAGAAATAGAAAGAGAGAGAGAAAGAGAAAGAGAAAGAGAGAGAGAGAGAGAGAGAGAGAGTGGGGGCGGAGACAGAGACGTAGATATCAACAGGTTTGATATTAGCTTACTCGTGTAAGATATATAGAGGCCAATTATTAATTCAAAAATTGAATACGTTTATATAATTTTCGATTTGTAAATTAATTCACCATTCTTTAAAAATTAATCAATTTAATCTAATTCAGGAATTAATATCTTAGTCTAATTCTAATTTCGTTCGGGTCAATCTTTCTATCAATTAGGTATAATATATATATATATATATATATATATATATATATAAAGTTTTTACTTGAAGGCACTTACAACGCATGTATCGCATAAAATTCGATACTTTTTCTTATAGAAAATGAACTTGACAAGTGTAATCCCGGCAAAGGATGGCTCGGTGTGTAGAATACCGTACAGACTGTTTCGACTTTATTAAGTCTCATCAGCGGTATATACTAACGATTTCCCTCCGACAGAAATCGAAACCGGGACTTCAGCAGACACAGTGAAACACTAGTGAAACACTTTTATCGCCTCGGCCACAGTACACAGCTGACCATCCTAGCGAAATCAAGCTTGTTCAAGTGATACTTACACGCCTCTACCATAATAGGTAAGGGGTGTTATTGGGAGATAATAACAAACAGACCGTATGCCCTTCGGCGAAGTGAATAAGATTTTTGGATGTTTGTTTATTTAGAAACGTTGCTGAATAAAGTATGTATTAAATTTTACTTGAAGGCACTTACAACGCATGTATCGCATAAAATTCGATACTTTTTCTTATAGAAAATGGACTTGACAAGTGTAATCCCGGCATATATATATATATATATATATATATATATATATATATATATATATATATTGCGCCAGTAACCTTACAATATTAGAAGATATATATATATATATATATATATAATATATATATATATATATACATATATTATATATATTAAGCTAGCGTGAACATGGAGTTAACGGCGCATGGTTCCTGGTCAAGAAACTCTGTAACCAGGCACCGTTGACCCCATGTCCACGTTATATTAACTTATATATATTCTCTATCGATGATATTGAGCCCTGTTTACTTATGAATATAGCAACCATATCATATATATATATATATATATATATATATATATATATATATATATATATATATATGCGTGTCTGTGTGTTTAAGAGAGAGGGAGAGATGTATGAAAAGTTCATGAGGTTACCAAGATACTATCAGGGAATGTGACCAAATCGTGTTTACGCTTGTGCTGCTTCTGTGCCTGTTAGCTGCATTAGGTTAATGAGGTGAATTATTTCATATCTCGCCCGCTCAACACATTAATTTTTATGATTCTTATCCATTCTAAATTTTGTATAATTACTTCCTGCGACTTGATTTTGAGTAAAAATTGTTCATTACTCAATTCTGTTCTAAGACTTTCAGCCACCGCTTTGTAGCACTTATATGATAAAAAGGGAAGCGCGTGGTGTAAAGGAAGCGCGTGGTGTAATGGTTAAAGTCATGGGAAATGGACTCGTCGCCCCGAGTTCAAATCCTGGACGTACTAATTGCATTTCACTTAGCGCTAATACACTTGGGAAAGGTATGAATCCTACTCTCCCTCCAGCTATGGATAAATAGCAGGGCAGACTGGGCTCTTTAACCATGGCTAGGTAACCAGTCTAGGAGAAGGAAAACTCCTAATTCAAACCTGTTAAACTCCGCTTAAGAAATTGACCTTGTGTCACATCCTACTCGTGCGGAGGAGTTGGTAAATATATATATGATAAAAAGGGCTGGGGCTTGCCATAAGGGGAAGAGGCTTGGGATAATCATATATGTGCTAGGGATTGACGTGACCAGCCGATTGATCGGAGGAGGCCTCTCCGACCGCCCGTTTAGCAAAAATTGGTTCATTATCCATTGATTTCTAATAACGTATTCGTTTAGGATCATAATAAATTCGAAGAAATAAGAATTATCTTTTTTCTTATACTTAAATACCGTTTCGTTTGTGATATGAAATTATGTACTGGATCCAGATAAAATTTACTATCATTTAGATTTTAAGTAATTAATCGTTTTGTATCGCCTATAATGATTTTGATATTATTTTATGCCAATAGAATATTGACAAATGATAATTTTTATCCTAGGTATCAAAGTGCTGAATATTTTGTAAGACTGAATGTTTGTGCTTGAGTGCGCGGTGATGGGTGTGTGAGAGAGTGAGCCACAATGAGTGTATGTATTTTAAACAATAGTACTTTTAAAAATCTATTAATTTGGTACATGCAGTTTAGTGTATATCTAACTCAGTCCGTTACTATATATTCATATACTCAGTTGAGCCATATTTATACATTCATTCATATATCTCAGTCTGTTCATATTTATCAATATATCGCAGCCTGACTATATCTAAATATCTATCTCAGTGTATTCATATCTGTATTTCTCTATCTTATCCTGGTCATAACTATCTATATCTATCTTCTGTTCATAACTATCAATATATATATATATATATATATATATATATATATATATATATATATATATATCTTATTATAATGGAGATTGTGGGTTTGTATGTCTGTAACCGAAACTAATTACTATATAAGTCACAATTCCTTTAGATATTTACATCATATTCTCCATGATTTTATTTTTATTTAAACCCCAATTATTAATAAATTTGTTTTACATTACTTACACTGTTGACCATATCTTCATACTAATAACATGCAATTGTATTTATATATACAACAAAATAGAGGTTTACAGTATGAATGGGAAGGCTAATTTGCATATTGATCTTAAAACATTGATTTTAATAAATATATGCTTAGTATTATTGATTTCTAATTGTTTGGTTTTATCTTATTGAATATGAGCAAAAATCTCTTCAATAAATCTTAAAAGAAATCCCTTAACAAGAAGAAAACTCTGTAATATTATTCTTTACTTCCTATTTTAACTCAACAGTTTAATTAGGAAAATTTACCAATGAAAGACGGGAGTAACGGAAAATGATGGAAGAGTTAGTTTCAAAGTTGTTCTATTTTTCAATCATACTCCCTCTGTTCAAAATCTTTTTATCTACATTCTTATTCAGTTTCATTAGCCTTTCTAATTGATATCATATTTTATTATAAAATTCAACTAAAATACTTGCACCCGGAGGGTGCATATATTTGCTAGTATATATAAATATATATCTTAGTCTATTCCTATCTTTCTCAATATTCTATTTTCTATATCTCAATATAAAGAAAAGGGCTGCCAATCGAAAAACGAACTGACTTACAACTACCCCAGTAGATCCCTAGCGAGTAAATAAAAGCTATTAACGTTAACATGATGACTACTGACCGACTGAAGTGAGAGTTGACTGCTTCAAGCGGCCAATGACTTGCAAGAACTGACTGCTTTCTATGTATATATATATATATATATATATATATATATTCATGAAGAATAGCAGATTAGAAAAATCCGACAAAATATGAGGAAATGTTATGGAAAAGTGAATAACAGATACATTCAATTAATAATTCGACTCAGTTGGTCTTGTTAGTCCAGGATTTGAACTCCGGTCGACGAGACGATTTCATATGACTCGAAACATTAAAACATATATATATATATATATATATATATATATATAATAGTGAGAAATGTGAATTAAACACAGGTTTAAATAAAATGAGTGGTAAATGTATTAGCAAACGCTGCAGTGTTTCAATCTGTTTAGGTAGATCTTCTCCAGGGCTTTTGTTTTCAGGAAAAAAAATCATCTCAGATAAAAAAGAGATTGTGAGAGTCTTTTGTTGATCAATCCACCCAAAAATACTAAGTGAAAAACTAGCATTCATCAGATTGTTTGAAATTATGAAACGCAGAGACAAACGGTTGTGAAGGTGACACAAAACATTCTCTTAAGTTGTGTGTGCGCGTGCGTGCTTTTATTTTATTTAAACCAGTGTTTTTTTCAAATTTCTCACTATACTACATACCGTCGGAGTCACTTCCATTTCTCTTCACACACACATATAATATATATATATATATATATATATATATATATATAGTGAGTGTGTGTGTGTATGTATTTGTGTGTGTGTGTGTGTGTGTGTGTGTGTGACAGACTCACATATGTTAGTTTTAGATAAATCAACAGATACATCCCCAAATCATACATTTCTTTGTTCTTTGTGTTAACTCGATACAAATCTGGGCATGTGTACACATCTATATATTTATGTGTTGGTACATATGTCTCAGTATATGAATATAAGATTGTAAATATATCTATATATATATATATATATATATATATATATGTCTGCTGTTCAATTTCAGCATCGTCTAAGAAAATCACCTGTCGTTTTACATTAACTGACACGCGAAAAATGGACGGCTTTTCTTCGACGTGCATCAGATCATGCCGCGAAAAATTTCTGAAAAGGCGGCCGAAGTAGAACCAACTTTGGTAAGAAAAACAAAAATCGATTACTTTGCATAGCATGAAGAAAAAAGATAGAAAGAAAGAAAGAAGATTTAAAAACACGAAGAATGAAAAAAAGGATAAGAGGATCTAGGAAAGGAGAGAGGAAAGCGAATGATGGGGGTGATAGGAAAAGATGAAGAACAAAATCATCTAAGAAGAAGGAAATAAATAAATTGTGTTTGAAGATACAGTAAGAGTCAGATAATGTAGAAAAAACGATTTATAAAATATAGTTCTTCTGAAATATAAGTCGTAAAGAATCTAAAAATTTATTGAAATCGTAGCTCTCGTATATATTTTACATACAAGCTTTTAATAAAAGAAATCTCTCTCTCTTTCACACACATATATATATACATATTCATTATTATGATCTATACATTTAATGACTTTTTGTTAAATTAAGTGCTATTTTAACATCATGCACGCCCGAGGGGCGACACAAGGAAAAATAAAGCGAGAACAGCTCAAGGCTATACCTAACGGATATGCATTTGGATATCATTTCCAGGGCTGTTTGTCTGATGAGAAGCATCTAGTGCTTTGAACCCAGTGGTAACAAAAAGCAATTGATATATATATATATATATATATATATATATATATATATATATATATATATATCATAGCAATAAATACGGTTTTTACAACACTAAACGAGTTCTTTGTTATATTTATAAGTAAAGTATACTCGATATAATTGATAAAAAACATGTGTATAACTAAATTAGGGTAGCAATGATGTGAAGTCAACAGCGCTTGATAACTGAAATTTTCTCGCCCATGCTATTTTAAAGCAAGTATATATATATATATATATATATATATATATATATATATATATATATATATTTGGTTGGAGGTTGATTTTGAAGACTATCACAATGCAGATGTAAAGAAAAAAATAATACGGTAACAATGGTGTTGTGTGTTAACCTGTATTTATTCTTGAATTTTCGAGATGAAATCTCTTTTTCAAAAGATCACTGGAACTGAAGTAGTCTAGTTATGGCATTTATATTTAAATATTATTAAATAGAAATGCCATAACTAAACAAGAGCATTAAGCGAAACTTTTAGTAGGTTCGTCTGACTCATTAGATTTATCTTTATTATTTGTTCTAATTTGGTATTGAGCACGTTTTACTTATTAGATTTAGTCTCTGGTGGGTTTGTATGTATATATATATCTTATATATATATATGCATATAAATTGTTTTTTCTTTTGGCAAAGATATTGTACTAATAGATTATTTTTTGTTGGTACGGTTATCTTGGTCTTTTCTTTTTACAAAATTCCCAGTTGATGTTTGGTAGTATATTTTTACAATCAAACTATTCGCTGTTTTTTTCTCAACGCGGGATTTACCAACAAGTTTGGTATATTAAATTATATATATATATATATATATATATATAATATATATATTTTGTGTGTGTGAATGTATAATAGAGAGAGACAGGGTTGAGTGAGACACAAAGCCAAATAACAAGCTTACAGACAATGGCCTAGATACAGAGAAAACACAACCATTCATAAACATACGACTAATGATATTTTAATAAAAAGTTAATTTTCTTCTAAAACAGATTCCTGGATTTTAAAAGTATTAACTGAAACATGAGACCATCAAAACGGTTATTATTAGGTATAATTTATCACCAAGCTTTACAGCAATAAA
Source organism: Doryteuthis pealeii (assembly GCA_023376005.1). Taxonomy (NCBI): domain Eukaryota; kingdom Metazoa; phylum Mollusca; class Cephalopoda; order Myopsida; family Loliginidae; genus Doryteuthis; species Doryteuthis pealeii. The sequence goes on along the minus strand of CM042141.1, from coordinate 47,222,954 downwards.
ACTATATCCAACAATATGAATATATAGAAATAAAAAGTTAACCCTAAAATATATTCATGAAATTTTCTGTTCGGCTTATAATTGTTGTAATTTAATACCCGGTTATATACATACATTACTGTTGAGTTTGTCAGTGGATAATACCTAACAATGTACGTTTTTATTCCACTACAAGTACGAAAACATAGGTATATTTTGTTTAAAATAAAATTAACAGCAGGACCTGGGGATATAGCACAGTACGATAATCTAATTATTACAACGTTTGATATGTTTACTTAAGAGCTATTGCGAAATAGTTCAATATGTAAAAAGTATAATAATCTTGACTTAACTCTCAGTCACTCTTATTTTCTTTTTTCCTTCCTTTTTATCTTGTCATTATGTTCGATAGAAACATATGAACCCCATCGTTCTATCATTCCCCTACTCTCTTTATTATATTTTTCTGTGTAGTATGTCCTTTTTTCCTTTATTTCTTTATTATAAAAAAGGAATGTTCCGTTATTTAGCTGACGTGATGACACTCAAAAAGAAGTCGGTGGCTAAGCAACATCAGATGATCAGGATTTTTATTTTTTTACATTTCATATTAAACGATTTGGACGATCTCATTTTTAACAAGAGGTTATGTCAGGTGATAACGAACGTACTTTTAAGGACATGAGTATTTTAAAATTAAACTATTCGAAAGAATAGTTGGAGATGTACTAATTTATAGGAAATATCATATTTTTCTTGCTTCGATATAGATAATCTTGAGAGAATAACCCACCCTATATATATATATATATATATATATATATAGTTATATATATATATCAAGCAATAAAAAATTTCTAAGAACAAGTCAATTTGATTGGACTTAGCATCCTGACGCAAACCATCATGAATAATTATTTTAACTCACTAACTTTTATAGCTTTGATTTATTTTGGTGCCTTAAAATATTGATTTAGATAAATTTTGCTGGCAATGTTCATAATTGAAAAAAAAAAGATAACGTGGCTAGTTATTGCGACGCCATGAAGATAATCCCTTAAAAATCGAATGAAATCCTTCTAATAACCTAATAAACGAATAGTTTTCTGGCTGAAATTATAAGAACTAGCAAATATATGCACCCTCCGGGTGCAAGTATTTAAGTTTTAATATAATAAAATATCATTAAATTAGAAAGGCTAATGAAACTGAATAAGAATGCAGATAAAAATATTTGGAACAGAGGGGGTATGATTGAAAAATAGAACAACTTTGAAAGTAACTCTTCCATCATTTTCCATTACTCCCGTCTTTCATTGGTAAATTTTCCTAATTTAACTATTTAGTTAAAATAGGAAGTAAAGAATAATATTAGTTATTTCTTCTTGTTAATGGATTTCTTTTAAGATTTATCCCGAAATTTTTGCTCATATTAAAAAAGATAAACCAAACAATTAGAAATCAATAATACTAAGCATATATTTATTAAAATCAATTTTTAATATCAATATGCAAATTAGCCTTCCCATTCACACTGTAAACACTATTTCGTTGTATATATAAATACAATTGCATGTTCTGTGTATGTAGATATGGTCAACAGTCTTAATGATGTAAAACAGTTTTATCAATAATTGAGGTTTAAGTAAAAAAAAATCATGGAGAATGTGATGTAAATAACGAATGGAACTGTGATTTGTATATTAATATAGTTTCGGTTACAGATAGAAAAACACAGAATCTCCATTATGATAAGATATTATTTTAAAATGTCAAATGCATTATACATCCCGCTTTTCAAAGAATATATTTTTAATTCAACAGGTAAATTTTATTTGAGTTTGGATTATTCTGAATATTTTCCTCATCTTTATTATCTTCACAACGTTTCGGTCGATGTGCTCTTCAGTCATATTCAGGTATTTCTTGTTGGACTCGGGGAATTTATTGAACTCGGGAAACTTCTCTTCGAACTTGGGGACCTTCTCGTTGAACTCGGGATGATTCAAGTCGTAATCGCGAGCATTCACGAGTTCGACAAGAAAAACCTGATAATTCGTTATAAGGTGAATTTAATAATACATCGGCCAATAAAGATTCAAGCTCTGTGCATAGTCGAGCGTTTCTGTGTGCGTTGGGGTATGTGAGTGTGACAATTGCCCCCAAACTTTGTGGTTAATATCAACGATCTAGTAGCAACTGAGATAGGCTTTTAACCAGACATTGGGCCTCATCCCTTTGACTTCAGGGGCCGGGTTAGCTCAGTCGGTAGAGCGTTCGGCTAGAAACCACAAGGTTCCTAGTTCGATACCGATCCTCGCCAACTCAGCGTATGAGTAGCACAGGATCTGTGCGGTAAAGTAAGGAGCTGATGGTAGGTGTGGCGCTCCACCTCAGATGCTAAAACAATCTCCTTGATCTAGCGCTATTGAAAAGGGGATTGACTCCCTCGCTGACTGGCTGATACCGACTTTAGGCCGCCCCGACGACTTTACTTTTTTACTTTTAAAATATACACAGAAGCAGCACTGACACGACCATAGCCTGGAAGAATTGTCATTTTGTCAGTGAGATCGGAATTCCATATGATAATCTGTTTATAGCCGATCACGCCTTCCCTATTCGTGCATTGGCATCGCTTTCTGTGGAGGAGATATTACTACCTAAGTATGCGAATTGTTCTAGGTTGCACCACTTGGACACTGACGAGGCGCCTAAAAATAAGCTAGATTGGAGCTGCACAAGAATGCTGCGTGCGGTCTTTAACAAGTCGTGGAAACAACATCCGACAAGGAGGCGACTGTACGGCCACCTAACACTGTCTCATAAACCATCCGAGAGTAAGACGGACAAGACATGCTGAACAATGTTGGAGAACCAAGGTCAAACTCATAAGCGATGTTCTCCTGTAGAAGCCAACAGATGGACTTGCTAGTGTGAGTCGCCCAGCAAGGACCTACACTGCCAAGCTTTGCGAGGATACTGGATGCTGAGAAGAGGACCTCCAGGGAAATGAATGATAGAGAAGGTTGCTAATTGCTCGACATGATGATGATGTTATACAATCATTACATGATACTTATTGAAATGAGCAAAGAATGAATATCCGTATTAAAAATGACTTTTAGAATTCAAATGACTTTTTATCTTAAAGTCAAACTGTAAATAATAAACATTAACCAATAAACTAGCAATAATTTTCCTAAATGTTTTACGCAGTTAAAAGAGTAAAATTAACTCATTTAGTTCTGCAGTTGGATGCCATTTTGTTTGATTGGTTTTAACTAATCAATAATCTATACATATATAAAGGGCAGTTGGTGGGTATGCATGTATGCCTGGATGAAACTACTAAAATAAAATAAATTACACACATACACATATATATATATAATCATCATGTCGCGCAATCAGCACGGATATCCATAACAATCTCTCGCCAACCCCTCCACGAAGGTGCTCCAGGCAGCATCCAGCATCCTCGCAGAATTGGTCAATGTAGGTCCAACACTAGCATGCCCACGTGTTGGTTTCCAAAGGAGAACGTCGCTTATGAGCTTGTCCTTGCTTCTCCAGCAGTGTCCAGCATGCCTTGTCCGTCTCACTCGGATGGTTTGTGAGATGGGAGGCAGGTGGCCATACAGCTGTTTCCTTGTGGCGTGTTGTTTCCATGATTTGTTCAAGACAGCCCGTAGCATTCTCGTGCAGCTCCCATCTAGCTTATTCTCAAGGCGCCTTGTTAGGTTCCAAGTGGTGCAGCCGTAAAGCAGCACTGATACAACCACAGCCTGGAAGAACTTTAACTTCCATATGACTGATAATTTGTTTGTGGCAGACCATGCCTTTCCTATTCGTGTATTAACATCGCTTTCTGTGGATGAGATATTACTACCTAGGTATGTGAATTGTTTTTACTGGCTTTAGAGTCTTACCGTTGAGTGTAGAGATGCCTCCTTTCTTTTTTAAACATATGAACTCAGTTTTATCTGAGTTCACATAGAGGCCGGTATTCTTTGCTGCCTTCTCCAGGCTATGCAGTTGTGCCTCGGCCTGTGCCGGTGTATCTGCAAGAAGTGCAAGGTCATATATCACCCGTTCTTGTTTCTGGTGCAAAAATTATAAAGATTTGATTTATATTTAAAGATATTTAAAAATTAAATATACATAGAAATAGTTTTGATGCATTACTTAAAAATACCCTACATTTGTAGATATGAAAAGTAAATAAATCAATACACCAGTGTTTTTTATTTTGCCACTCTCCCTACCCAGTCGACGATGGGTAGCCGCTTTATGTTAATTATAAATTAATATACTTGTTAATAATGTAAAGATGTTGTATATATATATATGTATATATATATATATATATATATATATATATACATATATATATATATATATATATATATATATATATATATATATATATATATATATATATATATACATACACTTGTGTGTGTGTCATTATCTGATCAAGATGCTATTAGAATCTGCCATACACACATTTTATATCGGACACTATCTCTAATTGTTAAAGAAGTTCAAGGTGAACACAAGTGAAGTGAGAACCCCCCAATTACCCTCACTCGGGCCCCCTAAATATCAAAGAAATTAAGCACAAAACCACACAAGTACCATTGTACTCAATACAAAAAATATTTAAAAATCTATTTACCTAAGACTCGCCACATTTTTAGAATCATCCAGTTTCTTTTTAGTTAAATCATTTCAAAACTACGAAATAATTTTCAAAATATTATTCAACATCTTAACCATCTTCCAATAAAATATATTAATATAAAAAGAATTATATCAGATAATTAGTAGAAAGCCCAGAATTAATTACATTACATTGTGTTAGAATTTATTCTAACATCATGGGTAATACGTCAGTATTCTTTTTTAAATATTAGTCTATTTTAACACTTAGAGTCACCATTCATCATTCATGCTTAAAAAACAGTATTTTTATCTTTATTTATTATATATATATATATATATATATATATATATATATATATATATATATATATATATATATAATCTCTGTTAATAAAAGTTATATTATTATGCTTAGATGAACATTTGGTCATAAATGAGAGCATTTCTGGAAAATTGCAATAAATGTCCCTTGGCTTTATTAGGATAATCATGGACTGTAAACTTGCTTATCAGAAAATGTCTTCTTTCTGGAGCGGATGGGACGATTCGATAACATCCAACAGATTAATCTACGTAATGCGTAAGAGCAACAATGTTTTTTAGTCTAATTATAATGTCCATTTGAACTGTCCTTTCTTTTATAACAATATAAAGATAATCGTAGTTTCCATTGTTTTTTTAAGTTTGTCAGGGGAGCATCCGTCCTATTTTTTAAACGGTGATAATAACCTATTTGATAAGAATACTAATAAAACACATCTACTTATCCAATCATGATAGACATATTCCTTATTTCATAGCAAATAAAAAAAAACAGGATATAAAGTATTAGAACTATTAAAAGAATCACATTGTTTGATTTATCTGTAAATATGAAGGAAAAAAAATAACAGTAATCATTTGATTAATGAATATGGAGCTTAGTCGTGAGCGGAATTTGGCCTATCTATTATTTCTTCTTTTATCCCCACATGTTTTTTTGCAAAGGATAGACTGACTGACTCCGTCACTAAGGCCATAAAATAAAAGATTCAATGGTGATTGCAGTTCCAGATGGCCTACTTGCGGGGTAGTAAAATTTTGCAAGCTGTTTTTTTTTTTCGTTTTTTTTTTTGCAATAAAATATAAAAATATCAGAACAATGGATAAAAAAATGAAAGGATACAAAAAAAAATACTAAAAAGACAAAGGAAAGGAAGGAAGAAAGAAAAACCAACAAAAAAAACAAAACAAAACAGATTTAGCATGAAGTACATTTTAAAAAAAAAAAATATGTGGTTATACCACAGTATGCTAATTGATTATTACAACGTTTGATATGTTGACTTGAGAGCTATTCAAAATACTTCAATATGTAAACAAGACAGATAATGAAACGTGGAAGTGATCAAAATGTAAAAATTTAATAAATTTAATTTAGATATTTTCTGAGTCCTGTTTTTGTCACATTTTGTCGGAAAATTAGGACAGGTGTTTGGGACGACATAAAATCAAAGTTACTAAAATATCTTCCGTAATTCACAATTTTGATAGAACAAATAAAACAAACATGTAACTTTTTTTTCAATTCATTTAATTTTACGTTGAGCATTTAAACCACGTGAGATCATTTGGAATGTTCCATTTTCAAAATTGGGTGAAATGGAATGGAACAAATGAGAAATCTGCGATTAAATGACATCGGATAATGTGGTGTTACATTTTTGCATTGAATCCTGAACAATTTGGACTGTCTCATTTTTAACCAGAGGGTGTTGCACAATGAAAACGGGTGGATGATTTAGGGATAAGCATATTAATATATAAATGGAGGTTAAAACCCCAATGAACCAGGCGATCACTAAGAATGATGCCCCAACCCTATTGCCCTTATAGTAAATCCCAACCCTTTTTATCATATGGATGCTAGAATGCGGTGAATGTCCTGGAAATGTCGTTAAACTATCTGATGGTGAGGTTCCAGTTTGGAGGTCTAGGGAATGCGGAGCACCCATTCATCACAATTGCTCCCTGGTCCACTCTGACCCGGAGTGGTTGTACTTCTTATGGTCCCATCTTGCATAGACAAATCTGTTTATAAAAATTGAGCATCCATTAAGAATGAATTCATTTCAAAACGTTATCGGCATTAAATGACCCACTGAGGTTGATATGCCGTAAACCATCGTAAATTCTTAGGTAGGTGACAACTCGGTTCTTGCCGATTTAGCCTTGATAGTGTAATAAGTCTACAAAAATATTCTATCTCTCTGTAAACATATCAAAGTTAGGATAAGTAGAAAGTCTTATAAGCCCCTATATCGAAGAGAAGCACGTGGTGCGATGGTTAAAGTCATGGGAAATGGACTCGTCGCCCCGAGTTCAAATCCTGGTCGTGGTAATTGCATTTCACTTAGCGTTAATACCTTGGGAAAGGTATGAATCATACTCTCCCTCCAGCTATGGATAAATAGTAGGGCAGGCTGGGCTCTTTAACCTTGGTTAGGCAACCGGTCTAGGAGAAGGAAAACTCTGAATTCAAACCTGTTGAACTCCGCTTAAGAAATTGACTTGTGTCACATCCTGCTCGTGCGGAGGGGTTGTATATATATATATATATATATATATATATATATATATATATATAGATAGATAATAGATAGAAGAGAACATGAGGAAACACCGAATGCTGCAGTGGACTTCGAAAGTCCCCCCTCACACACACATATATATATATATATATATATATATATATATATATATATGTATGAGAGAGAGAGGGGGGACATATATATATATTTTTATGTTTGTGTGTGTATTTCCTTATATATGTATACTATTGTAATATACCACATTTATTTTTATTTGCTAGAAGCATTTTTATCTATATATTTGTGTGTGCGTATATCACTTTCTTTCGCTTATTGCTATGCAAGAATTGGCAATAAGAAAAACTAAACAATGAAACCTGTATAATGTTTACAACAACAAAGCGACTATTTTTATCAGTGGCCCGCCCAACATCGCTCAACAAGTGTCTACAGTGTTGCGTAAAGAAGATAACCCTAGCCCTTTTCAAGATAGAAAAAAAATGGAGTCTTATCTTGAATCAGACCCGGTCATACGCAAAAAATAGTAGAGATTTCTGATTCAAACAAAGAAAAAGGAATAAATGATGTTTTAAAATATAGAAAAAAAATACAGTATATATCAAGTATCAGATTTAGTAGATAATAGTTTGGTTTGTTTATTTGTCGACATATCAATTCCGTATGAGTTATTCAATGCGGGAATTTGATTCATTTGTAAATGTTTGATTGTCATCATAACTACTTTCAATATTCTATTCACTTCTTTTTTATATACACTTTTTTAAAGAGAAAAATCAGGTACCTTGGAGCTCAATGTGGTTGCAAACTTGTTTATGTGCATAATGAGTGAAAGGCTCGAAATATAAGATAACATGGCTGCTTAAGAACTTAATTTAAGTAAACGTGATTTCGAAACCATAAGAATTGGCAAGAAAACTACCCGGTGTTTTTATGCACAGCTCTATCTCGAAAAAATATTCATACATGCAAATAGCATATATGAATATTTTTTCGAGATAGAGCTGTGCATAAAAACACCGGGTAGTTTTTTTTTTACTGATGAGATGCTAGTGAGGATTTAACTTGACTTTGAAGACTGCTGCGTTATTACTATTTCAAGCGGTAAAACTTTGTCGTCAGACCTCTTCAGTTCTTAAAGCGATTACGAGATCAGTATGCATAAATTAACTTTTATTTGTTTATAATTATTTGTTTTCTCAAAATTATATCAAATATTCCTAACACATGATTTGCACACACTTAAACAGTTCTATATATTATTTTCAATACTAATAATTCATGGTTATATTGTTTTAAGTAACTACTTCCATTTAATTATAATCATATGTTTGCATATATTTATAAGGTTTATAGGATACTTATTTAATACTATTCATTGAAATAAGTTCTATTTAACTCTAAAAGACATGACTAATCTGGTTCAGAGTGGACCTAAAATTAAAGACAATGAAGGGGTACTCCATACTCCGTAGAGCTCCAGAACTGGTGACTCACCATCAGATGCAATTTAGTGTCATACGTTGGACACTGTTGGTGTTAACGATCTGCATTGAATACAGTCAGTGTATTATAAAGTTCACTGACAGGCGACATCCTACAAGCATTTTCAGTCACTAGCAGGACCTTTAGATAGACCACAGTATGATAGTTTAATTATAATAACCTTTACTATGTATACCTTTGCGCTGTTGCTAAATAGTTAAATATGTAAAAAGTATAATAATCTTTATTTAAATATCTATCTCCTTCTCTTTCCTTATTTTCCTCTTTTTCTTATGTTCGATTTAAACAGATTAGCGTTATCGCTTTTGTGCGTTTACTCCCTCTCTGTACATTTCCCTTACTCTTTCTTTCTACTACTTTTTATGTGTAGCATGACCTTTCTTTCTTCATAATAAAAATAAAATTGTCCAGTATTTTGATGAGGTGTTGACACTCATCAGAAATTTTTTTAAAAATCGGTGGATAAGCAACACCAGATGATCATAATTTACATTGTTGCGTTTCATTTTGAACTATTTGACTGGTTTTGTTTTTCACCAGAGGGTGCTGCAAGGTGATAACGGTCGTACTTTTAAGGAACACGAGTATTAATTTATTTATAATTTACACATTTCTTAGATGAAACATTATTTGATTATCATTGATATTTGACAACATTTTCTTTAAACTCATTTCCTACTGCTTTTTATTGCAATGTGTGGATAGATATTTTATGACAGCAAAAGAGGTCGGTAACAGAGCTGCCAATGTAATAGGCACTCTGAAAGGAAAAGGGGAAAACGTTTATTATTTATTAAAAGGTTTATTATTTATCTCGGATTCATGTTGATTAGTTAGCGAGTGTTTTATAATGATTACTTTTTTGCGATAAAATGAAACGAAAAAAAAAAAGATGAACGACAGACAATGCTTCGAGGAAATTGAAAATAATATCACATCTAACCCAGCTTGTTAATAATGAGCAATATAAATAATATAAAGGGTATAATATTAAGAAATAACTACACGAAATGTAAATATAAATTTACACTTTATACAGGGTGTATTATTTGGATTATTCGGACTATTGTGCTCATCTTTATTGTTATATGTACAACTTTTCGGCCGATGTGCCCTTCGGCCTTCTTCCAGTATTTCCTGTCGGACTCGGGAATTTTTCGGACTCGAGAACTGAACTTTGAACCTAACCCTTTATTCAGTCCACGGGGGTATCCTGTTGTCATTCCGCTAACTATATCTGGTATACAGGTGTTAAGTTGTGTTAATAGTCCGAATAATCAAATAATACTAATTATCAAGCCGCATCTACAAAAAATGAAAAAATTCCGAGAAATATTATACAGGGTGATTTTAAATTAATTCACTTCCTTATTTAAAAAATATTATAATTCATTTCTGAATCTTAATTTATACAAAAAATGAATATGAGAACAATTCATATAATATGGAGTTTTATTTAAATTTCTATATGGGCACCAGCATTTGCCTCCAGCCTCTGAAACTGCTCAGGGATCAAATCAATTGTTCTCCCCTGGAACTTTTGCAGAATGTCAGAAACAAATTCTCGTATTCGTCTTTCAAGTTCTCTCTAAGTCGCTGGTTCGTAGACTTGCTCCTTCAGCCAATTCAAAAGAAAAGAAAAAAAGATGCAGGTGTTAAATCAGGTCTTCTGATTGGCCACAAGTGCGGACCCCGACTACACATCCATCTTCCAGGAAAAGGGATGATTAAGCTATTCGCGAACAATAATAGCCAAATGTAAAGGAGCACCATCTTGCATAGGTTATTCTCCCAAGTATTGACAACTGGCCAGATTTCCTCTTGCAACATGAGAAACTGGCCCTACTGAAACGACTCGTGGTTATCTGAGCGAATCGAGTTCATCTGTGTTTTTACTTGACCCTCATTTTGTTGTCGAGTCTTGTATGTGATTCAATGGTTATTTTTTTGTGTTTGAATTCAACACGACAACGACGAATTTAAGGGAAGGGCTGGCCGAATTTCTCTGCTTTGTTATTTTATTTAAACAGACAAAAAAGAAAAAGAAAAAAGACCGTGATTAGCAGAGTTTGGTTGAATAACAAAATTCCTACAAATTTATTGTCTAGCCATTATGTATTTATTATATTTTTTAGTCGGAATAATTTCGGCAAACATCTTTAATAGAGGCATAATGTTTAATGAACTAATGCAAGCGATGTATTTTCGCTCTCTCTCTCTTCTCTCTCTCTCTCTCTCTATATATATATATATATATATATATATATATATATATATATATAGAACATCTTCTGCATGTGCAGGATGCCACAAACGGTGAAATACCTAAGCAGAGTTTAACAGGTTTGAATTCAGTGTTTTTCTTCTCCTAGAGTGGATACCTAGAGCCTAATCCGCCCTACTATTTACCCATAATTGAAGTAATAATAGATAGATGTACACACTTCAAAAGGGTTTTAACGCTATACGAAATGCAAGCAGCCTTGTCCAGGATTTGAAATCGGTACTACTGGTCCATTTCCTACGACTCCAGTCACTACACCACGCACCTTCATATATATCTATACATATAAATGTGTAGTTTACTTTTAGGAATGAACGCAGCATTACTTTCGGTATTTTCATTTAAGCTCTCATGCATAGATTCTTAGGCTCATCACTGTTGACCGTCTGTCGCTGGGGCGTTAGAATGCACCGACTGCACCTCTGCAGAGGGGTAAGACTCCCCCAATGGGGCCACCTGTTTAGCCGTGGGTGGCGACCCGTGATGCTTAAGGATAGAGCCCAGGTGGATGAGCAGTTCATGACATGCAATACTCCACTTTGGCCCTATCTTGGCTGGTCATGTCAAGCCCTAGCACCTATATAATTTTCCCAACCCTATTGCCTTCATGGCAATCCCCAAACCCTTTTTATCATATGGGTG
>CM042141.1:47191284-47198784 GCA_023376005.1 Doryteuthis pealeii | reverse complement strand
ATACCTGAAACCTTCAGACGCTGGGTTTGGGTTAGGATGAGTGTTAGGGTTAGGCTTAGACTAATTCGGGAGTTTCTCAAGTTTAAATCTATTTCTCCGTAAAATGTGATTCTACTGATATTATCACTTGCGTGGTATTCTGCATTTGTTATACATATATATTTGAAAAAGTGAATGGAAGTGAATCCGACAGTATGAAATAAATATTTTTAGAAAAAACAAGCACATGATGTTATAATTCGCTGACAGAAATCTGTTTCGACCTTTTATTAAGTTGGTCTTCATCAAGAGTGAAATGTGTGTGATAGAAAGTGTGAGTAAACCGTTACAAAACAAACGTGGTAAAAACGAATGTTCGAGTTCGGAGCCGAATTTTTTTTTTAATTTTGAAAATGCATATTCTGTTTTGAAAATAAAATAAAATACATTTTATTTTATTTTATTTTATCAAATCAGAAGCATTATAATCCACAAAGAAAACTCAAAAGAGTTTGATGTAAATATGTATAAAAAAATTTCTAAAAATATTTATTTCATACTGTCGGATTCACTTCCATTCACTTTTTCATACTGTCTTTTGAAAAAACAAAATATATGGATACCTACATCTTTCCGGAGACTAACATGGACTGCAGTGGCTGGAATCTTTAACTTTTTGATACTTTCTTATACATTTTTATACATATTTACATCAAACTCTTTTGAGTGGATTATAATGCTTCTGATTTAATAAAATAAAATAAATATTTATTACTTATATATTTATATGCACTTACTTTGGCAAATATCTTCGAAATTAATTCCTGTACTATTTTTTTTCTAAACGTAGCAGTCTTCATACCTTATTGTACAATTGCTCAATTATATTTTTCACATTTTTCTAGGACAAAGAAAATAGTCATTTGTTATAAAATAATAATGTTATATACTGACGTTTTCACCGTACCAAATCGATATAATGTTGTATACCCTTTTCTTACTTCTTACTCTGGTCGTATTTTCTTCTCTGGCCGGCTTTGCTATTCTGATCGTCTATCATCTTGGTCTGGTCTAGCGTCTGGTGTTGTCTTGGGGACTTCGGTCTGGTTTTCCATGCTAGGGATTTCTCCTTATCATAAGCCCTGTGTCATTGTTAGTTTTTAGGTAATAAACACAAGACTTCGATTTACGTTGATGTTACTTTATTAATAAATCCCCAAACCAGACGTCTGCGCCGATCCTTACATCTTGCTAGCTCGGCTTCTAACTCCTAACTGACTGACTGAGTTGCTTACTCCTTAAACCGGAACAGGGACTTCTATGCCTTCCAGTTCTCACGATTCATCCCCAGAAGGCAAGGTGAGAGTGGGGTCAAGCGTTGTCACTCACTTTCAAGGCCATCAGCTGCACTAATCGCCATTATGATTTCTACAATACCTTAAAAAAGTATTAGGGATCTAATAACTATGTAACAATAAATCTAAATTGCCGGGAAGAATAAATTTTGATGAGATTAAAAAAATGTAATCAGCATGATATAATTCATAGGGAAAGATAAATGTGACTATTACAAAGAAAGAAAATCTTTTGGCAGTCCTGTAGGTCGGACTTTCGAGATCCCTCCCGTAAAATGATCTTCAAATTCAAAAAATCAATAATAATCAATTAGAAATGTAGCATGTTGACATTTTCCAATGTTTGATGTAAAACGGCTGGTCACGTCGAGAATATGCAACATATTGTCTGACATTGGTGTTTTGTTACGATAAACACAATTTCATAGAACAAACTTGTCTGCTGTTGGGCATGATTCACGATATTCTTTTTCTTTTTTTGTTAATTGAGATATACGTGATCATTCCTTTAATACTGTAATCCCAAAACCAATTTCGAAAATAGTTAATTTAATATTTATAAAAAATATACATATGAATGATGTCTTGTGTTCAATTATTCAAAGATTTATTTGGACAACAGAACTCCTTATTTTATACACTGGGACACTGTCAGGTCTTTTGAAATAGAGGGGTTGTTTTTTTTGTTTTTTTGTTTTTTTTACTTCGTGAGTGGACTATCTCGTCAGTGCTTAGTTTCTGTTGACTATTACATGTAGAGGGGGAATATGTAAAAAAAAAAATAAAGGGAAGAAGGAAAATTGATGGAGTGGCCTATTGTCGTTATCATACAGACAGCAATGGCATCCATGACACTACACTACATCTGATGAGGCTACAGTTCTGGAGCTCTGACGAGTATATCCTATCCCTTCATTGCTATTGCTCCCAGTTCCACTTTGGATGGTCTTGATTTTTCCATTGATTACCATATATATATATATATATATATATATATATATATATATGTTGTGTGTGTGTGTGTGTGTGTGTGTGTGTGTGTGTGATTTACACACACACACACACATATATATATATATATATATATATATATATATAATATATATATATATATATATAATATATAAATAAATTTTTGGTCGAGGCAAATGTATATCATATATTGAGGGTTATTATAGTGATCACCACTTAAATGGATTGAATGAAAGGAATAAAAAAATGATTATTAGTAAAAACAAGGGCCATTTCGTCAGGTGCTTGTCAAGTTATACACCCAGAATCGATTAAAAGTCAAGTTGTAAACAGATCTTTGACACGAATTGATATGGAAGGATTAAGGAAACGGTTTGACCGGCGGGGCGAAAACAAAACTAAGAAACCCCCATCAAGTCGAACCAGGCCCAAGCCACTCATCCAATAAAATATTTATATCTATATTTATATATATATATTCTTTGTGATAATACCTGTTAGCGTCCCATGTATGGGTCAAATATGCCTGTTTTAGTATTATTAATATTTGATAGAAATACTTAATGCCATACTTTTATGTAAATTATTTTTGTAAGAATCTATACTCGTTTAATAAGGTTTGGTTTGTTTTGTTTTACGGCATATCAACCTCAGTGGGTCATTTAATGCCGATAAAGTTTTTAAATTAATCAATTCTTAATGGATAATACAATTTTTTTATAAATACATTTTTCTGTTTAACCCATAGATGGGACCCTAACAGGTACTACCACTCCAGGGAGCAATGGAGATGAAGGGGTGCTCCACATTCCCCAAACCTCCCAAACTGGAACGTTACCATCAGATAGAGTTTAACGTCATTCCCAGGACATGTAGACCCTCAGCCACCGCCTTCTAGCACCCATATGATAAAAAGGGGTTGGGGCTTTCCATAAGGGCAATAGGGTTGGGAAAATCATATAGGTGCTAGTGCTTGACGTGACCAGCAGATTGATCGGAGGGGGTCTCTCCGACCGTCCGTCTAGCCCAAGATAGGGCCAAAGTGGAGTATTGCATGTCATGAACTGCTCATCCACCTGGGCTCTATCCTTAAGCATCATGGAAGAATCTTACCCCTCTGCAGAGGTGCAGTCGGTGCATTCTAACGCCCCAGCCGACAGGGTGGTCGTTTAATAAGAATTATTTGCTTCTATATATATATGTGCAAAAATGACATTTGATAGAAACAAATTCTTGAAACCACATAATTATTTGTATTAGATTAGAATAATTGAAACCATACAACTGTGTGTAAATGATTTATGTCATATAGGGATTCTTGATATCATATACCTATGTGCCAAAATGAAATCTTAAGAAAATGTAAACATAATTGTAGGATAAACGTAATTCTTTAACATAGGCATAAAATAACTGTAGACATGTCAACATATCGAAATCTATCAGTCAATATTTTCTTCACAAATGCCAAGCAAATACGTCATCAGACTAAATGTTTAACTGCTATACTTACAATCTGTTTTTACAAAGTGTGTCATACATCCTCTTGCACGATTTTTGTTTTTGAAACAGGATAGAAATAAAATTGCAGATACTATTAAACATCTAAAACAATAATTTTTATGCGTGTTCTTGTTTTTTTTCTTATCTCTTTATAAAGAAAACAATTGTCTTCTTACGAGAATGCATCATCATCTCATGCAAGTAGCATGGGTATCCATCCCTATCAGTTATTGCTCTTGGGGGGTCCTCAGTAAGGATACAGTATCCACACAAAGCTGGTCAATGTAGGGATTTGCTGAATGGCACACAGTGGCGTTCTCATGCGCTGGTTTCCATAGGAGAACGTCACTTATGAGTTCGACCGTGCTTCTTCAGCAATGTTCAACATGTCGTTTGTTTCACTCAAATGGTTTATGCAATAGGAGCAAGTATCCGTACAGCTCCCTCCTTGTAGGGTGTTGTTTCTAAGATTTGTTTAATATCACGTGTCGCATTCTTGTGTTGCTCCCATCCAGCTTATTCTCTAAGAGCTTCGTTAGATTCCAAATATGGCAGCCATATCGTAGCACTGATACAACTACAGCTTGGAAGAAGTCCGGAAATTTTGCTGCGAAAATATTACACGAGCCAAATGAAAAAAACAAAAAAAACAAAAACAATTTCAACTTGAACAGTTGAAATTGTTTTGTTTTTTTTTAATATTAATTAGCTTTTTAAAATTAATAGAGTTTATTGTATTGGCATCTACGTGGAGAAGTGTCATTAAAAGTTTTTTTTTTTTCGGGCAGCTGAATTTTGTCCCTGTCTTTTATATTACTATCAGAATAAGCCACGTTCGTACCAGCTACATTACCAAGAACGGTCCAAGGTGAATTAATACTCATCTGATTGTGTCGCAGATATTTGTCTTGTCTTTGTTTTGGCACAATTGTAGTGTTTATAGATTTAAAAATAAATTAGAGAATGATTTTTCAATGATTATTTTCCAGCTCTATCCCCTACACTTTTCTTTCTTTCTTATATATTTTACTGTGAAGCATGCCACTTATTTTTTAATCATAAAAACGGAATGGTCCAATATTTAGCTTAGGTGACAACATCTATAATAACTAAGTATTCTGCGGCTAAGCAACACCAGATAATGACGATTTACATTTTTGCATTTCCTCTTGGATAATTAGAACGGTCCAACTTTTTAAACAGAGTGTGTTGCAATATGATAACTGTCGTAATTTTGAGGAACACGAGTATTAATACATGTCGTACTAGTAGTAATAAATAAGATTTTTTGGATGTTTGTTTATTTTTTAGAAGCATTGTCGATAATATTTATATTTTGCTTGAAGGCAACTACAATGCGAATATCGCATAAATTCGATAATTATATAAGATAATAATAATTACAAGTGAATCCCGTAAAGAATCACTCGGTGTGTAGAATATCGTACAGACTGTTTCAACTTTATTAAGTCTCATCAGCGATATATACTAACGACTCCCCTCCGACAGGAATCGAACCGTGACCTCAGCAGGATATTTAATGAAACAGTGTAGTGTTTAACTATCCTGCTGAGGTCACGGTTTCGATTCCTGTCGGAGGGGAGTCGTTAGTATATATCGCTGATGAGACTTAATAAAGTTGAAACAGTCTGTACGATATTCTACACACCGAGTGATTCTTTACGGGATTCACTTGTAATTATTATTATCTTATATAATTATCGAATTTATGCGATATTCGCATTGTAGTTGCCTTCAAGCAAAATATAGTAGTAATAATTATTTAACAACTACATGCAGAAGTCAGTGTAATTACTGATGTGGGCGTGGGGGAATTGAGCTTGACTGTAGATGTCTTTTCAAAGTTTCATATCTGAAATTATTCGAAAAATTTCTTTTTAGATCAGAAAATAAAATCCTAGCAGCTGCAAACCGTCATTTTCTAAACAATAAAATCCACGTCTACTTTAAAATAAATAATTTCAGTATTTGTCATGGGAAGTGATCGTTCCGTAAGTAACATATTAAATCTTAATTCTAATTAATTTTCAAAAAACTTTTCCTCTCTTGTCGCTTTTTACATTCAGTACCAAACTGACCCCGACGTGACTTCACAATTTCAGATTGAAAATTGGGACACTCTAAAAAACACGCTCACAAAATTGAATCTTCGTCTCCACCCACGTAAACAAATCACAACCCACATATTTCCCATAGACAAATTTGCAAGGAAACGAGAAAACGTATGCTGACACAAATATTATCACGAATGATTTTTTTTTTTTAGATAATTAGAAGAGGAGGAAAAAATCGATGTTGACGAAAAAAAGAAAAAAGTTCATGAACTGCAAAGATCAGCAAGAAAAATCTAGATCTCGTTGAAACGTGACTTTGGATGCAACGAGATTTTTGGAGTCAAACACATTTTAATTATTATTTTTTTTCATACAGTGAAGTGTTAAAATCTTTTTCGGAATTCCTGATGTATAAAATTCCATCTTTGCTTTTTAACAATTAAAAGTGAATCATTCCTCTTTGTCTCTTTTCAATCAAATTTTTTTAATAATATTTTTCTTTCTCATTCTCAGAAGATTTTTTTAAATTTCTTTTTTCCAATCTATTCCATTCGTTCCGTTTTTCCTTTTCTTTCACCCTTCTATGACCTTGATTTCATATATTCTTTATATTCTGCATTTTTACATTTTTATTACCAAAAAGCCTTATCTCTTCCCTGATGATAATTAATTTTCCACCTTTAAATTGTTTTTGTTTTCTGGGGGTGCGGAGTAGGGGGTTGTCTTTCCTTCATGTTCTCATTCTTTCCTTTCTCATTTACTTTACCTATCTTAAATTATTGTTATTCAAACTATCTCCCTTTGTTTCTCTCCTATTTACTCTTATTTTGCGGTTTTTGTAGTTTATTACTCCCTTGTAATGTTTATTTTTCTTGGGTTTTTTTATTCGTCATTTAATCTTTTCGTTCCACTCTTGAATTTTACTTTTTATTTGTACATTTTGGCTGCAGTATCTGGCATTTCAATTTTTCTTTTTTTGAAATTATTTGTTTCAATGTTTTATTTTTCTTCATTCGGCTTCATTCTTTTCCTTGTTCATTCGGCTTCATTCTTTTCCTTGTTCATTCGGTTTCTTTCCTTTTCCTTGTTCATTCGGTTTCTTTCCTTTTCCTTCTTCATTCGGTTTCTTTCCTTTTCCTTTTCATTCGGTTTCTTTCCTTTTCTTTCTTTTCCTTCATTCGGTTTCTTTCTTTTCTTCTTCATTCGGTTTCTTTCCTTTTCCTTCTTCATTCGGTTTCTTTCTTTTCCTTCTTCTTTCTTCTTTTCCTTCTTCATTCGGTTTTCTTTCTTTTCTTCTTCATTCCGATGTCTTTGTTTCTTCTAGTGTCTATATTTATTTGAATCTCTCTCTCTCTCTCTCTCTCTCTCTCTCTCTCTCTCTCTCTCTCTCTCTTCTCTCTCTCTCTCTCTCTCTCTCATTTTTCTTTTAAATTTTCACTTTCTTTTAAATCGTTCAAACATCTTTCTTTTTAATTCGTTCTTTTTTGCTTCTAGTTTCTTTCTTCGTTCATTCCACTTCTTCTTCCTTCATTTCTTTCATTTAATCACTTGCTACTTTAATTTTTATTTGTATCATTATTCATTTATTTGCTTTTTTTCCGGCTTACGATTTTTCA
>CM042141.1:47173784-47186284 GCA_023376005.1 Doryteuthis pealeii | reverse complement strand
AGTGACAGATAGACGAAGTGAAAGATAGTAGATAGATAGATAGAGAGGAAGAAGAGAGAGAGAAGAGAAAGAGGAGAAGATAGAGATAGAAGATAGAGAAGAGAAGATAGAGAGAGAGAGAGAAGATAGACGAAAGAGAAGATATAGTGAGAGATAATAAGTACGCGTCCTCAAGTTAAAAGTGACCGAGTTAAGCAAAAGAGAAAGTAAAGTAGAGAAAGTAATGTAAAAAATAAATAAATAAATAATAAAAAAAGAAGAAAGATGAAGATTTAAAGAAGGGAGATAGAAAATGCTGACGTCAGGGAGTGAGTCCACTCTGCAACAAATAGGACGTTTATGTCGTTTCCTTGCTCGGTGAACGAAGTGAAAAGAAATCTGGCAGAAATCGTTATGACAAACAAGCTGGCTCACATAGAGTTCTATTGAGAGAGGAGAGAAAGAGAAGAGAGAGAAAGAGAGAGAAGAGAGAGAAGAGAAGAAAGAGAGAGGAAAGAGGAGAGAGAAAGAGAGAGAGAGAGAGGAATAGAGAGAGGGGGTAATTAGTAGGTCCTCTGCGAGTGTGGTTAGTTCGATTATCATTTCGTGAAGATGTGAGAACATCATCAAATTTATTCAAAATGGAACGAACACTGCATGAAAAGTAATATTTCACAATTTACAACCACTTAATCATAGGACACTCTATATATTATATAATATATATATATATATTAACGTTTTTGGTTTATTAAGTATCGGAAATATAAGATTGAAAATTGTATTGTTTTTAATCTTGTTTATCAGAGCTTGTTTACAGAAGACCTTGAAATAGGGTGGAGGCCACCCAAAATATTGGACATGATAAAGTATATAAAAGTAGATATATCAAATGTTTATTCTGATATGATTCAACCAAAATGAGAACTTCAAACTACATATAAACATTTGCGTATATATTTTTACACATACGGAATATTATAAATAAATAAATGGATATATACTTTGTTAGAAATATAATTTATTTCGACTTAGTGACTCTTCAGTCTATTTTTGTTGACCATGAATTATAGAAATCGCGTGCCATGAACTAGTATATCTAACTAAGTGGAATTTTGAGAGAAAAAAAAGTGAAAATCCAAAAAAAAAAAATAGTAATAAAGAAACGGGGAAAATGACACCAGTAAGCCCAAGGGGTAAAGTATATAAAAAAAGAACTGAAGAGACAATATGCCGAAAATAAATTTATATTCTAAACAAGATTATATATATCGGTTAATAAAAAAATTAAAAAAAAGTCAGGCCTGTTTTTTTAGGTCACCATATAATATATATATATATTATATATACAGGGTACCCCCACCCCACCTCAAAAGGCCTGATTTAAAAAAAAAAGAGTTTTGGGGATCATCTCTCTCTCTCTCTCTCTCTCTATAATATATATATATATATATATATATATATATATATATATGAGGGAGGGAGAGGGAGAAATAGGGACCCAGAGATCCCAACTGTTCCTACATTCTGATCCTAAGAGCCTAGAAAATAACATACTGACGAGCTGTAAACAATCCGTCATTATTGGTATATATAATATATATATATATATATATATATATATATATATATATATATAATAATAATAATAATAATAATATATAATATATATTTACCAACCCCTCAGCACCACCAGAAAGTGACACAAGATCAATTTATTAAACGGAGTTTAATAGGTTTGAATACAGAGTTTTCCTTCAACTAGTCTGGTTGCTCTAACGAAGGTTAAATAGCCAAATCTTCCATACTATTTACCCATAGCTGAGGGAGATTAGTTGGATTCATAACTTTCACAAGGGTTTTTGGACACTATGTCAAATGCAAACAGATTTGTCCAGGATTTGAACTCGAGTTGAGGAGTCCATTTCCTACGACTCCTAACCATTACCCCACGCACCTCATTATTAGGTATAATGAAAATATTCTATTTTTAATAATTCCAATAGATTTGAAAATGGGTCGGGGTCATTAGACAATTTCATTATCGTGTTTAGAAAGTCTTTTAAATAAATCAGAAACTCAAATATACAGCAAATATATACTATTTCTCTGAATGTTTGAGATGAGGCTTGATGATTAGTATTATCTGTGTTATTCGAACTATTGTCCTCATCTTCATTGTTATTTGTACAACGTTTCGGTCGATATGCCCTCCGGCCTTCTTCATGTATTTCTTGTCAGACTCAGGAACCTTCTTTTCGAACTCGAGAACTTTCTTGTCGTAATCGGGAGCCATCACGGAACTTTGATCCTAACCCTTTATTCAGTCCACGGGGATATCCTGTTCTCATTCCGCTAACCATAGCTGGGGTAGGAGCTGTGTTAATTATTGTTCTATGTTACTGCCGCCGGTCAGGATTGAACCTGAAATCCAGAGATAACTGTCACTTAGAACTGTCTTAACCTAACTACCTTATCCACTAGGCCATGTGTCCAATTGACAAGAAATACCTGAAGATGGCCGGAGGGCATATCGGCCGAAACCTTGTACAGATAACAATGAAGATGAGGACAATAGTCGAATAAAGCAAATATATGTTAGCGGATTTTCTACTTGGTGTTGTTTCTATAATTTTTAATAAGTGACTTTACCTAAAATATCTATATATTAATACTAGTGTTCCTTAAAAAACATTTCCGTTATCATCTTGCCACACCCTCTGGTTAAAAATGAGAACATCCAAATCGTCTAAAAAGAAAGGTAAAAAATTAAAATCCTGATTATCCGGTATTGCTTACCGCCGAATTCTTATTATGAGTGTCGTCTTCTCAGCTAAACAATGGACCATTCCAGTTTTTATTATAAAGAATGAAAGGGGAAAAAAAGGACATCTGCATAGAAAAGATATGAGAAGGGTGAAAGAAGAATAATGAAAAGAGTGATGAAAGAAGGAAAGGAATGAAAAAATGGAATGAGTGAGAAAGAAGGAAAATGACATGAGTGAGAAGAAGGAAAATGAAAAGTTGGAAAGAAGAAGAAATGAAAGAGTGAGAGAAGAAGGAAAGATGAAAAGAAGATTGGAAAAAAGAAAAGGTGAGAGAGAAGAAAAATGAAAGAGTGAGAAAAAGAAAAATGAAGAGTGAGAGAAGGATAAGGAGTAAATGAAAGAGTGAGAAAGAAGAAAAAATGAAAGAGTGAGAAAGAAGGAAAAATGAAAGAGTGAGAAAGAAGGGAAAATGAAAGAGTGAGAAAGAAGGAAAATGAAAGCGTGAGAAAGAGAGATAAATCAAAATTATTATACTTTTTACAAATTGAACTATTTAGTAATAGCTCTTAATTAAACATATCAAATGTTCTACGAGAAAAATCATCATACTCTAGAAACCACACGGTTCATAGTTCGATACCGGTCCTCGCCAACTCAGCGTATGAGTAGCACAGGGATCTGTGCGGTAAAGTAAGGAGCTGATGGTATGTGTGGCGCACCAACTCAGATGCTAAAACAATCTCCTTGGTCTAGCCCTATTGAAAAGGGGATAGACTCTCTCGCTGACTGGCTGATACCGACTTTAGGCCGCTCCGTCGACTTTACTTTACTTTACTGGTATATCCACAGGTCCTGCTAGTTGGGAAATAATACCGTATCTTGTTTTTAATGGAAATTAATTTCTTAAAAATAGATGTTAAAGTTAAAACGACATCATTTGTAGAGTAATCTCAGCAACATTGACCTTGGCAGGTGCGCTGTTAAATAAAATAGCATTAACAGTTCACAAAATGAATTTGAAAACAAAAAAAAAAAAGCGGAAAACTTCGTCGATATCATTATATGTCGAGTTTAATATTTGTCTTCGTTTTCCGTTCCCTATTACAATTCTATTTCTGGTTTCACCTTTACTTCCAAGATAAAACTCTCCATCCTTTAAGCATCTTATATCGTTTCCTCTATAAATATAGGATATATGTAAGTGTATATATATAATATATATAATATATATATATATATATATATGTGTTGTGTTTGTGTGTGTGTGTGTGTATGCGCATATTCATATGTATTTGTAATACGTATTCTATATAATATGTGTATATTATTATACATATCTATTGCATATACGTATCTATATGCATGTGTATATTTATATATACATATCTATTTGTATATACGTATCTATGTACATGTGTATATTTATATATACATATCTATATGTATATATATATATATATATATATATATATATATATATACACATATGTACATATGTACGTGTATGTAAATATATATATATATATATATATTTATATACACATATGTACATATGTACGTGCATGTATATATATATATATATATATGTGTGGTGTGTGTGTTGTGTATTCATATATACGTGTATATATATATATATTATATATATATATATATATATATATGTATATGAGTATGTATATATATTATATATATATATTGTGTGTGTGTGTGTGTGTGTGTATTCATGTACATATATGTACGTGTATATATGAGTATGTGTATTCGTATTTGTTTTCAATATATAATTATATATATGGGGCCTATTTCATGTTATTTTTTTCTCTGATAGTTTCACTTTCTGTTAATTTCGACTATATAACCAAATCAACAGGTTTCGAATCATTTTTCTCTCTATGTCATGTATCGTTACTTGTAAACACGCTAAGGAGATGGAAATTGTCACGATATCTCGAGTCATATCCTCTTAAAGAAAAAAAGCAAAATATTTGAAATAACCGAATTTCTGATAATTTGAATTGATATTTTGCTGCAATGCCAGATTCAAGGATTTTTTCTTGGTATTTTTCTAACAAAAAACAGGAAATTAAAAATTGAAAAAAAAAAGAAAGTGAAATTATTATGAATAAGACATTAAACATGAAAATGATTGTTTGAATTTTACGGCTTGTTAACCCTCGTTGGGTTATTTTATGCCGAAGATATTTCGTTTTATTCATTTTTCATGGATACTCAATTTTTCTAA
The DNA here is from genome assembly GCA_023376005.1 of Doryteuthis pealeii. NCBI lineage: Eukaryota > Metazoa > Mollusca > Cephalopoda > Myopsida > Loliginidae > Doryteuthis > Doryteuthis pealeii. Next base: position 47,181,295 of record CM042141.1, on the reverse strand, counting down.
ATCTAATTTTCTTAAACACATTTAATAAACTCATTGAATGTTTTTGATAATTTGTAATTATTTGGATTAGTTACATTATTGTCCTCATCTTAATTGTTTTAGTTTGAGAAAATTCCAGAATTCGACAAGAAACAACTGAAGAAAGGCCGGAGGGCACATCGACAGAAACGTTGTGTATCTAACAATAAAAATTAGTTCAATAATTCAAATAATTCAAATATTACAAATCATCTTTTACTATTTAACCCATAGATGTACCAACACTCCGGGTCAGCGTAGACATGGGGTTAATGGTGATGAAGGGGTACTTCATATTCCATAGAGTCTAGAACTTAAACTTGTAGCTTGTCAAAAACACAATAGAATATGTTGTATTGTCCTCGCCCGGAAGACGGAACTTCCGACAGAGGGACAAAGAGAAAGATGAAAATATATATTTAAAAAGAAAGAAATATATAACAAATGTCCGTTATCAGATCAAAAGATAAAGATGCGGAGGCGTATATATCAATGTAAAGGCGAGAAGATTCGAGCCGACAGAGACGCCAGCCAGCAGCCAAAAGGACACCACGTCCCCCGTCAGCAAACACCCCTCGGGCACTCATTGTGAACACTGCGCTCTTCGCCAGCCACCGACATTTTCATTGTGAAGCTCTACGCCTTTACCACCCACACACCAAAGAAAATAAAGAAGGGTCCTATCTTTGTATATACGTATCTGTTGATTGAAGTCCAGTAGTCGGTAGTAGCCGACTACTATATACTTCGCTACGTGACCATATATACCCGCAACGTATACAGATACACGATCTAGAGTAGCGAAGAAGGCCGCTATAAAACAAAGAGACAAACATATAATTGCTAAGGCTTCATTGACCAGCCGATTGTCGGAGTGGGTAAAAGTTAGGTGTGTACATATCTATAGGATACTGCATATTCATATCGAAACAGATACAATGTTTGAATATAAGTCTAGCTATAGACTAAACCTTGAAATAATGTACATCTAAAAACGTTTAATGAAGGTAATATGCCGAAACTGATTTTATGGTTATTCTATTTTATTTTATGTTTGTATTGAGATTGAAACCTTTCTATCAGCACAAATACAATTCTTAGGTCACCTGGCACCTACGTCATTAAATTGACAGTTTCTTCAAGATTTCTTCAGTCTCCTGTGTATTTATTTAATAATACCTAACTTCTGAATTATGCATATTCTCTATAGTTTTCTTTGTATTATTTTTACTTTGTTTTATATTCTTTCATTTTGTATTATTTTTACTTTGTTTTTATATTCTTTCGTTTGTGTAAGCTACTGCCCAGTCTAAGTATCTCTAAGTATGTAGTGTTAAAATATGAATAAATAAATTATGAAATTGTCAGTACTGTCAAGTTTATAACTAGTTAAAATTTAGACAAATTTAAATTAATTTTTTTAAATAAAGCAATATACCAATCCAATATAAATAAACAAATAAACAAATCTATAAAAAATTCAAACTATATAATTTAATAGATTAAAAAAGAATAATGTAAAGAATATATAGACAAGTCATCACTTCCCTTATTTACTTGAAAAATATATTGTTTTCTTAGAGCAATGAAAAAGATGTCTGTTCACTTTGACTGGTAGCATTCAAATTTACATTAATCAAAATATTGTGGCTGTCTTTACAATAAATCAAGATAAATCTTGAGAATCTTAGAAAATTATAACATTTTTCCACAAAAACTAAGCGACATTTGACCACAAAAAGCGAGAAAAATGATCACTTCCTATGTGTGTCAAAACAATTGATATTAACATTTTTGGCAATAATTAAAACAATTATTCAGTTTTATCTGTTTTTGTTTTTTTTTGTTATATTAAAATCCAGAAAATGGAAACTAAATTCAGAATTCTAAACTTCTGTCCACGTTTCTTTAAACACAATATTTCAGACAAGATATTCCTTCGGTTTAAAGAGATCTGTGTTGTATCCGGTAATCTGCAGCTGACCTATATATTTGATTTTGTCTCCTTAACATGAACGCAGTTCATGAATATAGGTGACATATCAGGAGAGACTGTAGAACTTGACATACATCTTAGGAAGTTTGAAGAACGTAATGTCTACGACAACACAGATGATAATATAAGGAGTAATCAAAATAATCATCTCAGTTAATTTGATGACCAATATAAATGTGCATCACGTGATCGAATAATGGTCGTGGGAAAGACATGAAAACATATCTCCCTCCCTCCAGCTAGGAATAAATATTAGGATAGGCTGGGATCGTTAATCTTGGCACGGCTTTTAGGTTTGTTTTGTTTTACGGCATATCGACCTCGGTGGGTAATTTAATGCCGACAAAATTTTGAAATAAACTCATTCTTAATGGATACTCAATTTTTTTTTATAAACTCATGTTTTTCTATTTAATCCATGGGACCCTAACAGGTACTAACACTCAGGGTCAGAGTGGACCTGGGAGCAATGCTGATGAAGGGGTGCCCCACATTCCCTAGACCTCCAGGACTGGAATCTCAACATCAGATAGAGTTCAATGTCATTCCCAGGACATGATGACCCTCAGCCATCGCCTTCTAACACATGATGAAATGAGTTGGGGTTTGGCATATTGCGCAATAGAGTTGGGAAAATTATATGGGTGTTTAGGGTTTGATGTGACCAGCCGATTGATCGGAGGGGCCTCTGCGACCGCCCGTCTAAGCTCAAATTAGGGGCTAAAGTGGAGTGTTGCATGTCATGGACCGCTCAAACCACATGGATTGCATCATTAAGCCTCACTGGTTGTCAACAGGTGGCCCCCATGGGAAGTATTACCGCTCTGCAGAGGTGCAGTCGGTGTGTATTCTAAACGCTTAAGCCGATAGGGTGGCATGGCACGGCAAATAGTTTATGAGAAGGAGATCTCTAAGTACAAAGAAACTGTATTCGAAATAAATTATTTTTTTTGTCACATCCTGCCCGTGAAAGAGGAATTGTTTTATTAAAAACTATTATTACTTACTTGAAAGCATCTAATTGTTTGCCAAATGTCTTCTTTCAGAGTTTAAACGAGCCGTCAAGAATTGGCATTCCTTAAAACCAAACCAACCAATCAAAGAACAATAGTTTTGACTTTTAGCGACTAGTCATTTATGGCATTTACATAAAACACGAGACACAAGTAATACGGATGTCTTTTAAAATGCCCAAGCTCCAAAGATGTCATAAATAGAAATAGAAATGTGAATCTCAATTCAACCGATTTTTTTTAATACTGATATTTATCTGCTTGCGTGTATATCTACATCGGCATACATATACAGTTTGTTTTCTATGTTGTGTTACAGATATTGATGTGATTGCATTTTGTTTTAAATTTAGATCGATAGTGAGTTTTCAATGTTTGATATGATCACTTAAGAGGTACTGCAAATAGTTGATTTTATAAAAAGTATACTCTTAATTCAACACTCACACAGCCCTATTTATCATATGGTGCTAGAAGGCAGTGGCTGCATGTCTACATTTCCTGGAATGACGTTAAACTATCTTGGGTGAGGTTCCAGCTTTGGAGGTTTGGGGAATGTGGAGAACCCCTTCATCACCATTCCTCCCTGGTCCACTCTGACCCAGAGTGGTAGTACCTGTTAGGGTCCCATCTATGGGTTAAATAGAAAAGCATGAGTTTATAAAAAAATTGTATTATCCATTAAAAATTGATTTATGTCAAAGTTTTATCGGCATTAAATGACCCAATGTGGTTGATATACCGTAAAACAAAAACAAAACAAAAACAATCAACATTCACATTTTCTTTATTTCCTCTTTTCATCTTTCCATAGTGTTTGATTGAAACAAATCAACGTTATCGCTTCTACGCACCTATTCCCTCTCTGTTTTCCCCCTTCTCTTTTTTTCTTATAATAATTTTCTTCTTGTAGCATGTCCTTTTTCTGCCCTTTCTTTATAAAAAAACGAAATGGTCCATCATTTAGCTGATGTAACAACCATCATAAGAAATGAGGATTCGGTGGATAAACACCAGATAATCAGGATTTGCATTTTTGCTTTTCATCTTGGACGGTCTCATTTTTAAGTAACACGAGTATTCATAAGAATAGAAATTTGATCTCAGTTCACTGATTTTATTTATGGTACTGATACCAATTGAGCTTGAGTATATATCTACATCGGCATACACAAACATTTTTCTTGTTTTGTATGTTGTGTTTCGAGGTCTTGAGATTTCCTTTTTGTAATGTCAGATCCATCGTTAGTGCTTAAAATTGGTTTATTGATTGAATCAAATAAATCCCTTAAATATAAAAAAAACACAAATAATAAAACAAGTATAAATTTCATAGATAATCTTCTTTCGGGGATTTTTAAGAATCTTCCTTTACTAATTCCTTTTTTGCTTTTTCTATTCATACATTTTTGATAAACCGTTTTAAATCCCAGTGTCGTAACACATGTTAAACTTCCTTTTTGCCATATAAAAATAGATATTGTTTCATGATTTTCAATGTAAATAATAACAAAATATTAAAGTAAAAATGCAAGCACAGAGATAAAAATAGAAATTATATTTCAAATAAGATAAAAGATGATTGTGAAAATAAAAGTAACAAAAAATAAGTCATTTTCAATTAAAGATTTTCTTGGAAGAGAGTCTGCTCAAGTCGTTCTGTAATTGTATAGATATATGGGGTAAGTAATGGTTTTATGTGCATTTAGGCTTTTAGTCATTTTTGATGCGTGTTCGCGGGTTGTTTCTTTTAAACCTCATTATATGTGGTTTTCTTTCTTCTTGTTTGTTTGTTTTGTTTTGATTTACGGCCTACCAACCTCAGTGGGTCATTTAATGTCGATAAAGTTTTGAAATAAATCAATTCTTATTGGATATACAATTTTTTTAATACATTTTTCTATTTAACCCATAGATGGGACCCTAACAGGTACTACCACTCCGGATCAGAGTGGACCAGGGAGCAATGGTGATGAAGGGGTGCTCTACATTCCCCAAACCTCCAAAACTGGAACCTCACCATGAGATAGAGTTAACGTCATTCACAGGACATGTAGACCCGCGGCCACCACCTTCTAGCACCCATATGATAAAAAGGGTTTGGGGCTTGCCATGAGGGCAATAGGGTTGGGAAAATCATATAGGTGCTAGGGGTTGACGTGAAAGCCGATTGATCGGAGGGGGCCTCCTCCGACCGACCGTCTAGCCCAAGATAGGGCCAAAGTGGAGTATTGCATGTCATGAACTGCTCATCCACCTGGGCTCTATCCTTAAGCATCAACGGGTCACCACCCACGGCCAACAGGTGGCCCCATTGGGGAAGTCTTACCCCTCTGCAGAGGGGCAGTCGGTGCATTTTAATGCCCCAGCCGACAGGGCGGTTTTTTTCTTGTGCGTTGTTAGGCTGAGAATGATTTAAAAGGAAGTGAAAAGAAGAGAAAAGACAATATATATCTAAGTTTCAGACTTTTTTCCTAGGTTCATAATTATTTCTTAGAGGAGATTTCCCCAGAGCCAGATGATAAGGTGCGTTCTCAGTAAAGTCTCCGTTTTAGGCGAGGTTTACACTTGGCGCCAGGAAGAGGTCCTTTTTTTCTGCACATGCAAAGAGTTTTTTTTTGTCTGGGATATTGTTATTTTTTTTTCTATTAAGTCTTAATTATATTTTGTTCCACAGATTCTAAACATATTCTAAATATTAAGATTACTCCCAGGACCACTCTGAATATTAGTACTCGTTAGGGTCACATCTATGGTATTTCTCTGAATTTTTGAGATGAGGCTTGATACTTAGTAATATTTTGATTATTCGGACTATGGTCCTCAACTTAATACGAAAGATAAGAACAATTGTCCGAATAATCCAAATAATACTAATTCCTATCTATGGGTTAAAATAGACGAACAAATGAGTCTAAAATTGTGTTTAAAATGAGTTTTAAAAATGTCCTTAAAAAATCAATACGCATCAAAAAGTATAAACCAAAATGTCTTCGGCATAAGATAACCCACAAGGTTTATCATGCCGTAAATCCAACCCTCCAACAAGTATCGCAACATGAATGAAAATTTGGTACACCACTACATATCTACATACTTTTACGATGATAGTGGCATCTTTCAGTAGAACAATATGTCCGGCCACACATCACGGTTTGTAAAGGAGCATAAAGAAAGAAAAAACTACGAGTTGATTCTGACAAGAAACTACCTGAGCTACTATCGAGTAAAACAATTACGGGATCTGTAATACCATGTTTCTTTGGCCGAAAACCCGAAAATCTAAATGGCAGCAGTTAAAGAATATTCGACGCCCCAAATCCCAGGGGTGAAGGGTACAGGTATTGTGGTAGAATCTATGTTTGATCAGTTTAATTCCATTTCACGGAGGCAATAACACACGGAATGGAGCGGCTATTATACACACACACACACACACACTCACACACACACACACACACACACACACACAACACATATATATATTATATATATATATATATATATATATATATATATATATATATATATAAAGTAAACTACAGACACGTGTTTCGAGGTATCACCTCTCATCAGTGCAGTTATACCGTTTTTTAGCAGCTACCTCTGGCCGGGTTCGAGACCCGAACGAACTTATGCTCGCAAATCTCTTTACCCATACGGACACAGTCAGCTGCCAAGTATAGCAGGCTATTTAATCGCTACATTTCTAAGCGGAAATGAACTCACCTAGAGGTCTCAAACTTTATTTAAACAAAGTGAGTCTTAGCTGAACGCCGAATACGGTGAATTTTGCTATTAACTCTCTTCTAAATAAAGTGCTCAACACACACAAACATAGTTAATACATTGGATATATTAATGAATAAAGAATGCTAATATTATTAATAGAACATCTATATCTGTTAGACATAAGGTGAACAGTGCATGGCAACTGTTTAGTTTCTCGACTATATTTTTTGCAAAACAACTTGTTTAAATATCGCAGACGTGAGAAACTTGTTGTAATGAAGAGTCGTTGTTTGTCTTCGCTACCATATATATATATATTATATATATATATATATATATATATATATATATATATCTCAAAATTAATAAAGTAACATATGGTAACTACTTGATAAAAACCTTAAACTAGAGCACACTTCTCAGAATGCCCGACAAATTAAATCAAACATCCCATCATGCCTTACACAACCGTATATAATACATACCACGTTGGAACCACTTGTTCTGGTATTAAATTGACAGTTCTACAGCACCATTGATTCCAGGTCTAATGATATATACATCCTATATCACAGATACTGAAGACTCTTTACTATATATATACATATATATATATGCATTGAAAAATATTAAATGTGTGTGTAAGTGTGTGTGTTTTTGAAAAGGGGAGAATTTAATTATTGCATACTTACGTATATAAAAACCTGGTCTTCGTAACATTAGAGATAGATAAATATATTTCTTTGAATCAT
>CM042141.1:47156284-47168784 GCA_023376005.1 Doryteuthis pealeii | reverse complement strand
ACTCGTAGATTTTTTTTGGTACGATTATCTTGGTCTTTTCTTTTTTCCAAAAATATTTTTTCTTCCCGGTTGATGTTTGGTAGTATATTTTTACAATCAAACTATTTGCTGGTTTTTTTCTCACCGCGAGGATTTACCAACAAGTTTGGTATATTAAATTATATATATATATATATATATATATATATATATATATATATATATATATATATATATATAACATTAGGCAGAAATAATTTTAAAAATTCGAATTATTTCAACATAACTTCACAAAGGTAAGATACATTTTATCTTCACCAATATTTTATATAATAATTATATTAATTCAATGCTTCACTAGAGTTCAGTAGGATGTGAGAAGGGTTTTTCCATTAGTGACCTCTATCTATCTATCTATTTATAAGCCTGTTCCTATCTATCTATCTATTTATAAGTCTGTTCCTATCTATCTCAGTCTGTTCATACCCATATGTCTATCTTAATGTCTTTATGAGGGCATTCCTGACCTTGATAGGGGTGGCATATGTGTCTCCTCATTTATATATCTGGTGCTTAACTATTTTCATGTATACAAGATTAAAATATAAAGGGTTTATATAATTATATAGACTTAAGTTTGACACAAGGATATAAGTACTAAGGACCGTAGATCAATTCCGTATTGGTATGGAAGATAAACTTTCTAATCTTTGTTCAAAGGTGAAGTATATGGATGTGTTTATCGGCGTGGATATGTGATTGAAGGTGTATGTGTAGGGATTATGCTATAATTTCAGCTCAAGTTTTTTTTCTCTATCTCTAATGTATATACTGATACAGTGTGTGTGGGGGGGCAAATAGTTGTACTTATACAATTTCTTTGAATTTATTTTATTTCCAACTAAGTAATAAATGTATTTTAAACATAATTAAATGTACATTAGCTAAATACTGACAAGACCTGTGGATATACCACAGTATGATAATTTAATTAATACGTTTGATACGTTTACTGAAGAGCTATTGTAAATAGTTCAATAAGTAAAAAGTAAAATCATTTTTATTTAACTCTCTCACTCTTTCTTAAAAGAGGGGTTGTAAAATATTTACACTGATGTGCTGATAAAAATCAGAGGGAAGGCGTTTAAAATATCTACACTAATTTGCCAACGAAGAAGAGACGAAAACATGACCCGAAAATATCTCTTGGACTGGAAATTCATCTGACACTAGCTCGCTAAAACATAGCGTAAATTAAGGCACGAACTGGGACGACATAAGTTCCAAATTACTAAAATACATTCCGTAATTTACAATTTCAATATTACAAAAAAAACAAAAACAAACATGTAACTTTTTTTTTCAATTCATTTTAATTTTACGTTGGGCATTTTAGCGACGTAAGATCATTTGGAAGGTTTCATTTTCTAAATTGTGTGAAATAAAATGGGACAAATAAGAACTTTACGATTAAGCGTCAACAGATAATCTGGATTTACATTGTTGCATTGCATCTTGAATAATTTGTAAGGTTTCATTTTAACCAGAGGTTGATGAATGATTATAACGGACGGAAGATTTTGGAACAAACATATAAATATATAATTGTATAGAAAACAGAGAAAATCTTATTATAATGGAGATTGTGTGTTTTTCTGTCTGTAACCGAAACTATATTACTACTCAAGTCACAATTTCCTTAGTTATTGACATCACATTCTTCATGATATTAATTTCATTTAAATCTCAATTATTAATAAAATTGTTTTACATTATTATTACTGTTAACCATATCTACATATTAGCAACATGCAATTATATTTATATATACAACAAAATAGCGGTTTATAGTGTGAACGGGAAGGCTAATTTGCATATTGATATTAGAAATGTGATTTTATTAAATATGTGCTTAGTATTATTGATTTTTAACTGTTTAGTTTTATTTTAATGAATATAAGTAAAAATCTCTTCAATGAATCTTAAATGAAATCCATTAACAAAAAAAATAACTGTAATTTTATTCTTTACTTACTCTTTTAAGTAAATACTTAAATTAGAAAAAATAACAATGAAAGATGGGAGTGATGGAAGTGTAAGTTTCAGTTGTTCTAATTTTCGATTATACCCCTCTCTGTTTCAAATCATTTTATTTGCATTCTTATTTAGTTTCATTAGCCTTTCTAATTTAATACAATATTTTATTACATTAAAACTTAGATACTTGCACCCGGAGGGTGCATATATTTTCTAGTTGATTTAATAGAAATAAATCTCATTTGATTTTAATGGGTGAAAAAAGTAATCGTACAACACAAAAATGGTTACATGATACTATTTCTCTGAAATTTGATATGAGACTTGGTGATATCCCCCGGCCTTCTTCATTCTTAATAATAATTAACACAGCTTAACGCCTCTACCCCAGCTATGGTGAGCGGAATGAGAACAGGATACCCCCGTGGACAATAAAGGGTTAGGTTCAAAGTTCCGTGATTGTTCCCGATTACGAAAAGAAGGTTCCCGATTTCGAAAAGAAGGTTCCCGATACGAAAAGAAGGTTCCGATTACGAAAAGAAGGTTCCCGATTACGAAAAAAGGTTCCCGATTACGAAGGTTCCCGATTACGAAAAGAAGGTTCCCCCCGATTACGAAATGAAGGTTCCCGTTCCCGATTACGAAAAGAAGGTTCCCGATTAAAGAAGGTTCCGATTACGAAAAAGAAGGTTCCCGATTACGAAGTTCGAAAAGAAGTTCCCGATTACGAAAAGAAGGTTCCCGATTACGAAAAGAAGGTTCCCGATTACGAAAGAAATTACGAAAAGAAGGTTCCCGATTTCGAAAAAGAAGGTTCCCGATTACGAAATGAAGGTTCCCGATTTCGAAAAGAAGGTTCCCGATTACGAAAAGAAGGTTCCCGATTACTGAAAGAAGGTTCCCGATTACGAAAAGAAGGTTCCCGATTACTAAAAGAAGGTTTCCGATTAAAAAGAAGGTTCCCGATTACGAAAAGAAGGTTCCCGATTACTAAAAGAAGGTTCCCGATTACGAAAAGAAGGTTCCCGAGTTTGAAAAGAAGGTTCCCGATTTCGAAAAGAAATACATGAAGAAGGCCGGAGTGCACATCTGCCGAAACCTTGTACAGATAATAGAGGATGAGGACAACAGTCCCAATAATTTAAATAATACTGATTATATAATATTCATTTAATACTTTGTACAATAGCCATTATTCACTTCTACAGCAATCAACCACTTCTCTCAAATATTTCCAAATTGTAATTGGTATTTTGTTCCATTGGAATGTTGTCCGGGATCCGGGATGTTTGTTGGAGCTCTCAGTTTGGTCTAACTATTCAAATACCGCCTCAGATTATAGATTGGGTTTAAATCCGGTACTAACTTGGCTATTTCAGGATATTTAGATTATTTTCAACAAGACATTAGTTCGTAGATCTTGCAGTATGCTTAGGATCATAATCTATTGGGATGATCTAATCAGGAGGAAGTTCAAGTTTCTTTCAGATTTTTAATCTCACGTTTGTTTATACTTGTCCATTTCGCACAGAAACTTTTCGTTAACCTTTATATGCTACTATCCATCTATCTCTCTTCCACAAAGTTTACTATTCTAGACATTTAAGTGACGGTCTTTTGCGCTTGCTCGTAAAACAAGACATTCATATAAAGAACTTGCTCTTTAGTGACCTGTTATTAACCGTGGAACAAGTGGTTTTACTGGGGTTAAAACAACGTCAAAGAAAGCGCAAACGTCACACGAAAGCAATATTATATGCACATGGTAATTTTGCCAATATACTATGAATCATTCGGACTGATTTATCGTTTTGATAATTTGGTTTCGACGATATTGCACTTCGGGCTTCGATATTATCAAAGTTTTAGATATTTTAATTACATGCCCGGATTATTTAGATTATCCCTATCATTTAGTTTTGATATCTCATGTATCCAGGCGATCTTTAGTCTTTCTTTAGATTTTCTGAAGTCTAATGAAACCTCACTATAGATTATTATATTTCCATTACAAATTTACATATGCATCGGGAGATAACTTTATATCATTTACACTCACCCTTTCTATCTTTTTATAAACTTTTCCCCCTCCACCTAAAACTTTCTTCCTTCTCTGATTTACATAATGCTATTTCTCTCTTTTGCCGATCTTTTAATCTGAACTCTTCAAATTACTCCTTATTTGTGTTTCCTTTGTTTTTCTATCATCTTTCCTCGTTGTTTCACTATTATCCTTACGAGGGATTTTCACAGTACACTGTAGTAAGACTAGATCAGGTAATCTGCCTTTCTTCTCTTCTTCTTCTTCTCTCTCTCTCTCTCTCTCTCTCTCTCTCTCTCTCTCTCTCTCTCTCTCTCTCTCTCTCTTTCATATATACTAGCAAATATATGCACCCTCCAGGTGCAAGTATCTAAGTTTTAATATAATAAAATATCATATTAAATTAGAAAGGCTAATGAAACTGAATAAGAATGCAGATAAAAATATTTGGAACAGAGGGGTATGATTGAAAAATAGAACAACTTTGAAACTAACTATTCCATCATTTTCCCTTACTCCCGTCTTTCATTGGTAATTTTTCCTAATTTAACAATTTAGTTAAAATAGGAAGTAAAGAATAAAATGAATTATTTATTCTTGTTAATAGATTTCTTTTAAGATTTATCTCTGAGATTTTTGCTCATATTCAATAAGATAACACCAAACAATTAGAAATCAATAATACTAAGCATATATTTATTAAAATCAAATATTTAATATCAATATGCAAATTAGCCTTCCCATTTACACTGTAATACGCTATTTTGTTGTATATATAAATACAATTGCATGTTATTAGGATGTAGATATCAACAGTCTTAATGGTGTAAAACAATTTTATTAATAATCGAGGTTTAAATAAAAATAAAATCATGGAGAATGTGATGTAAATAACAAACGGAATTGTGATTTGTATAGTAATATAGTTTCGGTTACAGACAGAAAAACACACAATCTCCATTATAATAAGATATATTATAATATATATATATATATATATATATATACATTATATATAATAAATAGATAATAAATACAATAATATATATATATTATATATAATAAATAGATACATAAAATCATTCAATGGACCCAAAAGTTGGTATTTGATAAAATTATCCTATAGCCAGGTAAGTTTGGGATGATTCTATTTGGGATCATCTATATCCTCCATATGTCCATATTGCATACTCATGCAGTTGCAAACTTATATATTTATGCGTGTATTATTGCAACTCCCCAAGCTTAATATAAGATAATTAACAAATCAATTATATATAGAGTAATATTAGATACATTTCCAATAGTAAATAACTATTTTTGTAAAATATTTTTAATGGCTATCTGACGAAACTAGTCTCATTTATGAAGGTACAGGCCGATATAAATTCATAATAGCCAGATGAAATTTGTTGGGATTTTCTAAACTATATATATATATATATATATATATATATATGTGTGTGTGTGTGTGTGTGTGTGTGTGTGTGTGTGTGGTGGGTTACCAGGGTAGTTGGTATTAGGATATTCTAAGTTAGACCTTTCTTCCAACAGTGGAATATTAGAGTTGTTCAGGTCTAAGTTGAGAGTTCGGTGTTCAGTATCATTGATCAAAGCAATATGTTTGGTAAAGAAGTAGGCTTAAAAATTGGCTATTTTGAGGTTATAGATCTATTTCTACCCACATGTATCTGTGTATACCTATGAGTTTTATCAGACCGCAAACTTTATTGGAAATGGTTAACAGAAAAACATGGGGTTTATATTATTTTTCTGGGAATCCTGAAAAGATTTCGGTATCATTTATTCTCATCACATTAAGGACCGGCGTTTATGACCATGGATGAATCAAGTAGGTGTTGATGATGGTGTCAGTCTGGGTGTTTTTGTTCCCTCAATAAATTCTCAATCGGATGGATAAGCCACCTTGCTCCAATGGGTAAATAGTAGGGCAGACTGGGATCTTACAGCTTGAATTGGTAACCAGTCTAGGAGAAGAAAAACTCTAAATTTAAACTCGTTAAACTCCGCTTGAGAAATTGCCATTTTGTCATATGCTGCTCTTGCGGTGGGAATCATATATATATATATATATATATATATATATATATATATATATATATATATATGTGTGTGTGTGGTGTGTGTGGTGTGTGTGTGTGTGTGTGTGTGTGTGAATTCATGTTTCTTTATAAATCTAGATCTGAGTAAAAAAGGAAAAGAAAAAAAGTTGACTCAGCGGAAATTAGAATTTAGTTTGGCAATACCGTATTCCCCGCAGATAACCGTTACTTTGACTCACATACAGAAGAAATATGGTGGAATAGCCTATTGTCGGTATCAGCCGACTATCCACTTTTCGCTAGCACTAGAGCAGGGAGATTGTTGTTACTGAGGTGAAAATCCACACCTACCTTCAGACCCTCAATTTACCACACAAATAAGATTACCCAATCTATGCTACTCATATGCTGAGTTGGCGGGGAGCACTATCGAACTTGAAACCTTGCGATTCCAAGGCATATGCTCTACCGACTGAGCTAAACCTACCTCTAAACATACAGTACTTATGTGTAATACCGTTAAGCGAACTTCATGAGCAATATCGACATCTTGTACTTCCATGATTAAAGGTCTTAGACAGCACTACATCAGGAGATTAGATTCATCATACGTTATATATCAGGTAAGGAATAGATGTTCTCTTTTGAATAGTCCGTGACAAGAGGGGTCATATTTGATATGCTATCAATTTGAGCATTGTCGAATAAACCATGTGCCAATTTTCGCCGGTGTCATTTTCTCGAAGAGAGGATAAAAAAAAAACTAAATAATATATATATATATTGTATTATGGCCCAGCCTTATGGTGTTAACTTATACTGCACCAATGACGTTTCGATATATGTTGACCTGCGTTATTCACTCATCAGGAGCGATTCCGACTGCCGAAATTGCAGTATTATGGACATAAGATACATCGGTCGGTCATGACCTTTTCTTCCTAACGTCCGAGTGAAAATTTCTCTCCCGAAATCGAATCGACAGGTTCAATACCGACTGTGAATGATAGTCCCAATCATTTGTTTAGTGACAGATGACATTCGTTAAACGAAAGCATTGTTATTGTTGACGATCAACGTCTTTTTTTCTATCTTTCTTTCTTATTTTTCTTTTTTTTTTTTTTTTTTTTTAGACAGCATTCGTTTCCTCTAATCTTCATTCCGCGATTCTTGAGCCATGAATCATTTCAAAATAAAATCCTCCCCCATCATCATTAGTAATATTCAGCATCAACTTGATATTCCTTTATTGTATTATTTTGAGTGTGTGTGTGTGTGTGTGTGTGTATGTATATATATATATCTATATATTTTCACCAACTCCTCGACACGAGCAGGATGCGACACAAGGTCAATTTCTTAAGTGGAGTTTTAACAGGTTTGAATTCAGAGTTTTCCTTCTCCTAGACCGGTTACCTATCCATGGTTAAAGAGCCCAGTCTGCCCTACTATTTGCCCATAGCTGGATGGAAAGTTGGATTCATACCTTTTCCAAGGGTATTAGCGCTATGTGAAATCCAAACAGCTTCGACCAGGAATTGAACTCGGGTCGACGAGTCCATTTCCTACGACTTTAACCATTAGACCACGCGCCTCCATATTTGTATATAGTGTATATTTCGGCAGCTAGTGTAGCCATGTTTGGTTAAAGAGCATACAACAGTTCTTTGGCACGAAAGAGAAAAAAAATGATAATCACAAATTATCTATTTCGGGGTCCAATTAATACAGGGAATGTCCAAGTAATTTATCCTAAATACTTTCACAAAGCCTTTAAACTGAATAAACCTCATATACAGCGAACATGATTTTTATCTATCATCAAAATATACGATATTCTTCTTAGACTTATTATTACTATTATCATTAATATTATGCAAAGTTTTTCACTGGAGGTCTTTCACTGGACTGAGTGACAGCAAGTCTTCTCAGGTCTCTAGGACTTTTCTGATATCAGCAAACTGTTGTTGAGATTTTCACGATTGTTCCTCTGATTTTCATGTCCTCCAGTCTCCTTTACTTGGTAACTGTCAGTTTCTCCCTAGAAGCTGAATTACTAAGTTCCGTTGACTAAATATTTACGCTATCCCAACTTATATATATAATATCTATATATATATATATATATATATATAAGCGAGAGAGAGAGAGAGAGAGAGAGAGAGAGAGAGAGGAGAGAGAAGAGAGAGACTAAACAAAGAAGCATATGTGAACTCAATAACATCACACATACATAAATATTGACTAATTGGATATGCCGACAAAGAAGCATACGTCGTCTCCACAACCACATCACACACACGCATATATATAATTTTCAAAGAGAAAAACTTAAACCGTCGTACGGTTTTTTTTCTTGTTTTTTTTTCTATGTTTGAAATTAAATATTCCTCTGTATTTAATCTAATTTATTGATTATTATACATTGGACTCTCTTTAGGTTTTATAAAAAAAACCTTTATGAATATATGTTTGCACCTAAAGGAGCATACAATATGTTATACAGTGAGATTTTGAGGATCCCAGGTGGAATCATCCCTTACTACCAGTCATTTTGATACCATATATATATATACAGAGAAAGAGAGAGAGAGAGAGAGAGAGAGAGAGAGAGAGAGAGAGAGAGAGAGAGAGAGAGAGAGAGAGAGAGAGAGAGAGACTAAACACATATACCGACAAAGAAACATACATGAACTCTATTACAACATTACACACGTGTCTGCGTGTGTGTCCGTATGTGTATAAAGTATTTGAAGCTGAGCAATGTCATTCGTAATATTATATTATTCATCTTGAGATTCTTATCATTATTATCATAGTAGTATTAAGATATCACTGTAAACGCAAATTCCTCTGAATTAGCGCTATATTCCATCCATGATACGAAGTATTCCTATAACTGATCCTTCTCTCTATTCATATTCTTGACAAAAAGGGATCAATTCTGACAAAGCAATGTCCGCCGAACCCAAAAGGTTATACAAAGGGAAATCGGTTTTGTAAAACAGTAAATAACCAAAAACATCACTTCAACAAGGTTATCTGTCATGATGGGTCACATGACCGAACTCATCTTTTCATAGTTGAGGTTCGTGTTTGCTACTTGTCGAAGTAAATCACACATTCAAGATTTCTTGACCTCCAGATTAACTCAAGCATATGATGAGACGTAGATTTTACAAGAACGTGGAATTTACAATAAAAAACAACAAAAAACCACCAGAACAAAAACAATAATAACAATAATAATAGTAGTAATAATAATGATAATAATAACAATAACATTTATCTGGACCTTGCCAGAGAACAATAATAACAATAATAATAACAATAATAATCTCGGCTCCGGACATGGAAACAAATGAGCAGAAGCCAATAATGGCAGAGAACAAAAAATAATAATAATAATAATAATAATAATAATAATAATAATAATAATAATAATAATAATAATAATAATATAATAACAAATATCGAGACCTTACCAAGAACTGAAAAAGTTATGGAATAGGAAGTGAAAGTGATACCAATTGTAGTTGGTGCACTTGGAATAGTCCCAAATTGATTGGAAAAGGTCTGGAAAGTTTGGAAAATCAGAGGAAGGGTTTAAACCATTCAGAACACTGCACTGCTGCAATGTGCCTGAATACTCAGAAGAGTCCTGGAGACCTCAGGAGACTGGCTGTAACTCACACTCCAGTGGAAGACCATCAGCTAATGCTGATGTGAAAACTCAAAAGGGGCAAATAATAATAATAATAACACACAATAATAATAGTTTGTTGTTACTCAGACTCCAGTGAAAGATCATCAGCTAACACTGGTGTGAAAACTCACAAGGAGAGAAATTATTATAATGGATATTATTTAAGTCTCTGTAACCGAAACAATGTGAACCATGACGTCACGATTCGCTATTATCTAAGTTCTATTCTCAATCAATACGAAATAGTTCATAATAATTTAATTAGCATTTATTAATAATTTTTCCATTAAAGTGTAGCGAGTTAGACTTATCGCAAAACTGGCAATATTATGTGTTTTTAAAATCCTGAAATATGTCTTATATATCTCGAAGAAATAACGATTTACACAGTATAATTTGTATACTGATTTAAGAAAACTGGGTTGATAAATAAAATTTGCTGTTAGCAATTTCTAATACTATCATGCATTTCTCATTAAAGGCAATTCTATATATAATTCATATAGGAATCAATTAGAATAACATTAAAATAGTTCAATATTTTTCATTTCGTTCTTACTTAATTTCGTTAGTTCTTTCTTATTTATATAATATTTTATCACATTTTAAAACTAATACGTATTACTAGTGCCCGGATATTTTGCTAGTAACAATGATTAATTAGAACATTGTTGTAAATGAAGAAAGTATCGGTAGCTTAAAAATTGAAGACAAAACTTCTAAAATAAAAAATAAAACTATAAGCAGGAGATTGTGGGTTATATATCTCGAAGAAATAACGAATTACATAAAATATGGTGGGAATAATTTGTATACTGATTTAAGAAAAGAATAATTGGATAAGTAAATTATTTGCTGTTAGTAATTTCTAATACTATCATGAATTTCTCATTAAAAGCAATCTATATATAATTTCATATAGGGATCAATTAAAAAACATTAAAATATGTTCGATATTTTCATATTCGTTCTTATTTAATTTCGTTAGTCTTTCTTATCTAATATAATATTTTATCACATTAAAACTAGTACTTATTTACTAGTGCCCGGATATTTTTGCTAATAAAAATAATTAATTAGAACCAATTGTAAATGAAGAAATTATCGGTAGCTTAGAAATTGAAGACAAACTTCTAAAAAAAACAAACTATGAACAGGAGATTGTGGGTCACACTGTATGAGAAACATGATCCAAAAGTTTATAAACATTTCTCTGGAACCGTGAAAACGTTTTGGCTCAGGACATGGAAACAAATGAGCAGAAGCCAATAACTATGATAGAAAAAACAACGAGTTTCTGATTGAGACTGACACCCGAAGCAAATAATCCAGATTCCTTGTCGGAAATGATTAAGATATCTACGGTGTGAACAGAAAGGAAAAAGGAAAAGAATGGAAAATATTCTAGAGATTTGCCAGTGAACTTAACACATAAGTCGCTGAGTCATTCTTATAATCATATCCTGTCTAATAATCCTTAAAAAGTTTCTATAAGTGTTTTTGAAAGATGTGGCGATTTGAAGACTGAATGAAGTAATCCAAACCAGTAGATTACGGACTATGATTACGAAAGAAAAAATGATAAAGAAAATGAATCAGGATTATTCATATCCAAAGAAAAAGTGGTTAAACATCTTTATATTAATACTCGTGTTCCTTAAAATTAAGATCGTTATCATCTTGCAATACCCTCTGATTTAGAATTATCAGTTTGACCCTCATATTCGACAGGTTTTCTTCTCTAGCAAGGTCCAGGTATTTGTCTATCTTTCCGTTTTCTTTCATCTTTTGCCTGTGATTTGCTGGAACTACAAAAATATATCAGTTGTCAAGTTCTTTTTCTTGTTTATTATTATTATCATCAGCATCATCATCATATATTATTATTATTATCATTATTATTATTATCAGCTATGTCATCACTATTATTATTATTATCAGCATCTCACTATCATCGTTATCATCTCTATAATCGTTATCATCACTATATCGTTATCATCAGGCACATCATTATCATCAGCATCATCAGCAGTATCACTATCATCAGCTATCACTAGCATCATCATTATCGTTATCATTATCATCATCACTATTATCGTTATCATTATCATCATTATTATATTATTGTCATCATCACTATTATCGTTATCATCCCCATCTCATTATTATTATTGTCATTCATCACCATCATTACTATTATTGTCATATAACTATTATCATTCATCATTACTTATTATTGATACATTTTTATTTTAGAATTTTTTATTTTGCAAAAACTTTACCACAGTATATCAAACTACAAACGTATGAAACCCTTTTTTTTTTTTTATATGAATTAAATTGATTGAGTAGCAATGATCAATTAATATTAGATTAACAATATACTGTACACATCAGTAGATAAATTCATCTCGGTTTCTTTCATCGGCAACTACTTACGATTCATAAATTTAATTTTCGGTAGTTTTCCCTGATATTAAGGAAATTATGTTTCTTTTTAAGATTTACATTTTATTTCGCTTTTTAGTTGGCTGGATCTACGGCATGACAACCCTTGTTGGATTATTCTATACCGAAAACATGTTTTCTTTATTCTTGTTGAGATTCAACTTTTTACAGCATTTAATAATATATTTCTATCTAACCTATATATGATTCTAACATATCTCTCTCG
>CM042141.1:47137367-47149867 GCA_023376005.1 Doryteuthis pealeii | reverse complement strand
TCCTTCTCCCTTTCTATTCGTCCCTCACCCCCTTCCCTCCCTTTCTATTTCGCCCCCTTCCTTCCTTCTCCCTTCTATCGTTTGCCTTCCTTCTTCCTTTCTATTCGTCCCCCTTCCTTCCTTCTCCCTTTCTATTCGTTGCCTTCCTTCTTCCTTTCTATTCGTCCCCCTCCTTCCTTCTTCCTTTCTATTCGTTGCCTCCTTCTCCCTTCTATTCGTTCCCCCTTCCTTCCTTCTCCCTTTCTATTCGCCCCCCCTTCCTTCCTCTTCCTTTCTTTCGCCCCCTCCTCCTTCCTTCCTTCTCCCTTTCTATTCGTCTCCCTTCCTTCCTCCTTTCTATTTCCTTCCTTCCTTTCTATTCGTTCCCTTCCTTCCTTCTCCCTTCTATTCGTCCCCTGCCTTCCTTCTCCTTTCTATTCGTCCCCTCCCTTCCTTTTCCCTTTCTATTCGTTGCCTTCCTTCTTTGTTTTCTATTCATCCCCTTCCTTCCTTCTTCCTTTCTTTCGTCCCCCTTCCTTCCTTTCTCCCTTTCTATTCGTCCCCCTTCTTCCTTCTCCCTTTCTATTCGTCTCCCTTCCTTCCTTCTCCCTTTCTATTCGTCCCCTCCTTCCTTCTTCCTTTCTATTCGTTGCCTTCTCCCTTCTATTCGTCTCCTTCCTTCCTCCTTTATATTCGTCTCCCTTCCTTCTTCCTTTCTATTCGTCCCCCTTCCCTCCTTCTTCTTTTCTATTCGTTTCCTTCCTTCCTCTTCCTTTCTATTCGTTTCCTTCCCTTCCTTTCTATTCGTTGCCTTCTTTCTTCCTTTCTATTCGTTGCCTTCCTTCTCCCTTTTTATTCGTCTCCCTTCCTTCCTCCTTTATATTCGTCTCCCTTCCTTCTCCTTTCTATTCGTTTCCTTCCTTCTTCTTTCTATTCGTTGCCTTCCTTCTCCCTTTCTATTCGTCTCCCTTCCTTCCTCCTTTATATTCGTCTCCCTTCCTCCTTCCCTTTCTATTCGTTTCCTTCCTTCTTCCTTTCTATTCGTTGCCTTCCTTCTCCCTTCTATTCGTCTCCCTTCCTTCCTCCTTATATTCGTCTCCCTTCCTTCTTCCTTTCTATTCGTCCCCCTTCCTTCCTTCTTCCTTTCTATTCGTTTCCTTCCTTCCTTCTTCCTTTCTATTCATCCCCTTCCTTCCTTCTTCCTTTCTATTCGTTTCCTTCCTCCTTCTATTCGTTGCCTTCTTTCTTCCTTTCTATTCGTCCCCCTTCCTTCCTTCTTCCTTTCTATTCGTCCCCCTTCCTTCCTTCTTCCTTTCTATTCGTTGCCTTCTTTCTTCCTTTCTATTCGTCCCCCTTCCTTTCTTCTCCCTTTCTATTCGCCCCCTTCCTTCCTTCCTTCTTCCTTTCTATTCGTCCCCCTTCCTTCTTTCTATCCGTTCCCTTCTTTTTTCCATTTTTATTCATCTCCTTCTTTTTTTCTTTCTATTCGTTGCCTTCTTTTAAGGGCCGGCCAACATTGTCTGTCCAATCAGTCCTAATCATTCCTTGGCGAGAAATTAGGCTCTCTCAAGCAGAAATAAAAGATACTGTAATCAGAGTTTCAGGAGGGAAGGGGATTGAGATACACCAACGCCCAGATACACAGGATCGATCTCGAGTGATAAGCCGCAAAAAGTTACGGCCCTTCCGTATTGTTGGGCGGTCAGGTGTATTTGGCTAGTTACTCTCTGAATGTTCGAAAAGATGTTGATAAGTCGCCACTCTCTCACCCGCCATGAGTGTGTGTGAGGAAGGGAGAGAGATAGCAGTGCACAATTATACAGCAAATGGGATATATGAAAGAGTTAATTGTATTTCTAATTCTATTTTGCGAAAGATAAAGATAAGGACGTATCTATTAAAGAGTGATAGGGGATTAAAATATCTATACATGTTTAAGTATATAGAGTAATATGTGCTTGTGCACACTCAAACACACACACACACACACACACACTATATATATATATATATATATATATATATATATATATATATATATATATACACAATTTTTAAAATTTGTAAAAATTATTATATATATATATATATTATATATATATATATATATATACACACAGTTTTTAAATTATTTACAAAATTTTAAAAGCCTTTTGAGCTTTTTGTCGAAATAAATTTATTACGGAATGATGTTTTTTCTTTCTTTGAAAATTGAATATTGCACTGTATTTAATCTAATTTATTAATTATTATACATTGAGCTCTCTTTAGGAATTCATAAAATTCCTTGTATGAAATATATATTTGCACCTACAGGAGCATACAGCATGATCATACAGCGCGATTTTGAGGATCCCAGGTGGAATCATCCCTTACTACCAGTCATTTGGATACCTTACACACACACGTATATATATATATATATATAATATATATATATATATATATTAGTTAAGATTGCGGGTTCGATAACGGTCCTTGCCAACTTAACACATGAGTAGCACAGCTTGGATCTGTGCGGTAATTAAAGAGCTGATGTTTAGTGTCGCAAAAAAATGTCCCTGTTCCAGCGCTAGCTAAAAGGGGACATATTCCCTCGCTATCTGGCTGAAACTGAGAAGAGGTCATTCCACCGAATTTCTCACTTGATTATATATATATATATATATATATATATATATATATATATATAATATATATATAAAGATGACTTACCGAAGAATAGAATATCGAGTTAATCGCAACTCCGACCGTCGATACAACTGTTAATTGAATAAATCGTGGTTACAAATAGCATAATAGTGCTCAGAACGTTATTAAACCGGATTGAAATAACATATTTAAGCTTTACGAAAAATATATCATCAGTGTTAATCATAATCAAAATATTTTTTTTTTAATTAAGGACAACCCGGGAAGTGAATAATACAATTATAGCCTCGTACAAAAAATTAGCCGTTACATTTTGCCGGTCTGCAGCAAAAACGAACGTTAGATAGTTGTGAGTATCATGAGTATTCTAGTATATGAGTAAATTGTCAAAAAGTGGGTATATAAGCAGGAAGTGGTAATCCCGAAAAATATAAGGATTAGATATATTTTTGTTAAAGAAATATAGGTGAATTGCTCTAACATAGAAAATTCTCATATGTTTGCAAATAATGATAGTTTCGTGGGACCCGCTATTTTAATGAGTATGGAGTAAATCCATAATAACAATTATTTGCTTTCCAAAAGCTATAAAGTATCAAGCAAATAATCTATACAATCATGACTTCGTGGAAATATTACTAATCAATTACAACTAACCTGCTAGTGCAGGGGTCACACACACATATATATGCAGGGGTCACACACACACACACATATATATATGTATATATCAGAAACCACAAGGTTCCTAGTTCACACACACACATATATAATATATATATATATATGTATATATCAGAACCACAAGGTTCCTAGTTCACACACACACACACACACACATATATATGCATATATCAGAAACCACAAGGTTCCTAGTTCCCCCACACACACACATATATGTATATATCAGAAACCACAAGGTTCCTAGTTCACACACCACACACACACACACAATATATGCATATCAGAAACCACAAGTTCCTACACACACACACACACACATAATATATATGCATATATCAGAAACCACAAGGTTCCTAGTTCCCCCCACACACACATATATATGTATATTATCAGAAACCACAAGGTTCCTAGTTCACACACACACACACACAACCACACACACACACACGCACATATATGTAATATATCAGAACCACAAGGTTCCTAGTTCACACACACACACACACACTATTATATATATGTATATATCAGAATCCACAAGTTCTAGTTCACACACACACACACACATATATATATATTGCATATATCAGAAACCACATGGTTCCTAGTTCACACACACAACACACACACTATATATATGCATATATCAGAAACCACATGGTCCTAGTCACCACACACAACATATATATATGCATATATCAGAAACAAAGGTTCCTAGTTCACACACACACACACACACACAACACACACACACAACACACACACACACATATATATATATCAGAAAACCACATGGTTCCCAGTTCGAAACAGACCCTCACCAAGTCAGCGTATGAGTAGCACGGGGATATGTGCGTTAAAGTAAGGAGCTGATGGTAGGTATGACGCTCCACCTCAGACGCAAAAACCATCTCCTTGGTATAGCGCCAGTGAAAAGGGAATAGACTCCCTCGCTGATTGGCGGCTACCGACTATAGGCCACCCCGACTATATATATATATATATATATATATATATATATATATTATATATATATATATGGTACTAATGCAGAATAGCGTGCAAGACATGATATCATTACATTTCACGGAAATACCCGTAAACCTTCAGACGCTAGGTTTAGGTTAAGGGTTTGGGTTAGGATGAGTGTTAGGGTTAGGCTTAGGCTAATTCGGGAGTTTCTCTAGTTTAAATCTATTTCTCCGTAAAATGTGATTCTAATGATATTATCACTTGCGTGGTATTCTGCATTTGTTATACATATATATTTGAAAAAGTGAATAGAAGTGAATCCGACAGTATGAAATAAATATTTTTAGAAAAAACAAGCACATGATGTTATAATTCGCTGACAGAAATCTATTTCGACCTTTTATTAAATTGGTCTTCATCAAGAGTGAAATGTGTGTGAGTAAACCGTTACAAAATAAACGTGGTAAAAACGAATGTTCGAGTTCGGAGCCGGAATTTTTTTTAAATTTTGAAAATGCATATTCTGTTTTGAAAATAAAATAAAATAAATTTTATTTTATTTTATTTTATCAAATCAGAAGCATTATAATCCACAAAGAAAACTCAAAAGACTTTGATGTAAATATGTATAAAAAAAATTTCTAAAAATATTTATTTCATATTGTCGGATTCACTTCCATTCACTTTTTCATACTGTCTTTTGAAAAAACAAAATATCTGGATACCTACATCTTTCCGGAGACTAACATGGTCTGCAGTGGCTGGAATCTTTAACTTTTTGATACTTTCATATACATTTTTATACATATTTACATCAAACTCTTTTGAGTGGATTATAATGCTTCTGATTTAATAAAATAAAATAAATATTTATTACTTATATATTTATATGCACTTACTTTGGCAAATATCTTCGAAATTAATTCCTGTACTATTTTTTTTCTAAACTTAGCAGTCTTCATACCTTATTGTACAACTGCTCAATTATATTTTTCACATTTTTCTGGGACAAAGAAAAAAGTCATTTGTTATAAAATAATAATGTTATATACTGACGTTTTCACGGTACCAAATCGATATAATGTTGTATACCCTTTTCTTACTTCTTACTCTGGTCGTATTTTCTTCTCTGGCCGGCTTTGCTATTCTGATCGTCTATCATCTTGGTCTGGTCTAGCGTCTGGGGTCTTCGGTCTGGTTTTCCATGCTAGGGATTTCTCCTTATCAGAAGCCCTGTGTCATTGTTAGTTTTTAGGTAATAAACACAAGACTTCGATTTACGTTTATGTTACTTTATTAATAAATCCCCAAACCAGACGTCTGCGCCGATCCTTACATCTTGCTAGCTCGGCTTCTAACTCCCTGACTGAGTTGCTTACTCCTTAAACCGGAACAGGGTCTTCTATGCCTTCCAGTTCTCACGATTCATCCCCAGAAGGCAAGGTGAGAGTGGGGTCAAGCGTTGTCACTCACTCTCAAGGCCATCAGCTGCACTAATCGCCATTATGATTTCTACAATACCTTAAAAAAGTATTAAGGATCTAATAACTATGTAACAATAAATCTAAATTGCCGGGATGAATAAATTTTGATGAGATTAAAAAAATGTAATCAGCATGATACATTTATCTTTCCCTGTGAATTGTGACTATTACAAAGAAAGAAAATCTTTTGGCAGTCCTATAGGTCGGACTTTCGAGATCCCCCCTCCCGTAAAACGATCTTCAAATTCAAAAAATCAATAATAATCAATTAGAAATGTAGCATGTTGACATTTTCCAATGTTTGATGTAAAACGGCTGGTCACGTCGAGAATATGCAACATATTGTCTGACATTGGTGTTTTGTTACGATAAACACAATTTCATAGAACAAACTTGTCTGCTGTTGGGCATGATTCACGATATTCTTTTTCTTTTTTTTTTTTTTTGTTAATTGAGATATACGTGATCATTCCTTTAATACTGTAATCCCAAAACCAATTTCGAAAATAGTTAATTTAATATTTATAAAAAATATACATATGAATGATGTCTTGTGTTCAATTATTCAAAGATTTATTTGGACAACTGAACTCCTTATTTTATACACTGGGACACTGTCAGGTCTTTTGAAATGGCGGGTGTTTTTTTTTGTTTTTTTTTTGCTTTTGCTTCGTGAGTGGACTATCTCGTCAGTGCTTAGTTTCTGTTGACTATTACATGGAGAGGGGGAATATGTAAAAAAAATATAAAGGGAAGAAGTAAAATTGATGGAGTGGCCTATTGTCGTTATCATCCAGACAGCAATGGCATCTATGACACTACACTACATCTGATGAGGCTACAGTTCTGGAGCTCTGACGAGTATATCCTATCCCTTCATTGCTATTGCTCCCAGTTCCACTTTGGATGGTCTTGATTCTTCCATTGATTACCATATATATATATATATATATGTGTGTGTGTGTGTGTGTGTGTGTGTGTGTGTGTGTGTGTGTGTGATTTACACACACACATATATATATATATATATTTAAATAAATTTTTGGTCGAGGCAAATGTATATCATATATTGAGGGTTATTATAGTGATGACCACTTAAATGGATTGAATGAAAGGAATAAAAAAATGTTTATTAGTAAAACAAGGGCCCTTTCGTCAGGTGCTTGTCAAGTTATACTCCCGGAATCGATTAAAAGTCAAGTTGTAAACAAATTCTTGACACGAATTGATATGAAAGGATTAAGGAAACGGTTTGACGGGGGGGGGGAGGTGATAAAAAAACTAAGAAACCCCCATCAAGTCGCACCAGGCCCAAACAGCCCACCCAATAAAATATGTATATTTATATATATATTCTTTGTGATGATATCTGTTAGCGTCCCATGTATTGGTCAAATATGCCTGTTTTAGTATTATTAATATTTGATAGAAATACTTAATGTCATAATTTAATGTAAATTATTTTTTGTAAGAATCTATACTTGTTTAATAAGGTTTGGTTTGTTTTGTTTTACGGCATATCAACCTCAGTGGGTCATTTAATGCCGATAAAGTTTTTAAATAAATCAATTCTTAATGGATAATACAATTTTTTTATAAATACATTTTTCTATTTAAACCATAGATGGGCCCTAACAGGTACTACCACTCCGGGTCAGAGTGGACCAGGGAGCAATGGTGATGAAGGGGTTCTCCACATTCCCCAAACCTCCAAAACTGGAACCTTACCATCAGATAGAGTTTAACGTCATTCCCAGGACATGTAGACCCGCAGCCACCGCCTTCTATCACCCATATGATAAAAAGGGGTTGGGACTTGCCATAAGGGCAATGGGGTTGAGAAAATCATATAGGTGCTAGGGCTTGACGTGACCAGCCGATTGATCAGAGGGGGCCTATCCGACCGCCCGTCTAGCCCAAGATAGGGCCAAAGTGGAGTATTGCATGCCATGAACTGCTCATCCACCTGGTCTCTATCCTTAAGCATCACGAGTCACCACCCACGTGGCCCCATTGGGGGAGTCTTACCCCTCTGCAGAGGTGCAGTCGGTGCATTCTAATGCCCCAGCCGACAGGGTGGTCGTTTAATAAGGATTATTTACTACTATATATATATGTGCAAAAATGACATTTAATAGAAACAAATTCTTGAAACCACATAATTATTTGTATTAGATTAGAATAATTGAAACCATACAACTGTGTGTAAATGATTTATGTCATATATGAATTCTTGATATCATATACCTATGTGCCAAAATGAAATCTTAAGAAAATGTAAACATAATTGTAGGATAAACGTAATTCTTTAACATAGACATAAAATAACTCTAGACATGTCAAAATCAATCAGTCAATATTTTCTTCACAAATGCCAAGCAAATACGTCATCAGACTAAATGTTTAACTGCTATACTTACAATCTGTTTTTACAAAGTGTGTCATACATCCTCTTGCACGATTTTTGTTATTTGAAACAGGATAGAAATAAACTTGCAGATACTATTAAACATCTAAAACAATAATTTTTATGTGTGTTCTTGTTTTTTTTATCTCTTTATAAAGAAAACAATTGTCTTCTTACGAGAATGCATCATCATCTCATGCAAGTAGCATGGGTATCCATCCCTATCTGTTATTGCTCTTGGGGGGTCCTCAGTAAGGATACAGTATCCACACAAAGCTGGTCAATGTAGGGCTTTGCTGAACGGCACACAGTGGCGTTCTCATGCGCTGGCTTCCATAGTCAATTAAGAGCTAAATAGCTCAATATGTAAAAAGTATTATAATCTTGATTTAACTCTCTCTCTCTCTCTCTCTCTCTCTCTCTCTCTCTCACACACACACACACACACACACACACATTTATTCTTTCTTTCCTTCTTTTTATAATGTTCGATTGAAGCATATTAGCGTTATCGCTTCTGCGCGTTCATTCCTACTCTATCTATCCCCTACACTTTCTTTCTTTCTTATACATTTTTTCTGTGAAGCATGCCACTTATTTTTTAATGATAAAAACGGAATGGTCCATTATTTAGCTTAGGTGACAACATCTATAATAACTAAGTATTCTGCGGATAAGCAACACCAGATAATGACGATTTACATTTTTGCATTTCATCTTGGATAATTAGAACGGTCTAACTTTTTAAACAGAGTGTGTTGCAATATGATAACTGTCGTAATTTTGAGGAACACGTGTATTAATATATGTCGTACTAGTAGTAATAAATAAGTTTATTTGGATGTTTGTTTATTTTTTAGAAGCATTGTCGATAATATTTATATTTTACTTGAAGGCAACTACAATGCGAATATCGATAATAATAATAATGACTAGTGAATCCCGCAAATAATCACTCGGTGTGTAGAATATCGTACAGACTGTTTCAACTTTATTAAGTCTCATCAGCGATATATACTAACGACTCCCCTCCGACAGGAATCGAAACTGTGACCTCAGCAGGATAGTTAATGAAACAGTATAGTGTTTAACTATCCTGCTGAGGTCACGGTTTCGATTCCTGTCGGAGGGGAGTCGTTGGTATATATCGCTGATGAGACTTAATAAAGTTGAAACAGTCTGTACGATATTCTACACACCGAGTGATTCTTTACGGGATTCACTTGTAATTATTATTATCTTATATAATTATCGAATTTATGCGATATTCGCATTGTAGTTGCCTTCAAGCAAAATATAGTAGTAATAATTATTTAACAACTACATGCAGAAGTCAGTGTAATTACTGATATGGACGTGGGGTAATTGAGCTTGACTGTAGATGTCTTTTCAAAGTTTCATATCTGAAATTATTTGAAAAATTTCTTTTTAGATCAGAAAATAAAATCCTAGCAGCTGCAAACCGTCATTTTCTAAACAATAAAATCCACGTCTACTTTAAAATAAATAATTTCAGTATTTGTCATGGGAAGTGATCGTTCCGTAAGTAACATATTAAATCTTAATTCTAATTAATTTTCAAAAAACTTTTCCTCTCTTGTCGCTTTTTACATTCAGTACCAAACTGACCCCGACGTGACTTCACAATTTCAGATTGAAAATTGGGACACTCTAAAAAACACGCTCACAAAATTGAATCCTCGTCTCCACCCACGTAAACAAATCACAACCCACATATTTCCCATAGACAAATTTGCAAGGAAACGAGAAAACGTATGCTGACACAAATATTATCACGAATGATTTTTTTTTTAGATAATTAGAAGAGGAGGAAAAAATCGATGTTGACGAAAAAAAGAAAAAAGTTCATGAACTGCAAAGATCAGCAAGAAAAATCTAGATCTCGTTGAAACGTGACTTTGGATGCAACGAGATTTTTGGAGTCAAACACATTTTAATTATTATTTTTTTTTATACAGTGAAGTGTTAAAATCTTTTTCGGAATTCCTGATGTATAAAATTCCATCTTTGCTTT
This sequence comes from Doryteuthis pealeii, assembly GCA_023376005.1. Lineage (NCBI taxonomy): Eukaryota > Metazoa > Mollusca > Cephalopoda > Myopsida > Loliginidae > Doryteuthis > Doryteuthis pealeii. The sequence goes on along the minus strand of CM042141.1, from coordinate 47,139,654 downwards.
TTAACAATTAAAAGTGAATCATTCTTCTTTGTCTCTTTTCAATCAATTTTTTTTAATACTATTTTTCTTTCTCATTCTCAGAAGATTTTTTTTAAATTCATTTTTCCAATCTATTCCATTCGTTCCGTTTTTCCTTTTCTTTCACCCTTCTATGACCTTGATTTCATATATTCTTTATATTCTGCATTTTTACATTTTTATTACCAAAAAGCCTTATCTCTTCCCCGATGATAATTAATTTTCCACCTTTAAATTGTTTTTGTTTTCTGGGGGTGCGGTGTGGGGGGTTGTCTTTCCTTCGTGTTCTCATTCTTTCCTTTCTCATTTAGTTTACCTATCTTAAATTATTGTTATTTAAAACTATCTCCCTTTGTTTCTCTCCTATTCACTCTTATTTTGCGGTTTTGTAGTTTATTTACTCCCTTGTAATGTTTATTTTTCTTGGGTTTTTATTCGTCATTTAATCTTTTCGTTACACTCTTGAATTTTACTTTTTTATTTGTACATTTTGGCTGCACTATCTGCCATTTTAATTTTTCTTTTTTTGAAATTATTTGTTTCAACGTTCTATTTTTTTTAATTGTTTCTAATTTTTTCTTCATTCGCCTTCTTCATTCGGCTTCTTTCTTTTTCATTCGGCTTCTTTCTTTTTCATTCGGCTTCTTTCTTCTTCATTCGGCTTCTTTCTTTTTCCTTCTTCATTCGGCTTCTTTCTTTTTCCTTCTTCATTCGGCTCCTTTCTTTTTCCATCTCATTCGGCTTCTTTCTTTTTCCTTCTACATTCGGCTTCTTTCTTTTTCCCTTCTCGACTCCTTTCTTTTTTCCTTCTTCATTCGGCTCTTTCTTTTTCCTTCTTCATTCGGCTCCTTTATTTTCTTCTTCATTCGGCTCTTTCTTTTTCCTCCTTCATTCGGCTTCTTTCTCTTTTCCTTCTTCATTCGGCTTCTTTTTTTTCCCTTCTTCATTCGGCTTCTTTCTTTTTCCTTCTTCATTCGGTTTCTTTCTTTTCCTTCTTCATTCAGTTTCTTCCTTTCCTTCTTCATTTCGGTTTCTTCCTTTTTCTTCTTCATTTGGTTCTTTCATTTTCCTTCTTCATTCGGCTTCTTTCATTTTCCTTCTTCATTCGGTTTCTTCCTTTCCTTCTTCCTTTGGTTTCTTTCTTTTCCTTTCTTCATTCCGATGTCTTTGTTACTTCTAGTGTCTATATTATTTGAATCTTCTCTCTCTCTCTCTCTCTCTCCTCCTCTCTCTCTCTCTCTCTCTCTCTCTCTCTCTCTCTCTCATTTTTCTTTCTAAAATTTTCACTTTCTTTTAAATCGTTCAAACATCTTTCTTTTTAATTCATTCTTTTTTGCTTCTAGTTTCTTTCTTCGTTCATTCCACTTCTTCCTTCCTTCATTTCTTTCATTTAATCACTTGCTACTTTAATTTTTATTTGTATCATTATTCATTTCATTTGCTATTTTTTCCGGCTTACGATTTTTCACTTCTCTGCATTTTTCTCTCTTTGTCTAATTATTTTAAAGTCACATCATCCTGAATTGAAAAGACCCCACCCCCACCGCACTCCCTTTGCAACAAAATATTTCTCCTCGATGAACCTTCTAATTCTTGTGTCCTTAACCTAATTTAAATCCCACCCTCAATCCCCACCCACCTATTTCCGACTTCTGCCACCACAGCGATTTTTTTTTCTTTTCATCTCTGTTCGTTGCTGTAGTTGGCGTCACGCTTTCTATTGATAGCAAGTACTCCTTATAAACCGGTCGCTGGGGTAAAGATTTTGATTCCCACTGTGGGGCGTAAAGATTTTGATTCTCACTTTAGGGGTAAAGATTTTGATTCTCACTGTGGGGCGTAAAGATTTTGATTCTCACTGTGAGGGTGAGGTATACCTACATTAGATTAAACGGTGCTTAGTAAAGAAAAATGATGTTTCCTTGGTGGGTTAAAGAACAACGTATTTTGCCTAAATTATAGTTATATATAGTAAGTAAGTAAAGTCATCGCGGCGGCTTAAAGTCGGTATCAGCCAATCAGCGAGGGAGTCTATCCCCTTTCCACTTGCGCTAGACCAAGGAGATTATTCTAGCGGCTGAGGTGGAGCGCCACACCTACCATCAGCTCCTTACTTTACCGCGCAGATCACTGTGCTACTCATACGCTGAGTTGGCGAGGACCGGTATCGAACTAGTAACCTTCTGGTTTCTAGCCGAACGCTCTACCTACTAAGCTAATCCGGCCCCTTTTAGTTATATAAACGGCAGGTATTTCCAATGCGGATCAG
>CM042141.1:47119867-47129867 GCA_023376005.1 Doryteuthis pealeii | reverse complement strand
TCCTCGCCAACTCAGCGTATGAGTAGCACAGGGATCTGTGCGGTAAAGTAAGGAGCTGATGGTATGTGTGGCGCACCACCTCAGATGCTAAAACAATCTCCTTGGTCTAGCCCTATTGAAAAGGGGATAGACTTTCTCGCTGACTGGCTGATACCGACTTTAGGCCGCTCCGTCGACTTTACTTTACTTTACTGGTATATCCACAGGTCCTGCTAGTTGGGAAATAATACCGTATCTTGTTTTTAATGGAAATTAATTTCTTAAAAATAGATGTTAAAGTTAAAACGACATCATTTGTAGAGTAATCTCAGCAACATGACCTTGGCAGGTGCGCTGTTAAATAAAATAGCATTAACAGTTCACAAAAGTGAATTTGAAAACAAAAAAAAAAGCGGAAAACTTCGTCGATATCATTATATGTCGAGTTTAATATTTGTCTTCGTTTTCCGTTCCCTATTACAATTCTATTTCTGGTTTCACCTTTACTTCCAAGATAAAACTCTCCATCCTTTAAGCATCTTATATCGTTTCCTCTATAAATATAGGATATATGTAAGTGTGTGTATATAATATATATATATATATATATATATATATATGTGTTGTGTGTGTGTGTGTGTGTGTGTATGCGTATATTCATATGTATTTGTATATACGTATCTATATACATATGTGTATTTTATTATACATATCTATTTGCATATACGTATCTATATACATGTGTATATTTATATATACATATCTATTTGTATATACGTATCTATGTACATGTGTATATTTATATATACATATCTATATGTATATATATATATATATATATATATATATATATATATATATATACACATATGTACATATGTACGTGTATGTAAATATATATATATATATATATTTTTATATACACATATGTACATATGTACGTGCATGTAAATATATTATATATATGTGTGGTGTGTGTGTTGTGTATTCATATATACGTGTATATATATATATATTATATATATATATAATATATATATGTATATGAGTATGTATAATATATAATATTGTGTGTGTGTGTGTGTGTGTGTATTCATGTACATATATGTACGTGTATATATGAGTATGTGTATTCGTATTTGTTTTCAATATATAATTATATATATGGGGCCTTATTTCATGTTATTTTTTTATCTCTGATAGTTTCTCTTTCGTGTTAATTTCGACTATATAACCAAATCAACAGGTTTCGAATCATTTTTCTCTCTATGTCATGTATCGTTACTTGTAAACACGCTAAGGAGATGGAAATTGTCACGATATCTCGAGTCATATCCTCTTAAAGAAAAAAGCAAATATTTGAAATAACCGAATTTCTGATAATTTGAATTGATATTTTGCTGCAATGCCAGATTCAAGGATTTTTTCTTGGTATTTTTCTAACAAAAAACAGGAAATTAAAAATTGAAAAAAAAAAGAAAGTGAAATTATTATGAATAAGACATTAAACATGAAAATGATTGTTTGAATTTTACGGCTTGTTAACCCTCGTTGGGTTATTTTATGCCGAAGACATTTCGCTTTATTCATTTTTCATGGATACTCAGTTTTCCTAAATCTAATTTTCTTAAACACATTTGTTGATAATTTGTAATTATTTGGATTAGTTAAATTATTGTCCTCATCTTAATTGTTTTAGTTTGAGAAAATTCCAGAATTCGACAAGAAACAACTGAAGAAAGGCCGGAGGGCACATCGACAGAAACGTTGTGTATCTAACAATAAAAATTAGTACAATAATTCAAATAATTCAAATATTACAAATCATTTTTACTATTTAACCCATAGATGTGACACTAACAGGTACCAACACTCCGGGTCAGCGTAGACATGGGGTTAATGGTGATGAAGGGGTACTTCACATTCCATAGAGTCTAGAACTTAAACTTGTAGCTTGTCAAAAACGCAATAGAATATGTTGTATTGTCATCGCCCGGAAGACGGAGCTTCCGACAGAGGGACAAAGAGAAAGATGAAAATATATGTTTAAAAAGAAAGAAATATATAACAAATGTCCGTTATGAGATCAAAAGATAAAGATGCGGAGGCGTATATATCAATGTAAAGGTGAGAATATTCGAGCCGACAGAGACGCCAGCCAACAGCCAAAAGGACACCACGTCCCCCGTCAGCAAACACCTATCGGGCACTCATTGTGAACACTGCGCTCTTCGCCAGCCACCGGCATTTTCATTGTGAAGCTCTACGCCTTTACCACCCACACACCAAAGAAAATAAAGAAGGGTCCTATCTTTGTATATACGTATCTGTTGTTTATTGAAGTCCAGTAGTCGGTAGTAGCCGACTACTATATATTTTGCTACGTGACCATATATACTCGCAACGTATACAGATACACGATCTAGAGTAGCGAAGAAGGCCGCTATAAAACAAAGAGACAAACATATAATTGCTAGGGCTTCATTGACCAGCCGATTGGTCGGAGTGGGTAAAACGTTAGGTGTGTACATATCTATAGGGGGATACTGCATATTCATATCGAAACAGATACAATGTTTGAATATAAGTCTAGCTATAGACTAAACCTTGAAATAATGTACATCTAAAAACGTTTAATGAAGGTAATATGCCGAAACTGATTTTATGGTTATTCTATTTTATTTTATGTTTGTATTGAGATTGAAACCTTTCTATCAGCACAAATACAATTCTTAGGCCACCTGGCACCTATGTCATTAAATTGACAGTTTCTTCAAGATTTCTTCAGTCTCCTGTGTATTTATTTAATAATACCTAACTTCTGAATTATGCATATTCTCTATAGTTTTCTTTGTATTATTTTTACTTTGTTTTATATTCTTTCATTTTGTATTATTTTTACTTTGTTTTTATATTCTTTCATTTGTGTAAGCTACTGCCAGTCTAAGTATCTCTAAGTATGTAGTGTTAAAATATGAATAAATGAATTATGAAATTCTCAGTTCTGTCGAGTTTATAACTAGTTAAAATTTAGACAAATTTAAATTAATTTTTAAAAAATAAAGCAATATACCAATTCAATATAAATAAACAAATAAACATAAATATACAAAATTCCAACTATATAATTTGATAGATTAAAAAAGAATGATGTAAAGAATATATAGACAAGTCATCACTTCCCTTATTTACTTGAAAAATATATTGTTTTCTTAGAGCAATGAAAAATATGTCTGTTCACTTTGACTGCTAGCATTCAAATTTACATTAATCAAAATATTGCGGCTCTCTTTACAATAAATCAAGAGATAAATCTTGAGAATCTTAGAAGATTATAACATTTTACAACAAAAACTAAGGGACATTTGACCAAAAAAAGCGAGAAAAATGATCACTTCCTATGTGTGTCAAAACCATTGATATTAAGATTTTTGGCAATAATTAAAAAAATTATTCAGTTTTATCTGTTTTTTTTTTTTTGTTATATTAAAATCCAGAAAATGGAAACTAAATTCAGAATTCTAAACTTCTGTCCACGTTTCTTTAAACACAATATTTCAGACAAGATATTCCTTCGGTTTAAAGAGATCTATGATGTATCCGGTAATCTGCAGCTGACCTATATATTTGATTTTGTCTCCTTAACATTAACGCAGCTCATGAATATAGGTGATATATCAGGAGAGACTCTAGAACTTTACATACATCTTAGGAAGTTTGAAGAACGTAATGTCCACGACAACACAGATGATAATATAAGGAGTAATCAAAATAATCATCTCAGTTAATTTGATGACCAATATAAATGTGCATCGCGTGATCGAATAATGGTCGTGGGAAAGACATGAAAACATATCTCCCTCCCTCCAGCTAGGAATAAATATTAGGATAGGCTGGGATCGTTAATCTTGGCACGGCTTTTAGGTTTGTTTTGTTTTACGGCATATCGACTTCGGTGGGTAATTTAATGCCGACAAAGTTTTGAAATGAATTCATTCTTAATGGATACTCAATTTTTTTAATAAACTCATGTTTTTCTATTTAATCCATGGGACCCTAACAGGTACTAACGCTCCGGGTCAGAGAGGACCTGGGAGCAATGCTGATAAAGGGGTGCTCCACATTCCCTAGACCTCCAGGACTGGAATCTCAACATCAGATAGAGTTCAATGTCATTCCCAGGACATGATGACCCTCAGCCATCGCCTTCTAACACATGATGAAATGAGTTGGGGTTTGGCATATGCGCAATAGAGTTGGGAAAATTATATGGGTGTTAGGGTTTGATGTGACCAGCCGATTGATCGGAGGGGGCCTCTGTGACCGCCCGTCTAGCTCAAATTAGGGGCTAAAGTGGAGTGTTGCATGTCATGGACCGCTCAAACCACATGGTTGCATCATTAAGCCTCACTGGTTGTCAACAGGTGGCCCCCATGGAAGTATTACGCCTCTGCAGAGGTGCAGTCGGTGTGTATTCTAACGCTTAAGCCGATAGGGTGGCTTGGCACGGCAAATAGTTTATGAGAAGGAGATCTCTAAGTACAAAGAAACTGTATTCCGAATAAGATTATTTTTTTGTCACATCCTGCCCGTGAAAGAGGGATTGTTTTATTAAAAACTATTATTACTTACTTGAAAGCATCTAATTGTTTGCCAAATGTCTTCTTTCAGAGTTTAAAGAGCCGTCAAGAATTGGCATTCCTTAAAACCAAACCAACCAATCAAAGAACAATAGTTTTGACCTTTTAGCGACTAGTCATTTATGGCATTTACATAAAACACAGACACAAGTAAACGGATGTCTTTTTAAAATGCCCAACCTCCAAAGAATGTCATAAAATAGAAATAGAAATGTGATCTCAATTCACCGATTTTTTTTAATACTGATATTTATCCTGCTTGCGTGTATATCTACATCGGCATACATATACAGTTTGTTTTCTATGTTGTGTTACAAGATATTGATGTGATTGCATTTTGTTTTAAATTTAGATCGATAGTGAGTTTTCAATGTTTGATATGATCACTTAAGAGGTACTGCAAATAGTTGATTTTATAAAAAGTATACTCTTAATTCAACACTCACACAGCCCCTATTTATCATATGGGTGCTAGAAGGCAGTGGCTGCATGTCTACATTTCCTGGGAATGACGTTAAACTATCTGATGGGTGAGGTTCCAGCTTTGGAGGTTTGGGGAATGTGGAGAACCCCTTCATCACCATTCCTCCCTGGTCCACTCTGACCCAGAGTGGTAGTACCTGTTAGGGTCCCATCTATGGGTTAAATAGAAAAGCATGAGTTTATAAAAAAATTGTATTATCCATTAAAAATTGATTTATGTCAAAGTTTTATCGGCATTAAATGACCCAATGTGGTTGATATACCGTAAAACAAAAACAAAACAAAAACAATCAACATTCACATTTTCTTTATTTCCTCTTTTCATCTTTCCATAGTGTTTGATTGAAACAAATCAACGTTATCGCTTCTACGCACCTATTCCCTCTCTGTTTTCCCCCTTCTCTTTTTTTCTTATAATAATTTTCTTCTTGTAGCATGTCCTTTTTCTGCCCTTTCTTTATAAAAAAACGAAATGGTCCATCATTTAGCTGATGTAACAACCATCATAAGAAATGAGGATTCGGTGGATAAACACCAGATAATCAGGATTTGCATTTTTGCTTTTCATCTTGGACGGTCTCATTTTTAAGTAACACGAGTATTCATAAGAATAGAAATTTGATCTCAGTTCACTGATTTTATTTATGGTACTGATACCAATTGAGCTTGAGTATATATCTACATCGGCATACACAAACATTTTTCTTGTTTTGTATGTTGTGTTTCGAGGTCTTGAGATTTCCTTTTTGTAATGTCAGATCCATCGTTAGTGCTTAAAATTGGTTTATTGATTGAATCAAATAAATCCCTTAAATATAAAAAAAACACAAATAATAAAACAAGTATAAATTTCATAGATAATCTTCTTTCGGGGATTTTTAAGAATCTTCCTTTACTAATTCCTTTTTTGCTTTTTCTATTCATACATTTTTGATAAACCGTTTTAAATCCCAGTGTCGTAACACATGTTAAACTTCCTTTTTGCCATATAAAAATAGATATTGTTTCATGATTTTCAATGTAAATAATAACAAAATATTAAAGTAAAAATGCAAGCACAGAGATAAAAATAGAAATTATATTTCAAATAAGATAAAAGATGATTGTGAAAATAAAAGTAACAAAAAATAAGTCATTTTCAATTAAAGATTTTCTTGGAAGAGAGTCTGCTCAAGTCGTTCTGTAATTGTATAGATATATGGGGTAAGTAATGGTTTTATGTGCATTTAGGCTTTTAGTCATTTTTGATGCGTGTTCGCGGGTTGTTTCTTTTAAACCTCATTATATGTGGTTTTCTTTCTTCTTGTTTGTTTGTTTTGTTTTGATTTACGGCCTACCAACCTCAGTGGGTCATTTAATGTCGATAAAGTTTTGAAATAAATCAATTCTTATTGGATATACAATTTTTTAAATACATTTTTCTATTTAACCCATAGATGGGACCCTAACAGGTACTACCACTCCGGATCAGAGTGGACCAGGGAGCAATGGTGATGAAGGGGTGCTCTACATTCCCCAAACCTCCAAAACTGGAACCTCACCATGAGATAGAGTTAACGTCATTCACAGGACATGTAGACCCGCGGCCACCACCTTCTAGCACCCATATGATAAAAAGGGTTTGGGGCTTGCCATGAGGGCAATAGGGTTGGGAAAATCATATAGGTGCTAGGGGTTGACGTGAAAGCCGATTGATCGGAGGGGGCCTCCTCCGACCGACCGTCTAGCCCAAGATAGGGCCAAAGTGGAGTATTGCATGTCATGAACTGCTCATCCACCTGGGCTCTATCCTTAAGCATCACGGGTCACCACCCACGGCCAACAGGTGGCCCCATTGGGGAAGTCTTACCCCTCTGCAGAGGGGCAGTCGGTGCATTTTAATGCCCCAGCCGACAGGGCGGTTCTTTCTTCTTGTGCGTTGTTAGGCTGAGAATGATTTAAAAGGAAGTGAAAAGAAGAGACAAAGACAATATATATCTAAGTTTCAGACTTTTTTCCTAGGTTCATAATTATTTCTTAGAGGAGATTTCCCCCAGAGCCAGATGATAAGGTGCGTTCTCAGTAAAGTCTCCGTTTTAGGCGAGGTTTACACTTGGCGCCAGGAAGAGGTCCTTTTTTTCTGCACATGCAAAGAGTTTTTTTTTGTCTGGGATATTGTTATTTTTTTTTCTATTAAGTCTTAATTATATTTTGTTCCACAGATTCTAAACATATTCTAAATATTAAGATTACTCCCAGGACCACTCTGAATATTAGTACTCGTTAGGGTCACATCTATGGTATTTCTCTGAATTTTTGAGATGAGGCTTGATACTTAGTAATATTTTGATTATTCGGACTATGGTCCTCAACTTAATACGAAAGATAAGAACAATTGTCCGAATAATCCAAATAATACTAATTCCTATCTATGGGTTAAAATAGACGAACAAATGAGTCTAAAATTGTGTTTAAAATGAGTTTTAAAAATGTCCTTAAAAAATCAATACGCATCAAAAAGTATAAACCAAAATGTCTTCGGCATAAGATAACCCACAAGGTTTATCATGCCGTAAATCCAACCCTCCAACAAGTATCGCAACATGAATGAAAATTTGGTACACCACTACATATCTACATACTTTTACGATGATAGTGGCATCTTTCAGTAGAACAATATGTCCGGCCACACATCACGGTTTGTAAAGGAGCATAAAGAAAGAAAAAACTACGAGTTGATTCTGACAAGAAACTACCTGAGCTACTATCGAGTAAAACAATTACGGGATCTGTAATACCATGTTTCTTTGGCCGAAAACCCGAAAATCTAAATGGCAGCAGTTAAAGAATATTCGACGCCCCAAATCCCAGGGGTGAAGGGTACAGGTATTGTGGTAGAATCTATGTTTGATCAGTTTAATTCCATTTCACGGAGGCAATAACACACGGAATGGAGCGGCTATTATACACACACACACACACACACTCACACACACACACACACACACACACACACAACACATATATATATATATATATATATATATATATATATATATATATATATATATATATAAAGTAAACTACAGACACGTGTTTCGAGGTATCACCTCTCATCAGTGCAGTTATACCGTTTTTTAGCAGCTACCTCTGGCCGGGTTCGAGACCCGAACGAACTTATGCTCGCAAATCTCTTTACCCATACGGACACAGTCAGCTGCCAAGTATAGCAGGCTATTTAATCGCTACATTTCTAAGCGGAAATGAACTCACCTAGAGGTCTCAAACTTTATTTAAACAAAGTGAGTCTTAGCTGAACGCCGAATACGGTGAATTTTGCTATTAACTCTCTTCTAAATAAAGTGCTCAACACACACAAACATAGTTAATACATTGGATATATTAATGAATAAAGAATGCTAATATTATTAATAGAACATCTATATCTGTTAGACATAAGGTGAACAGTGCATGGCAACTGTTTAGTTTCTCGACTATATTTTTTGCAAAACAACTTGTTTAAATATCGCAGACGTGAGAAACTTGTTGTAATGAAGAGTCGTTGTTTGTCTTCGCTACCATATATATATATATTATATATATATATATATATATATATATATATATATATCTCAAAATTAATAAAGTAACATATGGTAACTACTTGATAAAAACCTTAAACTAGAGCACACTTCTCAGAATGCCCGACAAATTAAATCAAACATCCCATCATGCCTTACACAACCGTATATAATACATACCACGTTGGAACCACTTGTTCTGGTATTAAATTGACAGTTCTACAGCACCATTGATTCCAGGTCTAATGATATATACATCCTATATCACAGATACTGAAGACTCTTTACTATATATATACATATATATATATGCATTGAAAAATATTAAATGTGTGTGTAAGTGTGTGTGTTTTTGAAAAGGGGAGAATTTAATTATTGCATACTTACGTATATAAAAACCTGGTCTTCGTAACATTAGAGATAGATAAATATATTTCTTTGAATCATGAATAATTTTTTATGCGTATGCATGCGCTAACATTATTCCATACATCGTGTGTGAATTGCCCAGAATTCGATGTCAACCATATAGGTGTTTTTCTCCATTTCTCATGTTACCTTCTCCTATATAACACTGAATTAATTCTCACTCAATTACACGACTCAAAATCGTGTTGACCTCGAAAAACTTCAAATTATAAGACATATTTATTCACATTGAAAACATTTTTAAAAAACATTCTGCTATTGTCCCTGTCAGCCTGCTGAGATATTTAACTTTTATATTGACTTGAAAAAAATGTCATGGGGCCCAATACCTGAATAATATCGGAATCGGTTCGTGCAATTCAAAACCTTTTATTATTTTGATAGAATACCTGTGCGTATTTGGTAAATTATTTGTGTGTATCATGTGGCAGCAATTCCAATCATTTTTATGATATCTAGTGGTTATGGGCTTGAGGCTGTCTTATTGCAATTGTCCAGGACTCTTCTTAGTATTCTAAGCGATCTTAATAGTGTTGTTAAGATTGCTTTGATTCGTCCTTTGGTATCCAACCTCAATTTTCTTCTATTTCTCATAACAAAAAACAAAATGATCCATTAGGTGAGGTGACGACACTCATAAAAAATAAGAATTCGGTGATAAGCAACAACAGATAATCAGTATTTACATTTTTGCATTTCATCTTGGAAGATTTGGACGGTCTCATTTTTAAGCAGAAGCTATTGAAAGATGATAACAGTTGTACAATTAAGGAACACGAGTATTACTTTATAGACAAACGTAATCGGTAAAACCGGCACGGACAAAAAACAGTATCCCTCTATAATTTTTCCGTTCAGAATTATCAAGGAAATTATCTTCTGTATTCCCAATGTCAATATTAAATATAT
>CM042141.1:47087367-47114867 GCA_023376005.1 Doryteuthis pealeii | reverse complement strand
TAATAAATGTATTTTAAACATAATTAAATGTACATTAGCTAAATACTGACAAGACCTGTGGATATACCACAGTATGATAATTTAATTAATACGTTTGATACGTTTACTGAAGAGCTATTGTAAATAGTTCAATAAGTAAAAAGTAAAATCATTTTTATTTAACTCTCTCACTCTTTCTTAAAAGAGGGGTTGTAAAATATTTACACTGATGTGCTGATAAAAATCAGAGGGAAGGCGTTTAAAATATCTACACTAATTTGCCAACGAAGAAGAGACGAAAACATGACCCGAAAATATCTCTTGGACTGGAAATTCATCTGACACTAGCTCGCTAAAACATAGCGTAAATTAAGGCACGAACTGGGACGACATAAGTTCCAAATTACTAAAATACATTCCGTAATTTACAATTTCAATATTACAAAAAAAACAAAAACAAACATGTAACTTTTTTTTTCAATTCATTTTAATTTTACGTTGGGCATTTTAGCGACGTAAGATCATTTGGAAGGTTTCATTTTCTAAATTGTGTGAAATAAAATGGGACAAATAAGAACTTTACGATTAAGCGTCAACAGATAATCTGGATTTACATTGTTGCATTGCATCTTGAATAATTTGTAAGGTTTCATTTTAACCAGAGGTTGATGAATGATTATAACGGACGGAAGATTTTGGAACAAACATATAAATATATAATTGTATAGAAAACAGAGAAAATCTTATTATAATGGAGATTGTGTGTTTTTCTGTCTGTAACCGAAACTATATTACTACTCAAGTCACAATTTCCTTAGTTATTGACATCACATTCTTCATGATATTAATTTCATTTAAATCTCAATTATTAATAAAATTGTTTTACATTATTATTACTGTTAACCATATCTACATATTAGCAACATGCAATTATATTTATATATACAACAAAATAGCGGTTTATAGTGTGAACGGGAAGGCTAATTTGCATATTGATATTAGAAATGTGATTTTATTAAATATGTGCTTAGTATTATTGATTTTTAACTGTTTAGTTTTATTTTAATGAATATAAGTAAAAATCTCTTCAATGAATCTTAAATGAAATCCATTAACAAAAAAAATAACTGTAATTTTATTCTTTACTTACTCTTTTAAGTAAATACTTAAATTAGAAAAAATAACAATGAAAGATGGGAGTGATGGAAGTGTAAGTTTCAGTTGTTCTAATTTTCGATTATACCCCTCTCTGTTTCAAATCATTTTATTTGCATTCTTATTTAGTTTCATTAGCCTTTCTAATTTAATACAATATTTTATTACATTAAAACTTAGATACTTGCACCCGGAGGGTGCATATATTTTCTAGTTGATTTAATAGAAATAAATCTCATTTGATTTTAATGGGTGAAAAAAGTAATCGTACAACACAAAAATGGTTACATGATACTATTTCTCTGAAATTTGATATGAGACTTGGTGATATCCCCCGGCCTTCTTCATTCTTAATAATAATTAACACAGCTTAACGCCTCTACCCCAGCTATGGTGAGCGGAATGAGAACAGGATACCCCCGTGGACAATAAAGGGTTAGGTTCAAAGTTCCGTGATTGTTCCCGATTACGAAAAGAAGGTTCCCGATTTCGAAAAGAAGGTTCCCGATACGAAAAGAAGGTTCCCGATTACGAAAAGAAGGTTCCCGATTACGAAAAAAGGTTCCCGATTAGAAGGTTCCCGATTACGAAAAGAAGGTTCCCCGATTACGAAAGAAGGTTTTCCCGATTACGAAAAGAAGGTTCCCGATTAAAGAAGGTTCCCGATTACGAAAAAGAAGGTTCCCGATTACCGAAAAGAAGTTCCCGATTACGAAAAGAAGGTTCCCGATTACGAAAAGAAGGTTCCCGATTACATTACGAAAAGAAGGTTCCCGATTTCGAAAAAGAAGGTTCCCGATTACGAAATGAAGGTTCCCGATTTCGAAAAGAAGGTTCCCGATTACGAAAAGAAGGTTCCCGATTACTGAAAGAAGGTTCCCGATTACGAAAAGAAGGTTCCCGATTACTAAAAGAAGGTTTCCGATTAAAAAGAAGGTTCCCGATTACGAAAAGAAGGTTCCCGATTACTAAAAGAAGGTTCCCGATTACGAAAAGAAGGTTCCCGAGTTTGAAAAGAAGGTTCCCGATTTCGAAAAGAAATACATGAAGAAGGCCGGAGTGCACATCTGCCGAAACCTTGTACAGATAATAGAGGATGAGGACAACAGTCCCAATAATTTAAATAATACTGATTATATAATATTCATTTAATACTTTGTACAATAGCCATTATTCACTTCTACAGCAATCAACCACTTCTCTCAAATATTTCCAAATTGTAATTGGTATTTTGTTCCATTGGAATGTTGTCCGGGATCCGGGATGTTTGTTGGAGCTCTCAGTTTGGTCTAACTATTCAAATACCGCCTCAGATTATAGATTGGGTTTAAATCCGGTACTAACTTGGCTATTTCAGGATATTTAGATTATTTTCAACAAGACATTAGTTCGTAGATCTTGCAGTATGCTTAGGATCATAATCTATTGGGATGATCTAATCAGGAGGAAGTTCAAGTTTCTTTCAGATTTTTAATCTCACGTTTGTTTATACTTGTCCATTTCGCACAGAAACTTTTCGTTAACCTTTATATGCTACTATCCATCTATCTCTCTTCCACAAAGTTTACTATTCTAGACATTTAAGTGACGGTCTTTTGCGCTTGCTCGTAAAACAAGACATTCATATAAAGAACTTGCTCTTTAGTGACCTGTTATTAACCGTGGAACAAGTGGTTTTACTGGGGTTAAAACAACGTCAAAGAAAGCGCAAACGTCACACGAAAGCAATATTATATGCACATGGTAATTTTGCCAATATACTATGAATCATTCGGACTGATTTATCGTTTTGATAATTTGGTTTCGACGATATTGCACTTCGGGCTTCGATATTATCAAAGTTTTAGATATTTTAATTACATGCCCGGATTATTTAGATTATCCCTATCATTTAGTTTTGATATCTCATGTATCCAGGCGATCTTTAGTCTTTCTTTAGATTTTCTGAAGTCTAATGAAACCTCACTATAGATTATTATATTTCCATTACAAATTTACATATGCATCGGGAGATAACTTTATATCATTTACACTCACCCTTTCTATCTTTTTTATAAACTTTTCCCCCTCCACCTAAAACTTTCTTCCTTCTCTGATTTACATAATGCTATTTCTCTCTTTGCCGATCTTTTAATCTGAACTCTTCAAATTACTCCTTTATTTGTGTTTCCTTTGTTTTTCTATCATCTTTCCTCGTTGTTTCACTATTATCCTTACGAGGGATTTTCACAGTACACTGTAGTAAGACTAGATCAGGTAATCTGCCTTTCTTCTTCTTCTTCTTCTTCTCTCTCTCTCTCTCTCTCTCTCTCTCTCTCTCTCTCTCTCTCTCTCTCTCTCTCTCTCTTTCATATATACTAGCAAATATATGCACCCTCCAGGTGCAAGTATCTAAGTTTTAATATAATAAAATATCATATTAAATTAGAAAGGCTAATGAAACTGAATAAGAATGCAGATAAAAATATTTGGAACAGAGGGGTATGATTGAAAAATAGAACAACTTTGAAACTAACTATTCCATCATTTTCCCTTACTCCCGTCTTTCATTGGTAATTTTTCCTAATTTAACAATTTAGTTAAAATAGGAAGTAAAGAATAAAATGAATTATTTATTCTTGTTAATAGATTTCTTTTAAGATTTATCTCTGAGATTTTTGCTCATATTCAATAAGATAACACCAAACAATTAGAAATCAATAATACTAAGCATATATTTATTAAAATCAAATATTTAATATCAATATGCAAATTAGCCTTCCCATTTACACTGTAATACGCTATTTTGTTGTATATATAAATACAATTGCATGTTATTAGGATGTAGATATCAACAGTCTTAATGGTGTAAAACAATTTTATTAATAATCGAGGTTTAAATAAAAATAAAATCATGGAGAATGTGATGTAAATAACAAACGGAATTGTGATTTGTATAGTAATATAGTTTCGGTTACAGACAGAAAAACACACAATCTCCATTATAATAAGATATATTATAATATATATATATATATATATATATATACATTATATATAATAAATAGATAATAAATACAATAATATATATATATTATATATAATAAATAGATACATAAAATCATTCAATGGACCCAAAAGTTGGTATTTGATAAAATTATCCTATAGCCAGGTAAGTTTGGGATGATTCTATTTGGGATCATCTATATCCTCCATATGTCCATATTGCATACTCATGCAGTTGCAAACTTATATATTTATGCGTGTATTATTGCAACTCCCCAAGCTTAATATAAGATAATTAACAAATCAATTATATATAGAGTAATATTAGATACATTTCCAATAGTAAATAACTATTTTTGTAAAATATTTTTAATGGCTATCTGACGAAACTAGTCTCATTTATGAAGGTACAGGCCGATATAAATTCATAATAGCCAGATGAAATTTGTTGGGATTTTCTAAACTATATATATATATATATATATATATATATATGTGTGTGTGTGTGTGTGTGTGTGTGTGTGTGTGTGTGGTGGGTTACCAGGGTAGTTGGTATTAGGATATTCTAAGTTAGACCTTTCTTCCAACAGTGGAATATTAGAGTTGTTCAGGTCTAAGTTGAGAGTTCGGTGTTCAGTATCATTGATCAAAGCAATATGTTTGGTAAAGAAGTAGGCTTAAAAATTGGCTATTTTGAGGTTATAGATCTATTTCTACCCACATGTATCTGTGTATACCTATGAGTTTTATCAGACCGCAAACTTTATTGGAAATGGTTAACAGAAAAACATGGGGTTTATATTATTTTTCTGGGAATCCTGAAAAGATTTCGGTATCATTTATTCTCATCACATTAAGGACCGGCGTTTATGACCATGGATGAATCAAGTAGGT
The DNA here is from genome assembly GCA_023376005.1 of Doryteuthis pealeii. NCBI lineage: Eukaryota > Metazoa > Mollusca > Cephalopoda > Myopsida > Loliginidae > Doryteuthis > Doryteuthis pealeii. Next base: position 47,109,854 of record CM042141.1, on the reverse strand, counting down.
GTTGATGATGGTGTCAGTCTGGGTGTTTTTGTTCCCTCAATAAATTCTCAATCGGATGGATAAGCCACCTTGCTCCAATGGGTAAATAGTAGGGCAGACTGGGATCTTACAGCTTGAATTGGTAACCAGTCTAGGAGAAGAAAAACTCTAAATTTAAACTCGTTAAACTCCGCTTGAGAAATTGCCATTTTGTCATATGCTGCTCTTGCGGTGGGAATCATATATATATATATATATATATATATATATATATATATATATATATATATATGTGTGTGTGTGGTGTGTGTGGTGTGTGTGTGTGTGTGTGTGTGTGTGAATTCATGTTTCTTTATAAATCTAGATCTGAGTAAAAAAGGAAAAGAAAAAAAGTTGACTCAGCGGAAATTAGAATTTAGTTTGGCAATACCGTATTCCCCGCAGATAACCGTTACTTTGACTCACATACAGAAGAAATATGGTGGAATAGCCTATTGTCGGTATCAGCCGACTATCCACTTTTCGCTAGCACTAGAGCAGGGAGATTGTTGTTACTGAGGTGAAAATCCACACCTACCTTCAGACCCTCAATTTACCACACAAATAAGATTACCCAATCTATGCTACTCATATGCTGAGTTGGCGGGGAGCACTATCGAACTTGAAACCTTGCGATTCCAAGGCATATGCTCTACCGACTGAGCTAAACCTACCTCTAAACATACAGTACTTATGTGTAATACCGTTAAGCGAACTTCATGAGCAATATCGACATCTTGTACTTCCATGATTAAAGGTCTTAGACAGCACTACATCAGGAGATTAGATTCATCATACGTTATATATCAGGTAAGGAATAGATGTTCTCTTTTGAATAGTCCGTGACAAGAGGGGTCATATTTGATATGCTATCAATTTGAGCATTGTCGAATAAACCATGTGCCAATTTTCGCCGGTGTCATTTTCTCGAAGAGAGGATAAAAAAAAAACTAAATAATATATATATATATTGTATTATGGCCCAGCCTTATGGTGTTAACTTATACTGCACCAATGACGTTTCGATATATGTTGACCTGCGTTATTCACTCATCAGGAGCGATTCCGACTGCCGAAATTGCAGTATTATGGACATAAGATACATCGGTCGGTCATGACCTTTTTCTTCCTAACGTCCGAGTGAAAATTTCTCTCCCGAAATCGAATCGACAGGTTCAATACCGACTGTGAATGATAGTCCCAATCATTTGTTTAGTGACAGATGACATTCGTTAAACGAAAGCATTGTTATTGTTGACGATCAACGTCTTTTTTTCTATCTTTCTTTCTTATTTTTCTTTTTTTTTTTTTTTTTTTTTAGACAGCATTCGTTTCCTCTAATCTTCATTCCGCGATTCTTGAGCCATGAATCATTTCAAAATAAAATCCTCCCCCATCATCATTAGTAATATTCAGCATCAACTTGATATTCCTTTATTGTATTATTTTGAGTGTGTGTGTGTGTGTGTGTGTGTATGTATATATATATATCTATATATTTTCACCAACTCCTCGACACGAGCAGGATGCGACACAAGGTCAATTTCTTAAGTGGAGTTTTAACAGGTTTGAATTCAGAGTTTTCCTTCTCCTAGACCGGTTACCTATCCATGGTTAAAGAGCCCAGTCTGCCCTACTATTTTGCCCATAGCTGGATGGAAAGTTGGATTCATACCTTTTCCAAGGGTATTAGCGCTATGTGAAATCCAAACAGCTTCGACCAGGAATTGAACTCGGGTCGACGAGTCCATTTCCTACGACTTTAACCATTAGACCACGCGCCTCCATATTTTGTATATATAGTGTATATTTCGGCAGCTAGTGTAGCCATGTTTGGTTAAAGAGCATACAACAGTTCTTTGGCACGAAAGAGAAAAAAAATGATAATCACAAATTATCTATTTCGGGGTCCAATTAATACAGGGAATGTCCCAAGTAATTTATCCTAAATACTTTCACAAAGCCTTTAAACTGAATAAACCTCATATACAGCGAACATGATTTTTATCTATCATCAAAATATACGATATTCTTCTTAGACTTATTATTACTATTATCATTAATATTATGCAAAGTTTTTCACTGGAGGTCTTTCACTGGACTGAGTGACAGCAAGTCTTCTCAGGTCTCTAGGACTTTTCTGATATCAGCAAACTGTTGTTGAGATTTTCACGATTGTTCCTCTGATTTTCATGTCCTCCAGTCTCCTTTACTTGGTAACTGTCAGTTTCTCCCTAGAAGCTGAATTACTAAGTTCCGTTGACTAAATATTTACGCTATCCCAACTTATATATATAATATCTATATATATATATATATATATATATAAGCGAGAGAGAGAGAGAGAGAGAGAGAGAGAGAGAGAGGAGAGAGAAGAGAGAGACTAAACAAAGAAGCATATGTGAACTCAATAACATCACACATACATAAATATTGACTAATTGGATATGCCGACAAAGAAGCATACGTCGTCTCCACAACCACATCACACACACGCATATATATAATTTTCAAAGAGAAAAACTTAAACCGTCGTACGGTTTTTTTTCTTGTTTTTTTTTCTATGTTTGAAATTAAATATTCCTCTGTATTTAATCTAATTTATTGATTATTATACATTGGACTCTCTTTAGGTTTTATAAAAAAAACCTTTATGAATATATGTTTGCACCTAAAGGAGCATACAATATGTTATACAGTGAGATTTTGAGGATCCCAGGTGGAATCATCCCTTACTACCAGTCATTTTGATACCATATATATATATACAGAGAAAGAGAGAGAGAGAGAGAGAGAGAGAGAGAGAGAGAGAGAGAGAGAGAGAGAGAGAGAGAGAGAGAGAGAGAGAGAGACTAAACACATATACCGACAAAGAAACATACATGAACTCTATTACAACATTACACACGTGTCTGCGTGTGTGTCCGTATGTGTATAAAGTATTTGAAGCTGAGCAATGTCATTCGTAATATTATATTATTCATCTTGAGATTCTTATCATTATTATCATAGTAGTATTAAGATATCACTGTAAACGCAAATTCCTCTGAATTAGCGCTATATTCCATCCATGATACGAAGTATTCCTATAACTGATCCTTCTCTCTATTCATATTCTTGACAAAAAGGGATCAATTCTGACAAAGCAATGTCCGCCGAACCCAAAAGGTTATACAAAGGGAAATCGGTTTTGTAAAACAGTAAATAACCAAAAACATCACTTCAACAAGGTTATCTGTCATGATGGGTCACATGACCGAACTCATCTTTTCATAGTTGAGGTTCGTGTTTGCTACTTGTCGAAGTAAATCACACATTCAAGATTTCTTGACCTCCAGATTAACTCAAGCATATGATGAGACGTAGATTTTACAAGAACGTGGAATTTACAATAAAAAACAACAAAAAACCACCAGAACAAAAACAATAATAACAATAATAATAGTAGTAATAATAATGATAATAATAACAATAACATTTATCTGGACCTTGCCAGAGAACAATAATAACAATAATAATAACAATAATAATCTCGGCTCCGGACATGGAAACAAATGAGCAGAAGCCAATAATGGCAGAGAACAAAAAATAATAATAATAATAATAATAATAATAATAATAATAATAATAATAATAATAATAATAATAATAATATAATAACAAATATCGAGACCTTACCAAGAACTGAAAAAGTTATGGAATAGGAAGTGAAAGTGATACCAATTGTAGTTGGTGCACTTGGAATAGTCCCAAATTGATTGGAAAAGGTCTGGAAAGTTTGGAAATCAGAGGAAGGGTTTAAACCATTCAGAACACTGCACTGCTGCAATGTGCCTGAATACTCAGAAGAGTCCTGGAGACCTCAGGAGACTGGCTGTAACTCACACTCCAGTGGAAGACCATCAGCTAATGCTGATGTGAAAACTCAAAAGGGGCAAATAATAATAATAATAACAACAATAATAATAGTTTGTTGTTACTCAGACTCCAGTGAAAGATCATCAGCTAACACTGGTGTGAAAACTCACAAGGAGAGAAATTATTATAATGGATATTATTTAAGTCTCTGTAACCGAAACAATGTGAACCATGACGTCACGATTCGCTATTATCTAAGTTCTATTCTCAATCAATACGAAATAGTTCATAATAATTTAATTAGCATTTATTAATAATTTTTCCATTAAAGTGTAGCGAGTTAGACTTATCGCAAAACTGGCAATATTATGTGTTTTTAAAATCCTGAAATATGTCTTATATATCTCGAAGAAATAACGATTTACACAGTATAATTTGTATACTGATTTAAGAAAACTGGGTTGATAAATAAAATTTGCTGTTAGCAATTTCTAATACTATCATGCATTTCTCATTAAAGGCAATTCTATATATAATTCATATAGGAATCAATTAGAATAACATTAAAATAGTTCAATATTTTTCATTTCGTTCTTACTTAATTTCGTTAGTTCTTTCTTATTTATATAATATTTTATCACATTTTAAAACTAATACGTATTACTAGTGCCCGGATATTTTGCTAGTAACAATGATTAATTAGAACATTGTTGTAAATGAAGAAAGTATCGGTAGCTTAAAAATTGAAGACAAAACTTCTAAAATAAAAAATAAAACTATAAGCAGGAGATTGTGGGTTATATATCTCGAAGAAATAACGAATTACATAAAATATGGTGGGAATAATTTGTATACTGATTTAAGAAAAGAATAATTGGATAAGTAAATTATTTGCTGTTAGTAATTTCTAATACTATCATGAATTTCTCATTAAAAGCAATCTATATATAATTTCATATAGGGATCAATTAAAAAACATTAAAATATGTTCGATATTTTCATATTCGTTCTTATTTAATTTCGTTAGTCTTTCTTATCTAATATAATATTTTATCACATTAAAACTAGTACTTATTTACTAGTGCCCGGATATTTTTGCTAATAAAAATAATTAATTAGAACCAATTGTAAATGAAGAAATTATCGGTAGCTTAGAAATTGAAGACAAACTTCTAAAAAAAACAAACTATGAACAGGAGATTGTGGGTCACACTGTATGAGAAACATGATCCAAAAGTTTATAAACATTTCTCTGGAACCGTGAAAACGTTTTGGCTCAGGACATGGAAACAAATGAGCAGAAGCCAATAACTATGATAGAAAAAACAACGAGTTTCTGATTGAGACTGACACCCGAAGCAAATAATCCAGATTCCTTGTCGGAAATGATTAAGATATCTACGGTGTGAACAGAAAGGAAAAAGGAAAAGAATGGAAAATATTCTAGAGATTTGCCAGTGAACTTAACACATAAGTCGCTGAGTCATTCTTATAATCATATCCTGTCTAATAATCCTTAAAAAGTTTCTATAAGTGTTTTTGAAAGATGTGGCGATTTGAAGACTGAATGAAGTAATCCAAACCAGTAGATTACGGACTATGATTACGAAAGAAAAAATGATAAAGAAAATGAATCAGGATTATTCATATCCAAAGAAAAAGTGGTTAAACATCTTTATATTAATACTCGTGTTCCTTAAAATTAAGATCGTTATCATCTTGCAATACCCTCTGATTTAGAATTATCAGTTTGACCCTCATATTCGACAGGTTTTCTTCTCTAGCAAGGTCCAGGTATTTGTCTATCTTTCCGTTTTCTTTCATCTTTTGCCTGTGATTTGCTGGAACTACAAAAATATATCAGTTGTCAAGTTCTTTTTCTTGTTTATTATTATTATCATCAGCATCATCATCATATATTATTATTATTATCATTATTATTATTATCAGCTATGTCATCACTATTATTATTATTATCAGCATCTCACTATCATCGTTATCATCTCTATAATCGTTATCATCACTATATCGTTATCATCAGGCACATCATTATCATCAGCATCATCAGCAGTATCACTATCATCAGCTATCACTAGCATCATCATTATCGTTATCATTATCATCATCACTATTATCGTTATCATTATCATCATTATTATATTATTGTCATCATCACTATTATCGTTATCATCCCCATCTCATTATTATTATTGTCATTCATCACCATCATTACTATTATTGTCATATAACTATTATCATTCATCATTACTTATTATTGATACATTTTTATTTTAGAATTTTTTATTTTGCAAAAACTTTACCACAGTATATCAAACTACAAACGTATGAAACCCTTTTTTTTTTTTTATATGAATTAAATTGATTGAGTAGCAATGATCAATTAATATTAGATTAACAATATACTGTACACATCAGTAGATAAATTCATCTCGGTTTCTTTCATCGGCAACTACTTACGATTCATAAATTTAATTTTCGGTAGTTTTCCCTGATATTAAGGAAATTATGTTTCTTTTTAAGATTTACATTTTATTTCGCTTTTTAGTTGGCTGGATCTACGGCATGACAACCCTTGTTGGATTATTCTATACCGAAAACATGTTTTCTTTATTCTTGTTGAGATTCAACTTTTTACAGCATTTAATAATATATTTCTATCTAACCTATATATGATTCTAACATATCTCTCTCGNGTAAAATTCATTTCGGGTCAGCAGCGACCGAAGAGGGCCGGGTTAGCCAGTCTAGGATAGAGCGTTTCGCTAGAAACCACAAAGTTCCTAGTGCCGTACCGGTCCCTCCCAACCTCAGCCGTATGGTAGCACAGGGACCTGTGCCGGTAAAGTTAAAGGAGCTGATGGTAGGATTTTTAAATAAGTGTTGACTTTTTACTAAAAATTATCTATGATATGGTGAAATACTAGTGTTCCTTATAAAACAATTTTTCGTTATCAATCTTGCCACACCCTGCTGATTAAAAATGAGAACATCCAAATCGTCTAAAAAGAAAAGGTAAAAATTAAAATCCCTGAATTATCCGTATTGCTTAGCCCGCCGAATTCTTAATTATGAGTGGGGTCGTCTTCTCAGCTAAACAATGGACCATTCCGTTTTTTAATTATAAAGAATGAAAGGGGAAAAAAAGGACATCTGCATAGATAAAATATGAAAAAGAAAGATCGAGAATAGGTGGAATAAGTTGTGAGAGAGTGGGGTGATCACGCGGAAGGTATAACTCAAATCTGTTTCAAAATCGATCATGATGGAAAGAAGAATGAAAGAGTGAGAAGAAGGGAAAAATGAAAGAGTGAGAAAGAGGAATGACAGAGTGAGAAAGAAGGAAAAATGAAGGTGAGAAGAAGGAAATGAAAGAGTGTGAAAGAAGAAAAATTGAAAGGTGAGAAGAAGGAAAATTGAAAGAGTGTGAAAAAAGGAAAGAATGAAAAGAGTGAGAAATGAAGGAAAATTGACAGAGTGAGATAAGAAGTGAATAATGACAGAGTGATGAAAGAATGGAAATATGAAATGAGTGGAAAATAAGGAAAATGAAAAGAGTGAGAAAGAAGTGAAAATGAAAGAGTGAGAAAGAAGGAAAATGGACAGGAGTGTAGATATAGAAAGGAAAGATGAAAGAGTGGAGAAAGATGGAATAAAATGAAAGAGTGAGAGATGAAGAAAATATGAAAGAGTGAGAAGATAGATAAATGAAAAGAGTGAGAAAGAAGAAAAAATGTAAAAAGTGAGAAATGAAGGAAAAAAGAAAGAGGAGAAATGAATGGGAAAATGAAAGAGTGAGAAAGAAGGAAAATTGAAAGCGTGAAAGAAGAAGAGATAAATCAAAATTAATTTAGAACTTTTTACTGTTTACAAAATTGAATCTATTTAGTAATGAGCTCTTAATTAAACATATCAAATGTTCTACGAGAAAAATCATGCATCTCGTCTAGAAACCACGATCGTTCATAGTTCGATACCGGTCTCGCCACTAGACGTAATGGTAGCACAGGGATCCTGTGCGGTAAAAGTAAGGAGCAGAGATGGTATGGTGTGTGCGCACCACATCAGATGCTTAAAAAATCTCCATGTCTAGCCCTATTAGAAAAGGGATAGATACCCTCTCTCGCTGACCTGGCTGATCACCGACTTTAGGCCGCTCCGTCGACCTTTACTTTAACTTTACTGTATAGTTCATCCACAGGTTCTGCTAGTTGGTAAATAATACCGTATACTGTTGTTTTTTAATTGGATAATTAATTTCTTAAAAAGTAGATGTTAAGTTAAAACGACATCATATTTGTAGATGTAATTTCAGCAACATGACCTGGCAGGTGCGCTGGTTAAATAATATATGCATTAACAGTTTTTCGACAAAAAATGAATTTGAAACAAAAAAAAAAAGAGGAAAATCTCGTCGATATTCATTACATGTTCGAGTTTAATATATTGTTTCGTTTTTCCGTTCCCTATTACAATTCTTTTCTGGTTTCACCTTACTTCCAAGATAAAACTCTCCATCCTTTAAGCATCTTCATATTCGTTTCCTCTATAAATATAGGATATATAGTATGTGTATATATATATATATATATATATTATATATAGTGATATATAGTAATTAGTATAGTATATGGTTGTGTGTGGTGTGGTGTGTGTGTGGTGTATGCGGCATATTCAGTGGATGTAATTTGTAGTATGAGCGTTGCTATGATACATGATGTGTATATTTATAGATATACAGTATCTATTTGCATTATACGTATCTATTATCATGTGTATTAGTTTGATATATACATAGTCTATTTGTGAGTATACGGTATTAGGCTGAGTGTAGCAATGTGTATATTTATATATACAGGCGCATGATCTATGAGTGTATAGTATATTATAATATTATATATATATATATTATCACATATGTAGCATATGTACGTGTATGGTACAATATATATATTATATTTAGTGTTATTATAGTTTTATTTTTATATGAGCACGTATGTGACAGGTGATGTGACGTGCAAGTGTAAAGTATGAATGAGTATGATAGTATGTATATGTGTGTGTGTGTGTGTGTGTGTGTATTCATTATACGGTGTGTATATAGTATGAGTATAGTATATATATATATTGTGTATATATGTAGTATGAGTGATGTATATATATAGTATATATATATGATATAATGGTGTGTGTGTGGGTGTGTGTGTGTGATATTCTATGCTGTGACATATAGTGTTACGGGTGTATATGGATTGAGGTTATGTGTATTCGGTATTGGTGTTTTTCGATATAGTATATGATATATGATGGGCCTTATGTTCATGGTTATGTTTTATCTGCTGATAGTTTTCGACACTTTCGATGTTAGGGATTTTCGACGGTATAATAAGCCGCAGAGATCGAAGACAGGTTGTCGAATCATTGTTCTCTCTAGTGTCATGTATCGTTACTTGTAAGCAGCGAACGCCCTAGAGGAACGAGTGGAGAATGTGGGTCACGATATCTCGAGTCATGAGGATCCTGGTGTCAAGAGAAGGAAAGCAGATATTGAAATAACCGGAAGTTTCTGATAATGTTGGAATTGAGATATTTTTGCCGTGCAGAGTGCGCCTGAGATTCAGATGGTGATTTGCTGTGGTAGTTGTTTCTAACAAAGAGAAGCAGGAAGAGTAAGAAATTGAAAAAAAAAAGGAAGTGAAGTAATATGGAGGTACAGACAGTTAAAGCAGTGGAAGAATGAGTTGGGTTTGAATTGTACGGCTTGGTTAAGCGCTGGCGTGTGGGTTGAGTTTGATCCGGGAAGATAGGTAGTGTGTCGTTTTATTCATTTTCATGGATGACGTCGGTTGTGTTTGCTAAATCTAATTTTCCTTGAAACAGCATTTAATAAGAGCTGGCCAGTTGAATGTTTTTTGATAAGTGTTGTAAATTGATTTGGAGTTAGTTACAAGGTTATTGTCGCGTCATGGCTTAAGGTGTTTATGTGAGAGAAATGTGTCCGAGAGATTCCGAGCAAGACACTGGGAGAAAGGCCGGGAGGGCAGGCATTTCGCAGATATTTACGTTGTGTAATCTAACAATAAAAATGTAGTTCAATAATCAATGAATTCCAAAATATTACAAATATCAATCTTTTTTACTTTATTTTACTCTCATAATGTATTTTGTACCACATCCCGGTCAGCGTAGACATGGGGTTATGGAGATGAGTTGGGTTACTTCATATTCCATAGAGTTAGACTTAGACTTGTAGCTTGTCAAAAACACAATAGAATATGTTTGTATTGTCCATCTGCACCGAAGACCGGAACTTTCCACAGAGGGATACAAGAGAAAAGATGAAAATATATATTGTAAAAGAAAGAATATATTTATAGCTAAATGTCGCGTTATCCAGATCAAAGATAAAGATGTCGGAAGGGCCGTTAGTTGCAATGTTAAAGGGCGAGAAGATTTCGAGCGCGAGCAGACGGACGCAGCCAGTCAGCCAAAAAGGAGAGCACGCACGTCCCCCCGTTCTAGGAACACCCCTCGGGCTACGTCATTGTTGAAGCACTTGGCCGGCTCATTACGCCCACCAATACCGACAAGTTTTGTCACATCTGTGAAGCTCCTAACGGCCTTTACCAACTCACACACACCAAAGAATAATTAAGAAGGGCTCTATCTTTTGTATATTATCTGTATTCTGTTGATTGAAGTCCAGTAGTTTCGGTAGTAAGCCGAACTAACTATAGTTATCTTTTTTTGGTTCGTGGTACCGTGTATTTTTTCTATTTTATTTTTTTTTTCTTCTTCTCCTTCTTAATCGTATATTTCTTATGTATTACACTTATTCTATGTAATGTAGTGGAATTATAGGTCTCTGTCTCTTATTATTTATTATTATCTAAGAGATCAAACATATATATTTGCTAATTGCTCTTTTTTCATTTTGACCTTTTTTCGACGTTCTCTGATTTGTGTCTGGTCTTATTGTTGTTGTGTTGTATAATTCATTATGTTTTATGGTTTTGTGTTTACATTTATTTCTTGAGGAGTGGGACTTATTCTAGTTTTTTTATTCTTTTTTCTTTATGGGTCTGTATAATTCATGTATGAGTATTTTGTTTTTTGTTATTATATGATAGTGCTTTCTATGCTTATATGACTTTATAATGTCTCCTTTTGATATATAGAGGTGTACGTTTGTCTGTGCTGAAATTCTGGTGTTAATAGAAGGTAGTATTGAATTTGGGTTTTGTTGCCGCGAAATGACCTGTTTATGGTTATTTGGTTGGTGGCGTTTATGGTTGTATTTAGTTTTGAGTGGTGTAACGTGTATGATTGATCTCTTTTACGATTCGATCACAATATATTTGCGAGTATTATCTTGTAGGGTCCCGGTGGCATCCGTACGTCATAATTGAGCACGCTGTTGGCATAGTGATTTGTGTCGTTTCAAGAATTTCTTCAGTCTCCTGAGGTGTATTTATTTAATAATACGCTTAGAGTTTTTCTGAATTTATTTCTGCTTATTTCTCTCTATGTTTTTTTCTTTGTTTATTTTTACTTTGTTTTGTTTTATATTATTCTTTGTGTGCTCTAGTGTATGTTGTGGGTAATAGTTTATTTTTACTTTCTTGATTTTTTAATTTTCTCTTTTTCGTTTTGTGTATTTGAGGGGGCTTATTCTTGTCCTTGTGCGAGTTCTAATAGTTTTTGCGTCGTAAGGGGATTGTTTATGTTGAATTTTGAAGGAGTTAGATATGGAGATAGGTGATAAGTTAGTTTGAAATAGTGTTGTTCTAGGTGACTTTTTGTTGTTCTAAGTTTTCATAGTACTATTATATTATGAATTTTGAGTGTAGTGGCTCAATTTTAAGTATATATGTTATAGTTTTGTTTTCTATTCGAAATATAAGTCAATATTTATATTTTTCTCTTTATTCAGATAGTAGAGTAAATAGCAAATACACAAGTTTCTATGTTATGTTGAACAAATAGTTCAACTTATAGGTGTATTGTTGTAGTAGTATGTTAATTAGAATTGTGGGATGTATGTGAATATTTATTATGATGAGGGGTCTATTGCACTTCCATTATTAAAACTCTTGAGCGTTTTTCAATATATTGTTTTTCTGGTGCTGCTTTAGGAGTGTGTGTGCAATGTGAAATAATGATGTTTGTCCTGCTCTATTCTTTGGGGCTGTTGATCTTGTTGTCAGTCTTATTTCAAATTTCATTAATCAAAATTTTTTTTTTTATTGTGGCGTGTCCTCTTTCATATATATTTTGGAGTTCTAATAGATACGATCTTTGGAGTGTAGATTCTCTTTAGAAGGATTATCTGGAGACATTTTTCCAGTGTTGGGTTGTGGCCGTGGTTATCTTATGTGCGACATTTGACCATTTGTTGTGTTGTTTTTTTGCAGAATGTGAAGTGTCGGATGAAATAGTGAATGTGGATCAAGATGCTGGTGTCTATTCGTGTGTCAAAAACAATTGATATTTAAGCATTTTTTTGGCTAAGTAATTGGTTGAAAGGATTAATTAAACATTATGTCGCTTCTAGTTTTTATCTGTTTTTTTGTTTTTTTTTTGTTTGTTTATTATTGGTTTGTTTGAATCTCCAGATAAATCGGATTAACTAATTTAGAATTTCGGGTATTTCTTTTTTATCTTTCTGTCCACGTTCTTTAAACAGCAATATTTTTCAGCAACATGATATTTCTCTTTTTGATTCGGTTTAAAGAGATCTGTGTTGTTATTTATTTCTCGGGTATTCTTGGCTATGCTTGGGGATCCGTATTTATTTGTTGATTTTTGTTCCTACTTAACGGAATTGAACGCAGTTGCATGATATAGGTGACATATCAGGATGAGAACTGTAGAACTTGACATACATGCTTAGGCAAAGTTTGAAGAACGTAATGTCTATACGACAACACAGATGAAATTAATATATAGAGTGTATGGTTTGGTTTTTTGTAAATCAAATAATCATGCTGTTTGTTCTCAGTTAATTTGTATGACCATGATTATTGTTGTATGTTGCATGGGGCGATCGTTGTCCGAATATTGGTTCCGGTGAGGGATAGATGACATGTAAAACATATGCGCTCCGCTCCCTGTCCAGCATAGGAATACAATAGTTAGATAGGGCTGGGAATCGTTAATCTTGGCACGAGGCTTTTAGGTTTGTTTTTGTTTTGGAGTTTTCGGTTGTTTTCTCATATCTTTTCGGACCTTCTTTCGGTGTGGTTTGGTTTAATTGAGATTTTTCCGACCTAAAATTTTGAAATAAAGGGTAACTCATTCTTCACATGGATAATCTCAATTTTTTTTTTATTTTTTAAAGCTCATGTTTTCTTGCTTAAGTTTGTAATTGGTGGTCCGCATGGGTATCCTTTTGTTCTAACAGGTAGCTTGAACCAAGCTCTTGCAGGGTCAGAGTGTATTCCTTGGGGAGCTATATGTTGATTTTGCATTATGGGTGGCCTGGTTTCTTTCATTAGTCTCTCTCTTAGACCTCGGTATCTGGGGAGATCTCAAACATTCAGATAGAGGTTTTCATAAGTGTCATTGCCTAGGATTCATGAATGCCTTCAGTTCCACATTTGGTTCGCTTCTACCAACATGATGAAATGAGTTGGGGTTTGGCATATGCGCAATAGAGTTGGGAAATTATATGGGTGTTAGGGTTTGATGTGACCAGCCGATTGATCGGAGGGGGGCCTCTGCGACCGCCCGTCTAGCTCAAATTAGGGCTAAAGTGGAGTGTTGCATGTCATGGACCGCTCAACCACATGGATTGCATCATTAAGCCTACTGGTTGTCAACAGGTGGCCCCATTGGGGAAGTCTTACCGCTCTGCAGAGGTGCAGTCGGTGTATTCTAACGCTTAAGCCGATAGGGTGGCATGGCACGGCAAATAGTTTATGAGAAGGAGATCTCTAAGTACAAAGAAACTGTATTCCGAATAAAATTATTTTTTTGTCACATCCTGCCCGTGAAAGAGGAATTGTTTTATTAAAAAACTATTATTACTTACTTGAAAGCATCTAATTGTTTGCCAAATGTCTTCTTTCGGAGTTTAACGAGCCGTCAAGAATTGGCATTCCTTAAACCAAACCAACCAATCAAAGAACAATAGTTTTGACCTTTTAGCGACTAGTCATTTATGGCATTTAGATAAAACACAGACATGAGTAACGGATGTCTTTTAAAAATGCCCAACCTCCAAAGAATGTCATAAAATAGAAATAGAAATGTGATCTCAATTCACCGATTTTGTTTTTTTTAATACTGATACTTATCCCGCACTTTCGTGTATATCTATATCGGCATACATATACAGTATGTTTTGATTTTGATTTGATTTTTTGTTCTTGTTTTATGGCATATCAACCTCAATGGGTCATTTAATGCCAACTACGTTTTTGAAATGAATTGGTGATAATGTTTAATTTTCTGAAGATTTTTTGTTTTTGACATATTTTTTGTGAATGGAACTTTTAGGTGATTCTTTTAAACAATATTTTTTGTGTTTTCATCATTTTTTGGGGGAAGATTTTTAGATTTTGTTGTAGATGTGTGCTTCTTTTATGTATCCAAGTAGTTTTTCTGGGTTTATTTGATAGAATATCTGTTTTAGATTTGTTGTTTGGTAGTATTTTTTTTCGTATTTGTTTAGGTTGCTACATTCTGTTCAAATGTGTTTGATTGTGTAGGGTTTTTGGCATGGTATGCAATATGGGGCTGCTTCTTTTTTGAGGAGGTATGAATGGGTAATGTATGAGTGTCCTATTCTTAGTCTGGATAATATTACTTCTTCTTTTCTGGATATTTTGGTTTGATTTATTTGAAGTTTTCCTATTTGTGGCATTATTTCATGTAGTTTGTTGTTTTGGAAGTTATTCCAATAATTTTGCCATTTTTGTTTTGTGTATATGTTTATGGTTCTTTTTAATTCTGTAAAAGGTATTTTAAAGTGTGTATCAAGTGGATTGTTTTTAGCTGTTTTTGCTGCTGAGTATGTTTTCTATGTTGTGTTGCAAGATCTTGATGTGATTGCATTTTGTTTAAAATTTAGATCGATAGTGAGTGTTCAATGTTTGATATGATTACTTAAGAGGTACTGCAAATAGTTGATTTTATAAAAAGTATAATCTTAATTCAACACTCACACAGCCCCTATTTATCATATGGGTGCTAGAAGGCGGTGGCTGCAGGTTTACATTTCCTGGGAATGACGTTAAACTATCTGATGGTGAGGTTCCAGCTTTGGAGGTTTGGGGAATGTGGAGAAACCCTTCATCACCATTCCTCCCTGGTCCACTCTGACCCGGAGTGGTAGTACCTGTTAGGGTCCCATCTATGGGTTAAATAGAAAAGCATGAGTTTATAAAAAAAAGTGTATTATCCATTAAGAATTGATTTATTTCAAAGCTTTATCGGCATTAAATGACCCAATGTGGTTGATATACCGTAAAACAAAAACAAAAACAATCAACATTCACATTTTCTTTATTTCCTTCTTTTCATCTTTCCATAGTGTTGATTGAAACAAATCAACGTTATCGCTTCTACGCACCTATTTCTTCTCTGTTTTCCCCCCATCTCTTTTTTTCTTATAATAATCTTTCTTTGTAATATATCCTTTTTCTTCCCTTTCTTTATGAAAACGAAATGGTCCATTTTTAGCTAATGTAACAACCACCATAAGAAATAAAGATTTGGTGGATAAACACCAGATAATCAGGATTTGCATTTTTGCTTTTCATCTTGGACGATTTGGACGGTCTCATTGTTAAGCAACACGAGTATTCATAAGAATAGAAATTTGATCTCAGTTCACTGATTTTATTTATACTACTGATACCAATTGAGCTTGAGTATATATCTACATCGGCATACACAAACATTTTTTGTTTTGTATGTTGTGTTTCGAGGTCTTGAGATTTCCTTTTTGTAATGTTAGATCCACCGTTAGTGTTTAAAATTGGTTTATTGATTGAATCAAATAAATCCCTTAAATATAAAAAAAAAACACAAATAATAAAACAAGTATAAATTTCATAGATAATCTTCTTTCGGGGATTTTCAAGAATCTTCTTTTACTAATTCCTTTTTTTTTCTTTTTCTATTCATACATTTTTGATAAACCGTTTTAAATCACAGTGTCGTAACACATGTTAAACTTCGCTTTTGCCTCATAAAAATAGATATTGTTTCATGCTTTTCAATGTAAATAATAACAAAATATTAAAGTAAAGATGCAAGCACAAGAGATGAAAATAGAAATTATACTTCAAATGAGATAAAAGATGATTGTGAAAATAAATAACAAAAAATAAGTCATTTTCAATAAAAGATTTCTTGGAAGAGAATCTGCTAAAGTCGTTCTGTAATTGTATAGATATATGAGGTAAGTAGTGGTTTTATGTGCATTTAGGCTTTTAGTCATTTTTGATGCGTGTTCGCTGGTTGTTTCTTTTAAAACCCATTATATGTGGTTTTCTTTCTTCTTGTTTGCTTGTTTTGTTTTGTTTTACGGCATATCAACCTCAGTGGGTCATTTAATGTCGATAAAGTTTTGAAATAAATCAATTCTTAATGGATAATACAATTTTTTTATAAATACATTTTTCTCTTTAACCCATAGATGGGACCCTAACAGGTACTACCACTCCGGGTCAGAGTGGACCAGGGAGCAATGGTGATGAATGGGGTGCTCCACATTTCCCAAACCTCGAAAACTGGAGCCTCACCATCAGATAGAGTTTAACGTCATTCCTAGGACATGTAGACCCGCGGCTATCGCCTTCTAGCACCCAGATGAGAAAAAGGGTTTGGGGCTTGCCATGAAGGCAATAAGGTTGGGAAAATCATATAGGTGCTAGGGGTTGACGTGACCAGCCGATTGATCGGAGGGGCCTCTCCGACCGCCCGTCTAGCCGAAGATAGGGCTAAAGTGGAGTATTGCATGTCATGAACTGCTCATCCACCTGGGCTCTATCCTTAAGCATCACGGGTCGCCACCCACGGCCAACAGGTGGCCCATTGGGGGAGTCTTACCCCTCTGCAGAGGTGCAGTCGGTGCATTTTAATGCCCCAGCCGACAGGGCGGTTCTTTCTTCTTGTGCGTTGTTAGGCTGAGAATGATTTTAAAAGGAAGTGAAAAGAAGAGACAAAGACAATATATATCTAAGTTTCAGACTTTTTCCTAGGTTCATAATTATTTCTTAGAGGAGATTTCCCCCAGAGCCAGATGATAAGGTGCGTTCTCAGTAAAGTCTCCGTTTTAGGCGAGGTTTACACTTGGCGCCAGGAATTGGTCCTTTTTCTCTGCACATGCACAGAGAGTTTTTTTTTTTGTCTGGGATATTGTTATTTTTTTTTCTTTTTCTATTAAGTCTTAATTATATATTGTTCCCACAGATTCTAAACATATTCTAAATATTAAGATTACTCCCAGGACCACTCTGAATATTAGTACCCGTTAGGGTCACATCTATGGTATTTCTCTGAATTTTTTGTAATGGGCTTGATACTTAGTAATATTTTTGATTATTCGGACTATGGTCCTCATCTTAATACGAAGATGAGAACAATAGTCCGAATAATCCAAATAATACTAATTCACATCTATGGGTTAAATAGACGAACAAATGAGTCTAAATTGTGTTTAAAATAAGTTTAAAAAATGTCCTTAAAAAAATTCAATACGCATCAAAAAGTATAAACCAAAAGGTCCTTGGCATAAGATAACCCAACAAGGTTTATCATGCCGTAAAATCTAACCCACCAACACGTATCGCAACATGAATTAAAATTTGGTACACCGCTACATATCTACATACTTTTACGATGATAGTGGCATCTTTCAGTAGAACAATGTGTACGGCCACACATCACGGTTTGTAAAGGAGCATAAAGATAGACTGAGTTGATTCTGGCAAGAAAACTACCCGAGCCACTATCGAGTAAAACAATTATGGAATCTTTAATACTATGTTTGTTTTGCAGAAAACCCGAAAATCTAAATGGCAGCAGTTAAAGAATATTCGACGCCCCAAATCCCAGGGGTGAAGGGTACAGGTATTGTAGTAGAATATATGTTAATCAGATTAATTCCATTTCACAGAGCAATAACACACGGAATGGAGCGGTTATTGCACACACACACACAAACCACACACACACACACACACACACACACATATAATATATATATATATATATATATATATATATATATATATATAAAGTAAACTACAGACACGTGTTTCGAGGTATCACCTCTCATCAGTGCAGTTATACCGTTTTTTTAGCAGCTACCTCTGGCCGGGTTTGAGACCGAACGAACTTATGCTCGCCAATCCTCTTACCCATACGGCCACAGTCAGCTGCCAAGTATAGCAGGCTATTTACTCGCTACATTTCTAAGCGGAAATGAACTCACCTAGAGGTCTCAAACTTTATGTAAACAAAGTGAGTCTTAGCTGAACGCCGAATACGGTGAATTTTGCAACTAAATCCTTCTAAATAAAGTGCTCAACCACACACAAACATAGTTAATACATTTGGATATATTAATGAATGAAGAATGCTAATATCATTAATAGAACATCTATATCTGTTAGACATAAGGTGAACAGTGCATGGCAACTGTTAGTTTCTCGACTATATTTTTTTGCATAATCACTTGGTTTAAAAATCGCAGATGCGAGAAACTTGCCGTAATGAAGAGCCGTTGACTGTCTTCACTACCTTATATATATATATATATATATATATATATATATATATATATATATATATATACAGATCTCAAAATTAATAAAGTAACATATGGTAACTACTTGATAAAAAACCTTAAACTAGAGCACACTTCTCAGAATGCCCGACAAATTAAATCAAACATCCCATCATGCCTTACACAACCGTATATAATATATACCACGTTGGAACCACTTGTTCTGGTATTAAATTGACAGTTCTACAGCGCCATTGATTCCAGGTCTAATGATATATACATCCTATATCACAGATACTGAGGACTCTTTACTATATATATATATTTATATATATATATATATGCATTGAAAAATATTAAATGTGTGTGTATGTGTGTGTGTTTTGAAAAGGGGAGAATTTAATTATTGCATACTTACGTATATAAAAACCTGGTCTTTGTAACATTAGAGATAGATACAAATATATTTTTGAATCATGAATAATTTTTTATGCGTATGCATGAGCTAACATTATTCCATACATCGTGTGTGAATTGCCCAGAATTCGATGTCAACCATATAGGTGTTTTTCCCCATTTCTCATTTTACCTTCTCCATATTAACACTGAATTAATTCTCACTCAATTACACGAATAAAAATCGTGTTGACCTCGAAAAACTTGAAATTATAAGACATATTTATTCACATTGAAAACATTTTTAAAAAAACATTCTGCTATTGTCCCCTGTCAGCCTGCTGAGATATCTAACTTTTTATTGACTTGAAAAAATGCCATGGGGCCCGATACGTGAATAATATGGGGAATCGGTTCGTGCAATTCAAAACCTTTTATTATTTTGATAGAATACCTGTGCGTATTTGGTAAATTATTTGTGTATCAAGTGGCAGCAATTCCAACATTTATCTCATAATCATTTTTAAGATAGCTAGTGGTTATGGACTTGAGGCTGTGTTATTGCAATTGTCCAGGACTCTTCTTAGTATTCTAGCCAATCTTAATAGTGTTAAGATTGTTTTGATTCGTCCTTTGGTATCCAACCTCAATTTTTCTTCTATTTCTCATAACAAAAAAACAAAATGTTCCATTAGGTGAGGTGACGACACTCATAAAAAAATAAGAATTCGGTGGATAAGCAACAACAGATAATCAGTATTTACATTTTTGCATTTCGTCTTGGAAGATTTGTATGGTCTCATTTTTAAGCAGAGGTGTTGCAAGATGATAACAGTTGTATAATTAAGGAACACGAGTATTACTATATAGACAAACGTTGTCGGTAAGACCGCACGGACAACCAATTCTTCCTACTAAAAACAGTAATCCTTCTCCTATATTTTCCGTTCAAAATTATCAAGGAAATTTATAGCTATAGTTTTGCAAGAAGAAAACGGTCTTACAATTAAGAACCAGAGGATTACTAGGTACTCTTTACGGAGAACCGTCCTGGCCTCCTGCCTCAAAAACCGCTAGCTGCTGAAAGAAAAACACTAGCTACGATTGGTGTCCGTAGCCAAAGCGGTGTTACATGAAAAATAAAACTAGGGTTAGGTTTAGGTTTGGGGTTATTTTAATGGGAAAATAAATAAATAATTTGAGCTCTGTTTTTTCTGGGTCACCCTGTATACACGGTAACCCAGAAAAACAGAACCCAAAAATTTTGTAATAAAACTTAATTTTAACTAGTGGGGTTTACGGTTAGGGTTGGGTTTTTGGGAAAAACGCTGGTTGTTTTTTTTAGGGAGGAGGTTGCAAGTGACACCATATCGGCTCCGGATTTCAATCGCAGCTGGTGATCTTTTTCCAGCAGTCACCGGTTAGCGATTTTTGAGGCAGGATGCCAGGACGGTTCTCCGCGAAGAGTACCGATTACTATATATATATATATATATATATATATATATATATATATATATATATATATATATAGCATTTAAAATGAAGAATCGTATCTGAGAAAACACAATGATGTATTATCTTCGTGTATTCTTAATATGATTCGCCTTTTAAAATTTGCAATTTTATTTTGCAGTAAAAAATGTTTATATATATATGAGAGAGAGAGAGAGAGAGAGAGAGAGAGAGAGAGAGAGAGAGAGAGAGAGAGAGAGAGAGAGAGGTGTGAGTATATTAACGATACTTGATTTTACCGCCCGATAGTAGAAGTAAAGATCTGGAATTGTGGACCATCAGTTGTCCAATAAGTTCTTGAAATAGGAGAAGCATATCACTAGCATGCACATACTTTATATCATAGAGATAAACTATATGCAGAGCAGTAGCTCTAGAAAGGTTGCTCGAGATTATTGTTAGTTTAATGGGAAAATAAATAAATGATTTATCAGTCAAGAATTGTTGCCCTTTGATCATGTTAGACTTATAGGAAATAACCGATTTTTTATATTCGTTCTTATTTAGTTTCGTTAGTCTTTCTAATTTAACATACGCACAAGGGGTGCAAACTTTTGCTGGTCTAGATAATATATTGAAATAATTTATTATAAATTATTTAATTTTCTTAAAATGTCATCACGTCATTATTTCTAATAACTTGAACTTAACTAATCAAGTCATTTTAGAATTTAATAAAGATAGACAGCTCTTTCAACTGTTGCACATGGAAATCTAATAGATTGCAATGGAGTTTAGAGGTACCTTTAAGGGACCGGTTTAGAGTTTAGAGGTACATTTAAGGGACCGGTTGGCTACAAACAAAATTTATATCTAAAACATCCTGACAGTATCATTCGTACAAAAAAATAACCTTTTTATATAATTGTTTTATTTGTTTGAATTTTACAGAGAAAGTTTGATATTTTATAGTATTTTATGGTATTTCGACAAGAAGGTGCCCGAGTTCGACAAAAATCACCTGAAGAAGACCGGAGGGCATCTTGCCCGAAACGTTGTGCATATAACTATAGAGATGAGGACAACAGTCTGAAAAAATCGTATTTATACAAAATAAGTTGTTTTTTTAATGTTAGTAATATCTTGTTAAAGGCCTCACTAATTAACTAAGTGATCCGACTTTACGTGAACCTATCTCTAACACGCCCTCATATATACACAATTAATTGGAAGCATAAAAACCCGTAGTATATATCACTAATCAAATTAATATATTTTTCTATAAACGAATTTTGGTTTTCAATGTCCTCTTTTCACTGAAAAGAAATCATAGAAATATTTGAAAATCTTAGATATCCATTCCTTTGTTGATTAAAATATAACAATCATTAATTTTCCAATATTTTATTTTTTTCTATCAATTATCATAAAAGCGTGGCTTTTTTTCTTCAACTTCCAACAAATAAAATAAAATAAATCTCTATGAAGTTGACTTGAAATTAGACAAAGAATAGATTAAACTAATGGATTTTGGAAATTCATACAAAACCGCCGATGACAAGACCTAATAAATCTTAAAGAGAGGAATGTACTATGTCAGAGATTTATTAAGTTATGTATGAGACGAAAAGAGCGGGAAATTAGATGTAGAAATGCTATATAACTGGATAATGTATATCTCCGCCATGGTCTTCCGTTTTACGTTTATTGTGTTATTTAAAAGGTCTCGAACAGTGACTGATAGTGCCGGTGGAAATTACCCTACATGGCAGGACTATCAGATATATGAGTAATGTCTTTATTTATACAAAAACACGCAAGTATATTTTGGCAGTATTTTTTATGCATGTTTTGTTGAACTTATAAATTATGTATTCTTATAAACTCCTGCTTTTACTGTTTTTTTTTCAAGGGAAACATCTTTCCAATTCCACACCTGATGATGGCATTAAGTAGTGCAGAAAGTATTCGTGTTAGAATATTTGGTGGATTCAATTTCACT
>CM042141.1:47072367-47084867 GCA_023376005.1 Doryteuthis pealeii | reverse complement strand
TCCTATCTATCTATATTATAAGTCTGTTCCTATCTATCTATCTATCTATTTATAAGCCTGTTCCTACCTTCTATCTATAAGCCTGTTCCTATCTATCTATCTATCTATTTATAAGCCTGTTCCTATCAATCTATCTATCTATCTATCTATCTATCTATCTATCTATTTATAAGCCTATTCCTATCTATCTATCTATATCCTATCTATCTATCTATAGCCTGTTCCTATCTATCTATCTATCTGTTCCTATCTATCTATTATCTGTTCCTATCTATCTATCTATTTTATAGTCTGTCCTATCTATCTATCTATCTATCTATTTATAAGCCTGTTCCTATCTATCTATCTATTTATAAGCCTGTTCCTATCTCTCTATCTCTATAAGCCTGTTCCTATCTATCTATCTATAAATCTGTTCCTATCTATCTATCTATCTATAAGTCTGTTCCTATCTATCTGTGTTCATACCCATATGTCTATCTAAATGTCTTTATGAGGGCATTCCTGACCTTCATAGGGGGCGTATGTGTCTCCTCGTTTATATATCTGGTGCTTAACTATTTTCATGTATACAAGATAAAATTAAAGGGTGTATATAATTATATAGCCTTAAGTTGGACACAAGGATATAAGTACTAAGGACTGTAGATCAATTCCGTATTGGTCTGGAAGATAAGCTTTCTAATCTTTGTTCAAAGGTGAAGTATATGGATGTGTTTATCGGCGTGGATATGTGATTGAAGGTGTATGTGTAGGGATTATGCTATAATATCAGCTCAAGTTTTTTTCTCTTTCTATCTTTAATGTATATACAGATACAGGTGTGTGGGGCAAATATTCGTACATATACAATTTCTTTAAATTTCTTTTTATTTCCAACTAAGTAATAAAGGTACTTTTCATATAATTAGATGTACATTAACTAAATACTGACAGGACCTGTGGATATACCACAGTATGATAATTTAATTGATACGTTTTGATACGTTTACTGAAGAGCTATTGTAAATAGTTCAATGAGTTAAAAGTAAAATAATTTTGATTTAACTCTCTCACTCTTTCTTAAAAGAGAGGTTGTAAAATTAACACTGATTTGCGATAAAAATATGAAGGAAGACGTTTAAAATATCTACACTAATTTACCGACGAAGAAGAGACAAAACATGACCCGAAAATATCTCTTGGACTGGAAATTCATCTGACACTAGCTCGCTAAAACATAGCGTAAATTAAGGCACGAACTGGGACGACATAAGTTCCAAATTACTTAAAATACATTCCGTAATTTACAATTTCAATATTACAAAAAAAAAACAAAAACAAACATGCAACTTTTTTTTTTCAATTCATTTTAATTTTACGTTGGCATTTAGACGCAGGATCATTTGGAAGGTTTCATTTTCTAAATTGTGGGAAATAAAATGGGACAAATAAGAACTTTACGATTAAGCATCAACAGATAATCTGATTTACATTGTTACATTGCATCTTGAATAATTTGTAAGGTTTCATTTTAACCAGAGGTTGATGAATGATTATAACGGACGGAGGATTTTGGAACAAACATAAAAATATATAATTGTATAGAAAACAGAAAATTGATTTAATAGAAATAAATCTCATTTGATTTAGTGGGTGAAAAAAGTAATCGTACAGCACAAAAACGGTACATGATACTATTTCTCTGAAATTTGATATGAGGCTTGATGATATCCCCCGGCCTTCTCATTCTTAATATAATTAACACAGCTTAACGCCTCTACCCCAGATATGGTGAGCGAATGAGAACAGGATACCCCCGTGGACAATAAAGGGTTAGGTTCAAAGTTCCGTGATGGTTCCGATTAGGAAAAGAAGGTTCCTGAGTTTGAAAAGAAGCTTCCCGAGTTCGAAAAGAAGTTCCCGTGTTCGAAAAGAAGCTTCCCGAGTTTTGAAAAGAAGCTTCCCGTGTTCGAAAAAGAAGCTTCCCGGGTTTGAAAAGAAGCTTCCCGAGTTGAAAAGAAATACATGAAGAAGGCCAGAGGGCACATCTGCCGAAACGTTGTACAGATAACAATAGAGAATGGGGACAACAGTCCAAATAATTCAGATAATACTGATTATATAATATTCATTTAATAGTTTGTACAATAGCCATTATTCACTTCTACAGCAATCAACCACTTCTCTCAAAGATTTCCAAATTGCAATTGGCATTTTGTTCCATTCTTCTTCGAATGTTGTCCGGGATCCAGATGTTTGTTGGAGCTCTCAGTTTGATCTAACCATTCAAATACCGCCCAAATTATCGATTGGGTTTAAATCCGGGGACTAACTTGGCTATTTCAGGATATTTAGATTATTTTCAACAAGACATTACTTCGTAGATCTTGCAGTATGCTTAGGATCATAATCTATTGGGATGATCTAATCAGGAGGAAGTTCAAGTTTCTTTCAGATTTTTAATCTCACGTTTGTTTATACTTGTCCATTTCGCACAGAGACTTTTCGTTAACCTTTATATGCTACAATCCATCTATCTCTCTTCCACAAAGTTTACTATTCTAGACATTTAAGTGTCGGTCTTTTACGCTTGCTCGTAAAACAAGACATTCATATAAAACTTGCTCTTTAGTGACCTGTTATTAACCGTGGAACAAGTGGTTTTACTGGGTTTAAAACAACGTCAAAGAAAGCGCAAACGTCACACGAAAGCAATATCATATGCACATGGTAATTTTGCCAATATACTATGAATCATTCGGACTGATTTATCGTTTTGATAATTTGGTTTCGACGATATTGCACTTCGGGCTTCGATATTATCAAAGTTTTAGATATTTTAATTACATGCCCCGGATTATTTAGATTATCTTTATCATTTAGTTTTGATATCTCATGTATCCAGGCGATCTTTAGTCTTTCTTTAGATTTTCTGAAGTATAATGAATCCTCACTATAGATTATTATATTTCCATTACAAATTTACATATGCATCGGGAGATAACTTTATATCATTTAGACTCACCCTCTTTATCTTTTTTATAAACTTTTCCCCCTCCACCTAAACTTTCTTCCTTCTCTGATTTACATAATGCTATTTCTCTCTTTGCCGATCTTTTAATCTGAACTCTTCAAAATTACTCCTTTTTGTGTTTCCTTTGTTTTTCTATCATCTTTCCTCGTTGTTTCACTATTATCCTTACGAGGGATTTTCACAGTACACTGTAGTAAGACTAGATCAGGTAATCGGTCTTTCTTCTTCTTCTTCTTCTTCTTCTTCTTCTCTCTCTCTCTCTCTCTCTCTCTTTCATATATATATATATATATATATATATATATATATATATATACATATATATATAATAATATATAAATATATATATATATATATATATATATATATATATATAATAATATATATAAAAATCATTCAATGGACCTATAAGTTGGTATTTGATAAAATTATCCTATAGCCAGGTAAGTTTGGGATGATTCTATTTGGGATCATCTATATCCTCCGTATGTCCATATTGCATACTCATGCAGTTGCAAATTTATATATTTATGCGTGTATTATTGCAACTCCCCAAGACAGCTTAATATAAGATAATTAACAAATCAATTATATAGAGAGTAATATTAGATACATTTCCAATAGTAAATAACTATTTTGTAAAATATTTTTAATGGCTATCTGACGAAACTAGTCTCATTTATGAAGGTACAGGCCGATATAAATTCATAATAGCCAGATGAAATTTGTTGGGATTTTCTAAACTATATATATATATATATATATATATATATATATATATATATATAATATATGTGTGTGTGTGTGGGGGTTACCAGGGTAGTTGGTATTAGGATATTCTAAGTTAGACCTTTCTTCCAACAGTGGAATATTAGAGTTGTTCAGGTCTAAGTTGAGAGTTCGGTGTTCAGTATCATTGATCAAAGCAATATATTTGGTAAATAAATAGGCTTAAAAATTGGCTATTTTGCGGTTATAGATCTATTTCTACCCACATGCATCTGTGTATACCTATGAGTTTTATCAGACCGCAAACTTTATTGAAATGGTTAACAGAAACTCATGGGTTTATATTATTTTACTGGTTTCGGTATCAGTATTCTCATCACATTAAGGACCAGCGTTTATGACCAGGATGAATTAAGTAGGTATTGGTGTCAGTCTGGGTGTTTTTCTTCCCTCAATAAATTCTCAATCGGAGGTATCAGCCACCTTGCCCCAATGGGTTAAATAGTAGGACTGACTGGGCTCTTACAGCTTGAATTGGTAACAGTCTAGGAGAAGAAAAAACTCTAAATTCAAACCTGTTAAAACTCCGCTTGAGAAATTGCCATTTTGTCATATGCTGTTCTTGCGGATGGAATCATATATATATATATATATATATATATATATAATATGGCTTAATCGAAGTCGAACCTAATTTTTGAAAGTTAATTAATTAATAATTAATTAATTAGCGGGATTACCTATTTAAATGTAAGGCTAAACAAATCGAGAAAAATCAATCTCTGTATGTACATTTCGGCCTCTTAGGCCTCATCAGCAGAGCTATAGGTACGAAGACCGCCCCGTGTGCGATTCGAAACCTGACTATCAAGCTGACAGGCAAGCATCTTACCTCCACACCAATATATGTGTGAAATAAAAGGAACTTAATCGACAGTGTGAATTTGATATATTGAAAAAACAATGATGTTTATAAATGCATGGGATCATCAGGAGAGAATGTGCAACCGTTTATATATATATATATAATATTATATATATATATATATATATATATATGTGTGTGTGTGTGTGTGTGTTGTGTGTGTGTTGTGTGTGTGTGTGTGTGGTGTGAATTCATGTTTCTTTTTAAATCTAGATCTGAGTAAAAAAAGCAAAAGAAAAAGAAAAATAGTTGACTCAGCGGAAAATTAGAATTTAGTTTGCCAATACCGTATTCCCCGCATATAACATTTTCGCTAGCAGTAGAGCAGGGAGATTTTGTTACTGAGGTGAAAATCCACACCTACCTTCAGACCCTCACTTTACCACACAAAAGATTACCCAATCTATGCTACTCATACGCTGAGTTGGCGGGGAGCACTATCGAACTTGGAACCTTGCGATCCCAAGGCAGATGCTCTACCGACTGAGCTAAACCTACCTCTAAACATACAGTACTTATGTGTAATACCGTTAAGCGAACTTCATGAGCAATATCGACATCTTGTACTTCCATGATTAAAGGTCTTAGACAGCACTACATCAGGAGATTAGATTCATCATACGTTATATATCAGGTAAGGAATAGATGTTCTCTTTTGAATAGTCCATGACAAGAGGGGTCATATTTGATATGCTATCAATTTGAGCATTGTCGAATAAACCATGTGCCAATTTTCGCCGGTGTCATTTCTCGAAGAGAGGATAAAAAAAAAACTAAATAATATATATATATATTGTATTATGGCCCAGCCTTATGGTGTTAACTTATACTGCACCAATGACGTTTCGATATATGTTGACCTGCGTTATTCACTCATCAGGAGCGATTCCGACTGCCGAAATTGCAGTATTATGGACATAAGATACATCGGTCGGTCATGACCTTTTTCTTCCTAACGTCCGAGTGAAAATTTCTCTCCCGAAATCGAATCGACAGGTTCAATACCGACTGTGAATGATAGTCCCAATCATTTGTTTAGTGACAGATGACATTCGTTAAACGAAACCATTGTTATTGTTGACGATCAACGTCTTTTTTTCTATCTTTCTTTTTTTTTTTTTAGACAGCATTCGTTTCCTCTAATCTTCATTCCGCGATTCTTGAGCCATGAATCATTTCAAAATAAAATCCTCCCCCATCATCATTAGTAATATTCAGCATCACCTTGATATTCCTTTATTGTATTATTTTGTGTGTGTGTATATATATATATATATATATATATATATATATATATATATATATATATATAGATACAGATATATTTATTATTTTTTTTTTTTCACCAACTCCTCTGCACGAGCAGGATGCAACACAAGGTCAATTTCTTAAGCGGAGTTTTAACAGGTTTGAATTCAGAGTTTTCCTTCTCCTGGACTGGTTGCCTATCCATGGTTAAATAGCCCAGTCTGCCATACTATTTTACCCATAGCTGGAGGGAGAATTTGGATTCATACCTTTCCCAAGGGTATTAGCGCTATGTGAAATCCAAACAGCTACGTACAGGAATTGAACTCGGGTCGACGAGTCCATTTCCTTCGACTCTAACCATTAGACACGCGCCTCCATATTTTGTATATATAGTGTATATTTCGGCAGCTAGTTATTGTGTAGCCATGTTTGGTTAAAGGCGTGCAACAGTTCTTGTGATTATCTTTTTTTTTCTTTCGTGCCAAATTATTTTCGGGGTCCAAGTAATTATCCTAAATACTTTCACATCCCTGATGCTTCGGGATTTATGTTGGTAGGTATTTTTTGCTTTTGTTTAGTGTGGGTGCGAGTTATAATTTACTTGGAAGTGTTATTACTTGGTATGATACTTTGGTTGTTTAATAGGTTATACCGGTAAGAGATTCCATTATCAATGTGAGTTTATTTTTAATACTAATGGCTTCTAGGATATGGAGATATTTTTTTGTTCTTGTAATATAGGATGTTAATTTTGTAATAAGATCTCTTAATTACGCAAAGCACCTACACCAATAATTTAAAGCCTTTAAATTGAATAACCTCACATACAGCGAACATGATTTGTATCACTATCATCAAAATATACGATATTCTTCTTAGACTTATTACTATTATCATTAATATTATGGAAAGTTTTTCACTGAAGGTCTTTCACTGGACTTGGTGACAGCAAGTCTTCTCAGGTCTCCAGGACTTTTCTGACATCAGCAAACTGTTAATTTTCACGATTGTTCCTCTGATTTCCATGTCCTCCAGTCTCCTTTACTTGGTAACTGTCAGTTCTCCCTAGAAGCTAAATTAATAAGTGCCGTACTAAATGTCTACCTATCCTATTTTATATATATATATATAATATATTATATATACATATATACATATATATATATATATATTATATATATATTAGCGAGAGAGAGACATTATCCATGAGAGTTGGCCTTACCTAAATACTAATAGCATGCAATTGTATTTATATATACAACAAAATACCAGTTTTCAGTGTAAACGTAAGCTAATTTGACATATTGATATTAAAAAAAACTGATTTTAATAAAAATGATTATTGATTTCTAATTGTTTGGTTTTAGAAGAGTAAAAGAATGAGACTGTAATTTTTCTTTATTTGCTATTTTACTAAATAGAATTAGGAAAATTTAGCATTGAAAACGGAAGTGATGAAAGAGTAAGTTTCAGTTGTTCTATTTTCCGACAAATCTTTTTATCTGAATTCTTAATTAGTTCATTAGCCTTTCTGATTTAATCTAACATTTAAACTTAAATACTTGACCGGAGGGTGCATATATTGCTAGTATATATAAAAGAGAGAGAGAGAGAGAGAGAGAGAGAGAGAGAAAGAGAGGAGAGACTAAACAAAGAAGCATATGTGACTTCACACATACATAAATATTGACTAATTGGATATGCCGACAAAGAAGCATACGGCGTCTCCACAACCACATCACACACACGCATATATATAATTTTCAAAGAGAAAAAACTTAAAACCGTCGTACGGTTTTTTCTTTTGTTTTTCTATGTTTGAAAATTAAATATTCCTCTGTATTTAATCTAATTATTGATTATTATACATTTGAACTCTCTTTAGGTTTCATAAAAAAAACCTTTATGAATATACGTTTGCACCTAAAGGAGCATACAATATGTTTATACAGTGAGATTTGAGGATCCCAGGTGGAATCATCCCTTACTACCAGTCATTTGGATACCATATATATATATATATATATATATAGAGATAATAGAGAAGAGAGAGAGAGAGAGGGGAGAGAGAGAGAGAGAGAGAGAGAGACAGAGACAGAGAGAGACTAAACACATATACCGACAAAGAAACATACATGAACTCTATTACAACATTACACACGTGTCTGCGTGTGTGTGTCCGTATGTGTGTATAGTATTTGAAGCTGAGCAATGTCATTCGTAATATTATATTATTCATCTTGAGATTCTTATCATTATTATAGTAGTATTAAGATATCACTGTAAACGCAAATTCCTCTGAATTAGCGCTATATTCCATCCATGATACGAAGTATTCCTATAACTGATCCTTTCTCTCTTATTCATATTCTTTTGACAAAAAGGGATCAATTCTGACAAAGCAATGTCCGCCGAACCCAAAAGGTTATACAAAGGGAAATCGGTTTTTGTAAAACAGTAAATAACCAAAAACAACACTTCAACAAGGTTATCTGTCATGATGGGTCACATGACCGAACTCATCTTTTCATAGTTGAGGTTTCGTGTTGGCTACTTGTCGAAGTAAATCACACATTCAAGATTTCTTGACCTCCAGATTAACTCAAGCATATGATGAGACGTAGATTTTACAAGAACGTGGAATTTACAATAAAAAACAACAAAAACCACCAGAACAAAAACAATAATAACAATAATAATAGTAGTAATAATAATGATAATAATAACAATAACATTTATCTGGACCTTGCCAGAGAACAATAATAACAATAATAATAACAAATAATCTCGGCTCCGGACATGGAAACAAATGAGCAGAAGCCAATAATTGGCAGAGAACAATAAATAATAATAATAATAATAATAATAATAATAATAATAATAATAATAATAATAATAAAATATCAAGAGACCTTACCAGAGAACTGAAAAAGTTATGGAATAGGAAAGTGAAAGTGATACCAATTGTAGTTGGTGCACTTGGAATAGTCCCAAATTGATTGGAAAAGGTCTGGAAAGTTTGGAAATCAGAGGAAGGGTTTAAACCATTCAGAACACTGCACTGCTGCAATGTGCCTGAATACTCAGAAGAGTCCTGGAGACCTCAGGAGACTGGCTGTAACTCACACTCCAGTGGAAGACCATCAGCTAATGCTGATGTGAAAAACTCAAAAGGGGCAAATAATAATAATAATAACAACAATAATAATAGTTTGTTGTTACTCAGACTCCAGTGAAAGATCATCAGCTAACACTGGTGTGAAAAACTCACAAGGAGAGAAATTTTATTATAATGGATATTATTTAAGTCTCTGTAACCGAAACAATGTGAACCATGACGTCACGATTCGCTTAGTTATCTAAGTTCTATTCTCAATCAATACGAAATAGTCATTAATTAATCTTAATTAGCATTTTATTAATAATTTTTCCATTAAAGTGTAGCCGAGTTAGACTTATCGCAAAACTGGCAATATTATGTGTTTAAAATCCTGAAATATGTCTTATATATCTCGAAGAAATAACGATTTACACAGTATAATTTGTATACTGATTTTAAGAAAACTGGGTTGGATAAATAATAATTTGCTGTTAGCAATTTTTAATACTATCATGCATTTCTTTAAAGGCAATTCTATATATAATTTCATATAGGAATCAATTAGAATAACATTAAAATAGGTTCAATATTTTTCATATTCGTTCTTACTTAATTTCGTTAGTCTTTCTTATTTAATATAATATTTTATCACATTAAAACTAATACGTATTACTAGTGCCCGGATATTTTGCTAGTAACAATGATTAATTAGAACAATTGTTGTAAATGAAGAAAGTATCGGTAGCTTAAAAATTGAAGACAAACTTCTAAAATAAAAAATAAAACTATAAGCAGGAGATTGTGGGTTATATATCTCGAAGAAATAACGAATTACATAAAATATGGTGGGAATAATTTGTATACTGATTTTAAGAAAAGAATAATTGGATAAGTAATTATTTGCTGTTAGTAATTTCTAATACTATCATGAATTTCTCATTAAAAGCAATCCTATATATAATTTCATATAGGGATCAATTAAAATAACATTAAAATATGTTCGATATTTTCATATTCGTTCTTATTTAATTTCGTTAGTCTTTCTTATCTAATATAATATTTTATCACATTAAAACTAGTACTTATTACTAGTGCCCGGATATTTTGCTAATAAAAATAATTAATTAGAAACCAATTGTAAATGAAGAAATTATCGGTAGCTTAGAAATTGAAGACAAACTTCTAAAAAAAACAAACTATGAACAGGAGATTGTGGGTCACACTGTATGAGAAACATGATCCAAAAGTTTAGATAACATTTCTCTGGAAACCGTGAAAACGTTTTGGCTCAGGACATGGAAACAAATGAGCAGAAGCCAATAACTATGATAGAAAAAACAACGAGTTTCTGATTGAGACTGACACCCGAAGCAAATAATCCAGATTCCTTGTCGGAAATGATTAAGATATCTACGGTGTGAACAGAAAGGAAAAAGGAAAAGAATGGAAAATATTCTAGAGATTTGCCAGTGAACTTAACACATAAGTCGCTGAGTCATTCTTATAATCATATCCTGTCTAATAATCCTTAAAAAGTTTCTATAAGTGTTTTTGAAAGATGTGGCGATTTGAAGACTGAATGAAGTAATCCAAACCAGTAGATTACGGACTATGATTACGAAAGAAAAAATGATAAAGAAAAATGAATCAGGATTATTCATATCCAAAGAAAAAAGTGGTTAAACATCTTTATATTAATACTCGTGTTCCTTAAAATTAAGATCGTTATCATCTTGCAATACCCTCTGATTTAGAATTATCAGTTTGACCCTCATATTCGACAGGTTTTTCAATTCTCTAGCAAGGTCCAGGTATTTGTCTATCTTTCCGTTTTCTTTCATCTTTTGCCTGTGATTTGCTGGAACTACAAAATATATCAGTTGTCAAGTTCTTTTTTTTGTTATTATTATTATCATCAGCATCATCATCACTATTATTATTATTATTATCATTATTTATTATCAGCATCATCATCACTATTATTATTATTATCAGCATCATCACTATCATCGTTATCATCACTATAATCGTTATCATCACTATCATCGTTATCATCAGCATCATCATTATCATCAGCATCATCAGCAGTATCACTATCATCAGCAGTATCACTATCATCATCATCATTATCGTTATCATTATCATCATCACTATTATCGTTATCATTATCATCATTATTACTATTATTGTCATCATCACTATTATCGTTATCATCCCCATCATCATCATTATTATTATTGTCATCATCACCATCATTACTATTATTGTCATAATAACTATTATCATCATCATTACTATTATTATTGATACATTTTTATTTTAGAATTTTTTATTGCAAAAACTTTTACCACAGTATATCAAACTACAAACGTATGACACCCTGTTTTTTTTATTTTTATTATGAATTAAATTGAATTGAGTAGCAATGATCAATTAATATTTAGGATTAACAATATACTGTACACATCAGTAGATAAAATTCATCTCGGTTTCTTTTCATCGGCAACTACTTACGATCATAAATTTAATTTTCGGTAGTTTTCCCTGATTATTAAGGAAATTATGTTTCTTTTTAGATTTACATTTTATTCGCTTGGTTTAGTTGGCTGGATTCTACGGCATGACAACCCTTGTTGGATTATTCTATACCGAAAACATGTTTCTTTATTCTTGTTGAGTATTCAACTTTTTACAGCATTTTAATAATATATTTCTATCTAACCTATATATGGGATTCTAACATGTAAAATCATTCCGGGTCAGCGCGAACGAGAGGGGCCGGGTTAGCTCAGTCGGTAGAGCGTTCGGCTAGAAACCACAAAGTTCCTAGTTCGATACCGGTCCTCGCCAACTCAGCGTATGAGTAGCACAGGGACCTGTGCGGTAAAGTAAGGAGCTGATGGTAGGTGTGGCGCTCCACCTCAGATGCTAAAACAATCTCCTTGGTCTAGCGCTATTGAAAAGGGGGTAGATTCCCTCGCTGACTGGCTGATACCGACTTTAGGCCGCCCGTTGACTTTACTTACTTACTACACACTCCCCAGAACTTCACCATTAGATGAAGTTTACCGTCATACCCAGGACAATAAGACGCTCAGCCACCGGCTTCTAGTACATAAAGGATAAAAATGTTTAGAGTTTATCGGAAGGGCAAATGGGTTGAAAAAAAACATAGGTGGTAGTGCCAGCCGATTGATTCCCTTCCCAACTCAGTCGTGCCTAGCTTTGTATTCTCGTCATGTTAGTTTGCTACATTCGCTTAATACATGGTTTATTATTATATTATTATTATTATTATTATTATTATTATTATTATTATTATTAGCAAATATATGCACCCTCCGGGTGCAAGTATTTAAGTTTTAATATGATAAAATATCATGTTAAATTAGAAAGGCTAATGAAACTGAATAAGAATTCAGATTAAAAATATTTGGAACAGAGGGGTATGATTGAAAAATAGAACAACTTTGAAACTA
>CM042141.1:47037367-47067367 GCA_023376005.1 Doryteuthis pealeii | reverse complement strand
GGACAATTCTGAATCCAAACCTGTTAAACCCTGCTTAAAATTCACCTTGTGTTGAATCCTGCTCGTGCGCAGTGGTTGGGTAAATTCATGGGGGTGTTGAGTAACCTCTTTATTGCATTATTCTTAGGTCAGCTTTATGAGTTCAAGAATGAATACAACAAAATATATTCGGCATTAAATAACGCAACAAGGACGGACATGTCGTTAAAATCCACCCAAGAACCAACCAACAAATATATTCAAACGCAACAGCGTGCGTGACAAGAAGATTATAGTTAATTTTAACAAATAGAGAAAAGCTATTTTTTTTCTGATTTAAAATTTTTTTTTTTTTAGGTGAGGCATGATAATTTGTATTATTTAGATTTTTCATGCTAAAATCTATTTGTAAGGCTTTTACAACATATCAGTTACATATATGCAGTCATTTTTGACGATATTTGTTCATTCACTAGCATCAATGATAATATGAACAGATTTATAGAACAGAGACAGCTGTGTCAACATGGCTACTGGAGAGAGGTATGACCAAAAGGCCGATCTCCAGGGTATGAAACTAAACTGCATTTGATTGTAAGACTCCAGTAATTGAAATATGGGTAGTGTAGACACCCCATCATTGTACTGATCAAATGATTACCAATAAAGGACTTGTGGCATTGTTACATAGCGCCTTCTTTACCGGCACTAAATATCTATATATTATATACTGGCTTCAAATTCACGGCCCTACTTTGTGTATCTGCATACGTAGCGGGTATCGTCACTAACCCTAGACGATATATATATAGTAGTCGCTTAATGAAATCTACAACACATGGGTATAGTAGGAGTGTTTACTTTATTTCTTCTTCTCGGCTGTACAAGATGGGTGGCGAGCGTTGACAATGAAATGACCGGAAGTTGACAATGACTGCTACTATTTAGATGACTGGCGATGTTGATGTAAAGGGGAGGCTGGTGGCGTCTCACCGCCCTTGGCCGCGACGGACCGTGTCGACGGTCGCTCCTTGTGCTATGTTCGCCGTCCGCTGTCTGACTGACTAACTCCTTGTCGGCTCGAACCCTCAGGCCTTTTATATTGATAGGTACTCCTACGCATCTTTATCTTTTGATCTGATAACGGGCATTTGTTATATATTTTCTTTATCTTCTCCCTGCTTCTTTGACCGGAAAGCCTTGCTTCCATTTTTAAAAACTTCTTTGTTCGCTTTTACCGGGAAGAAGTCCTTTGTCATTTTTGTCGTCTTTTCTTTGTTTAATTTAACGGGAAATTCCTATTTTCGTTTGTACAATATACAACAGCATGTCAGAATTTATTTTTGCTTCCGTATGGAACTAGGATCATATTGAGTCGGCATGTCAACATTTTGTTCAATTCATTCTTGAAGGATATTGAAAATTCTTTTTTTTTAACTCAATTTTTAAAACATTTTTGTCAACTAATTTTCTTCTACTTAGCCCATCGATAGGATGCTAACAGGTACTACCAGTTCGGGTCAGAGTTGACCTGGGACTAATGGTGATGAAATGGTACTCCACTCTACAAAGATCTCCAGAACGTCACTATTAGATACAGTAAACAAAATTGGATTAAGTTGAGAAAAACAACCTATGTTACGACTGTTAATAGCTTATGACAATAGAGAAATGTTACTCGGAATTACTTTGAATCTGAAATGAACTGAATTGAATTGCCACCAGGTAACACAGAATATTGACGAGGAAATATTTGCATTTGGCAAGTTTGGGGGATCGATTCTCATTGACACGCAATAAATGTCGCGAATGAGAAAATGTTTAATACTGAACGTTATTCGAAACGAGTATATTGCATAATATTCATATTCAAGGATCGTTCTGTTAGTTGCGCCTTCAACGTTACAAGTATTAGATTTGGTATAGATATATTTTTATTATTTAGATTCAACGCATTGATATTAAGGAAGATAAGGTTTATAACATCTTTTCTCTTCAATATGGCATGAAACCAATATTTTCGAAGAATCAACTGGGATTGTGCAGCTTGTCCCCTTCTCAATAGCTACCTTATCCAATGGTTAAGTCTCCTTTCCAGAATAGATAAGTGCCTTTGGTTAAGTTATAAATGATTGTTATCTAACCGACTGGATGAATGAACAACCTGCGATCGCAGATATTCGTACATTCAAATTCAATAGAATTTTCACGAAAATCAGTTTGAACTCATAGTGACATAATAACACAAAGAATACAACTATTAAATCTACTTTCCTTGATTTACTTATTAAATGTAAAAGTTGTCGGGGTGGCCTAAAGTCGGTATCAGCCAGACAGCGAGGGAGTCTATCCCCTTTTCACTAACGCTAGACCAAGGAGATTGTTTGTTTCTTTTGCATCTGAGGTGGAGCGCCAAACCTACCATCAGATTTTGATTCTCACTGTGGGGGGTAAAGATTTTGATTCTCACTGTAGGGGTAAAGATTTTGATTCTCACTGTGAGGGTAAGGTATACCTACCTACATTAGATTAAGCGGTGCTTAGTAAAGAAAAATGATGTTTGCTTGGTAGGTTAAAGAACAACGTATTTTGCCTAAATTATAGTTTTTTAAGTAAAAAGTAAAGTCGTCGGGGCGGCCTAAAGTCGGTATCAGCCAGTCAGCGAGGGAGTCTATCCCCTTTTCAATAGTGCTAGACCAAGGAGATTGTTTTGGCGTCTGAGGTGGAGCGCCAAACCTACCATCAGCTCCTTACTTTACCGCACAGATTCCTGTGCTACTCATTCGCTGAGTTGGCGAAGGCCGGTATCGAACCAAGAACCTTGCGACTCCTAGACAGGTGTTCTACCGACTGAGCTAAATCGGCCCTACACTTATTAAAAGGTAGTTTCCATTATTAGTTAACTAATTGCAATTAAATATGATTTAATGTCTAACAGAACAGGTAATTCAAATTTGACCCAAGAACTGTCAAAGTCAGGGATTAAATGACAATACACACACGCGCGCACACACACACACACACACACTCACACACACATATATATATCACAGGGCGGAGGACGCTTTTTGCTCAACACCCGTCTAGCACAGTATGGTGTGGGAACTTTATATTTTAAAGCCTGAGCAATGTCCTCATGGGCGCTGTCAAGCCACTGGCCCTCCAATCTTAGAAGGAAAACTGGTTACACCAAAGCCCACTAGATGAATGGTGACCAGCAATATACCTGATGTCCCAGAGAAGCCAAGCTGTTATAAAACAACGTGTGATCAGAATAAGGACCTAACTTGAGGTACACAGTGCACCGTTTGGGCTATGTTGTTTTGATGGAAAGAGTGGGCTTTGCATAGCGCAAGTAAAAAAAACATTTCTCTGAATGTTTGAGATGAGGCTTGAAGATTAGTATTATCTGTGTTATTCGGACTATTGTCCCCATCTTCATTGTTATTTGTACAACGTTTCGGCCGATATGCCCTCCGTTAAGTCCCCAAAATTCACACTCAATTGTCCAATTGGACACATGGCCTAGTGGATAAGGTAGTTAGGTTAAGACAGTTCTAAGTTACAGTTATCTCTGGAACCCGAGTTCAATCTTGAGTGAAGGCAGTTAGAAAAATAATTAACACAACTCCTACCCCAGCTATGGTTAACGGAATGAGAACAGGATACCCCCGTGGACTAAATAAAGCGTTAGGTTCAAAGTTCCGTGATGGCTCCCGATTACGACAAGAAAGTTCCTGAGTTCGAAAAGAAGGTTCCCGAGTCCGACAAGAAATACCTGAAGAAGGCCGGAGGGAATATCGGCCTAAACGTTGTACAAATAACAATGAAGATGGGGACAATAGTCCGAATAACTAAAAAATCTACTTTAAACAAATCGTAGTGCAGGTTGTTCGGCTGAGTAGTTCAGTATCTTTCTAATGCATGCATTAAGAGCGATATTGTCTTGATAGCATGCACAACGTAGGATGAAACAAGTCAATCACTGCTGACTGTCGTTGACCATTTCGATAAGAGAGTACTATTATATATATATATATATATATATATATATATATATATATATATATATATATATATATTAATAATCATCCACAAACACGTGTTTCGGCGTTTCACGCCTCTTCAGTGCGGCTAGACAACTATATCTGGCTAGGGTCGAACTCAGATTGACCGTTTGGTAGCCTGATATTTAATCCCATCGGCCAATGACAGCTGTAGCGGGACTGGTGTTTTTATGTATTTTACGGTCACTGAGAGATCAAATTTCCGGGGAAACGATCATTGTTATATTGCTTAGTAGTAAGAGTTAATTTAAATTACCAATTAGATAGCTCATACCAAATTTTTGGGAGCATATATTGATAAGTCATCCACAGATACGTGTTTCGGCGTTTCACGCCTCTTCAGTGTGGCTAGACACAACTATCTTTGGCTAGGGTCGAACTCAGACTGACCGTTTGGCAGCCTGATATCTAATCCCCTCGGCCAATGACAGCTGTAGCGGGAGGATATTGTAACTTTATAACAAAGTTAGCTAATAAATGAGATGTTAAAATACCCCGTTCTTTATCATTATATAGTATTATAATTAAAAAAAATAAGGTAGATTCAAACATTCTGTAATGATTGTCATATTTTAAAATACACTTCTGAATGATTGAAGTTAAAACTACTAGCAATATGGATTTAAGTTTTAAAATAAAAAAATATATTAAATTAGAAATGCTAATGAAAATAAATAAGAATGTAGATAAAAGATTTGAAACTGAGGTGGGGCGGTAATCGAAAAGTATAACAACTGAAACTAACTCTTACATCACTCCCGACATTCATTGCTAAATTGTCCTAATGTAACTATTTAGTTAAAATAGGAAGTAAAGACTACAATTACAATTATTTCTTCTTGTTGATTGAATTCTTTTAAGATTTATCACCGAGATTTTTGCTCATATTAAGATAAGACCAAACAATTATAAAATCAATAATACTCAGCACATATTTAATAAAATTTTATTGTATATATATATATATATATATATATATATATATATATATATACAATTGCATGTTATTAGTCGGTAGATATGGTCAACAATATTGCTAATCTAAAATAATTTTATTGATAATTGAGGTTTGAATAGAATAAAATCATGGAGAATGTGACGTAAATAACTTGGGTAATTGTGACTTGAGTAGTGATATAGTTTCGGTTACAAACATACAGACACACAATCTCTATTATAATAAGTTGTTTGGTTTCTATACTATGACTGTCTGAAGCATATAGTAAAGAAATGTATGTAATAATCTCTCAAATGAAAAATGCCTAGATTTTCAGAATTCGAATTTCTTAAAGCATAGCTCGAAAACTGATCACGAGGCTGTTAGGTATTACGCAATCGCCTTTGTCACCAGGGCAGAGTTTTCAAATGCAACATATATTTATTCACAAAGTCTAGTTTCTCTACAGGTCGGTCGTTGATATTTATTTCTTGAAAACAAATTATGTAACTACAGTGTTCACTTGACAAAGGCGTGCATGAAATATTGTAACGAGAGACATTGCACATTTATAAGCGAAACACTTGCACATGATCATTTGTTATCTTTTCAAGTCATGCGCGGACAATTCTGTTGTTTGCTTTCAAGTAAGGAGACATTAGAACACAACACAAAGATATATAGAAATGTTGAAGGCCAATAGCCAAAAGGCCGATATTCTTTTATTCCAAATAACACTTGTTAAAAGGTTTTATTTATATCTATCTCTTTGTTTAGGTTTCTCAAAACTCATGATGCATGTACTTTCATTTGGCTTTCACGTGCTCCGATCTTTTTGTTCTTTTTAAAACTTGAATATTATTTTACTATTGAAATGTATTGAAAATTAGGAATAATACTTAGCACTGAGAACAAGTGTCACTGACGAAATAGGGTTCTTATACGTATAAGATAGTTTGACAATTAGTAGACTTGAGTTTTATTCAAAAGTTGTATTATTATTTACATATCCTGGACTATTGTATTCATCCTCGTTGTTATAGTCACATTTTAGTTGGTGTACTCTCCAGCCTTCTACAGGTGTACTTCATTGGAGTCATTTACTTTAGTA
Source organism: Doryteuthis pealeii (assembly GCA_023376005.1). NCBI lineage: Eukaryota > Metazoa > Mollusca > Cephalopoda > Myopsida > Loliginidae > Doryteuthis > Doryteuthis pealeii. The sequence continues at coordinate 47,061,273 of CM042141.1, read as the reverse complement.
ATAAGATTTTTTTGATGGCAAAATAATGCGATTTAGGTTGAAAAACATATTTAATTTTTTTTAAAATTTTTTTTTTACTCTTAATATTTTCGGACAAATTCCATCTTTAGAGAGTTGAAAAGTTTCCATCTGTGTTTGTTAAAATCAACTGTGGTGTTAAGCCGTTGAATCTTCTAATGGAAATTTAAAAGTTCGGCCAAGATCGTCAAATTCCGTTAAATCCCGTGTTGTGTTGTGTTTTGCGGGAAGTTTTGAAAGTCATTTCAGACATATTTTAATACTACAAAAATAATAAGGCCCTGCTCGGGGATATTGAAATAAAGATTTTTTAAAATCTTTATAGTGTGTTTGAAGCATTAATCACAAAATGTAATAGATAATTTTTTGAAGGCAAAATAATGCGGGATTTAACGGAATTTGACGATCTTGGCCGAAATTTTAAATTTCCATTAGAAGATTCAACGGATTAATACCACAGTTGATTTTAACAAACACAGAAGGAAACTTTTTAACTCTCTAAAGATGGAATTTGTCCGAAAATATTAAGAGTAAAAAGAACAAAAAAAGAAAAAAGAAAAAAAAATTAAATAAATATGTTTTTCAACATAATCGCATTATTTTGCCTTCAAAAAATATATCTTATTACATTTTGTGATTAATGCTTCAAACACACTATAAACATTTAAAAAAATCTTCATTTACTTTTGTGTTTATATTAATCTGCATCACAATATATTCAGCTTCTGTTACTCGACTTCCTTCAATAAGAAAAGTAGTGGTAGTATTTAATTCATGGCTGGGAGGAAGGATGAGTGGGTTCATACCTTTCCCAGTGGTATTACTCCAAAAGTGATCGTAATAGCATTTAATCAGCAAATACGTCTCGAGGATGCCACCGTATCTTCACGAGATACGAGTATTGCTGATTCACGTCTTAATTTGAAACCGACTTTTCACATATTCGGCTGTACATGGGATTATTTACTTTAATCTGATATTTTATCAGTATATTTCATCTGGGAATAGAAATGAAACGTTGAATTAAGGGTTTTTTCAATTTCATCTTCCATCAGTAAATCAATATTAATTTTGACAAATATTTGTTTTATTCAATTATATATTATTAGAAATATAATTGACTTTGTTCAACACGTAGGCACGCAACAAACACACGGAAACAAATTAGTTGTTGTTACAAAGAGTGTTACTGTATTCACTCAAAGATTTCACAAATGCAAAAGAAAGGGGGATGGGTACTTAAAAATTACTGACAACATTTTCTACTATGTATAAAACAAGCACTTTGTGTTTGTGTGTTCCCTGGTAATATCCCTACTGAAATATATTACATTAGAAAGACTAACGGAATTAAATGAGAATGCATATAAAAAGATTACACCAATTTTAATTATATTTTAATTGATTTCTATATAAAAAATCATTCATAGGATTTATTTTGATACGTAGGAGAATAAAACAATCACATTAGATATCAATAAACCAATTAATTATTTGTTAAAACTAGTTTGCCAATTAATCACTTCATATATTATGTAAACCTTTATTTCTGGTGATATAAAGACGCATTAAAGGAATTTAAACGCACGAATAACATGGGCTGTTTTAAGGCAAACCTAACTCAGATTTCATAAAAAACATCCTTAATAAATAAAATCTATATGTATTAATGATTTTTATTATAAAGTAAATACTTATTGACAAACTTACACAATCCCAGAGGGGATTATGACGTAATCAGTGACGTAGTTACGGTTAAAAACAGTCACCTAATCACAATTATAATAAGATTCATAATCTATTTATGCTTCTATCAATGTCGTAAACACTAATCCTACTTCCTCTCACCTCACACTTTTCTAATCTAAACATCATTTGATCTAAATATATTATCTACATGTATTTATTTTATTTCCTGGCCTATTCAAGTCCGACTTTATTTCAAGAAATCCATTTATCTCTAGTTAGGTGTAGTTTTTCATTTTTTGTATGATCTGAATATTAAGATAAATGATTGGAAAATTAAACTAATAGACAAACACTTTTTCTAAATCAAATTACACAACAATGTTTCATATATAATGGAAGTTGTTGATAATATTTCTTTTTTAAATTACTAACCCTAATAAGCTATGTGCAGATACAGGGTGTTGTGAAAATGACTTGTCAGGAGCCATGAACCATAGGGAAATGGTGGCGAGAGAGTTTTATGGGAATCAGTGCTACCAACGCAACTGATTAGGAATTACTACACATTTAAAAATAGGCTCCTTTGGACAGCAGTGAAATATATATCAACAGGGACACATTAACACTATTATACCCCTCTCCCCGAAAATATCCTAAAATGATAAGTAAAAGTGCAATAATAGAATATATAACACAACATAACGGTAATTGCAAAAACTAACACGAATGTCCTTTAAAGGAAAATTGTCTATAAAAAAAAAAACGATAAGAAAATAATAATAATAATACGGAGTATACAAAGCTAATGTAAGATCTGAACAAACACAGAAATAAACCTTGATGTAACTAAAGGAAACAAACAAGTACGCACGCAAGACATCATTTAACAATAAAATATATGAACACAGCACAACACTATCCAGGAAACCCAAAATCCAAAGCAAAAAACCAAGAAATTAGGAAATAGCACCAGCATATAACAACCTAAGTATTTACAGCAACCTTTGCTTAATTAGAAAAGTAAACTACTCAACAAACTGGCAGAATTCATATCTAAATTTACACACAAAAAAACCTTTTCAAACAATCCCCAAATATTTGTGTAAAAATATGAATTGATGAATTCGTAGAAAATATCAAAAACAAGAATATAATGAAAACAATACCAAAAGAATATAAAAATAATAATTAGTAGTAAATAAAAAAACCCAAAGAAACAACATAAAAATGAAAATGTAAAACAATAAAAAATATGCAGATAATATTGAAGTCAGCTGCTATTATTAAAACCAACAGTAGACTAACTAAGTACAACTCAAGCAGTGTCCAAGACAGCTGGTATAAATAGGAATCAAGAATAATCCATCCATGAATCTGGGGGATTCCATTCCTTGAGTTCTGATTGGCTGCTTGACTGCTTGATTTGAATGACATTGTGGAGTCTTATATATACTTTGTCATTTTGCAGTGGACTTTGTAGCATTCGGGTTTGTATTTGAGTTACAATCGTGTGTTGCCTTGTCTTCCCAGTCCGACGGTAATTGAAACTTTAATTATTCTTCAGATAAGAAGGCCCCGAATATAATTCCACACAAAGAAAGCCAATATTCCGAGAATGCAACAGAATCTTAAAACAAGTCATCCTTCTCACAAGAAAAAACTAAAACAGCCTCTTGGTTTGAAAATCGAATTGGCGAAAAACAGTAAGATAGCGAGCGCCATTGAATTCATGTCAACGCTACCATATATAAGTCAATGGAGCGTGTAGATGGAGTCAACGGCACCTGGTTACTGAAAGTTTATCGCCTAGGCGAAATTCAAATTGTCAGTAACCAGGCGCCGTTGACTCCATTTTCACGTTACTTAAATATCAATGTTCTATTAATGATATTCACCACTGTTTAATTATGGATATAGTGCGTATCTTAACTTTCTCTCTCATTTATATATTATATATATATATATATATATATATATATATATACATAGAAGGCTATGAAAAAACACACTTTGTTAAAAACTTGTAAAAACTTACGACGTAGCAAAAGAACGAAACGCAGCGAATGAACGAGACGAAGCGAACGCACAGGATACACGCTTTTGGGGAAAAAACAATGCTTCCAGTTTGAATTAAAATTATTTTCTTTTTCTCTCTTGATGAATCCGGATTAAAAACATTTACATCTAAAAACGGACCTAATTACCATATGCTCTGATGATTTTTAATAAATCGAAATATTGTCAATATCAGCAATGAAAAAGGATATAAAATATATTCATTTTAACAGCAAAGTCTGTTTTTTCATACCCTTTTATCTATACATATACCGTCGGATTCTTTTCCTTACTCAACACTTATATATATATATATATATATAACTTCTTATTATAATGGAGATTGTGGGTTTGTCTGTAACCGAAACTATATTACTATACAAATCACAATTACCTTTATTATTTACATCACATTCTCCATGATTTTTTTAATTAAACCTCGATTATTAATAAAATCGTTTTACATCATTAAGACTTTTGACCATATCTACATACTAATAACATGCAATTGTATTTATATATACAACAAAATAGCGGTTTACAGTGTGAATGGGAAGGCTAATTTGCATATTGATCTTAAAATTTGATTTTAATAAATATATGCTTAGTATTATTGATTAATTGTTTGTTTTTATCTTATTGAATATGAGCAAAAATCTCGGGGATAAATCTTAAAAGGAATCCTTTAAGAAGAAATAACTGTAATATTATTCTTTACTTCCTATTTTAAGTAAATAGTTAAATTAGGAAAATTTACCAATGAATGACGGGTAATGGAAAATGATGGAAGAGTTAGTTTCAAAGTTGTTCTATTTTTTTTATCATACCCCCTCTGTTACAAATCTTTTTATCTGCATTCTTATTCAGTTTCATTAGCCTTTCTAATTTAACATATTTTTATTATATTAAAACTTAAATACTTGCACTCGGAGGATGCATATATTTGCTAGTGATTTTAAAAACCTTTAGTGACATTTAAGAACCTGTATATTCAGAAGTTTGTGCGATAGATTTTGTTTAATTTTAACTGCCTGCCATCACTTGTAATATATAATCATAAAATCCAAGTTTATCTGTTTACAGAAGACGGTAAAAAGAAGCATTAGACGAAAGATGCTCAGTAATCATTATCTTATAAATACGATCGGTCAAAAAGAAAATTCTTCTCGTGACGTGTACTGATAATCATTCATTGGACGCACGACATAGACATATTCACGTTCGAATATGAATATATGGATATGCACATGCGCAGTTGATCCCGTAGGAAAGGTCAAGAATCCGTCCCAGCAATTACAGGCGGACACCGCACAGTCTTGGCTATGCGAACAGTATGTCGACCGTCCACTCTCGGCCACTTCCTGGACCGTTGGACCAATTCTACACCGACTGATTCTTCGTTTCAGGAACGGGGGTGGTTGTGGGGTCGCCATAAGTAATTTGGCCAGGCACAAGTGGCTTTCTTGACATCGAGGGATTTAGGGACCAAATAGCCTCCCTGATTGGCAACGAAATGGGTGAAAAGGGGAGCGTTGGAACGAATGGAGGTTGTGAAAGGGTGGAGTGGGGATTGGGGAGGTCTGATTTGTGAGGTCCAGGGTTTTCGGGTTGAAAGCGTTTGGCTTGTTGCATGAGAGTGAAAGTCTGTTGAGAGATATTAGTAGGTAGGGACATACTGAGAGAAGTGATGCATAGTTATACGGCTTAATAGAAGGACAAGACGAGGTTAAGTAGGAGCAGGAAGAGGAAGCAACGAAAGATAAAGGGATTAATAAATGAAGTATAAGAAGAACAGGAAGAAAATTAGTAAAGAAAGAAAGTACAGAATACACGAGTGAAAAGAGAATGAAAGAAAATTACACACACACACACACATATATATATATATGATCCCAAAAGCTGGTAGAGCTCTCTAGGGTCGACTTAAATTAACTTTCACTGCCAGCATAAAGCAATGATCGTCTGTTTACAGACTTGATCTCTCTGCTGATCGTAAAATATATAAACAAAATGTATTTATTTAATAGTTTAAACACGCCGCTCATGGCAGCTGTCAAATGGCCGAGAAGTTAATGAATCGGGCTGAGGAAAAATCAGACGGGTTTCGCTTCTGCTCAGAGGTAGTTGCTGCGTCTAGCCACACTGGAGACACGTGAAATGTCGAAACACGCTATCTGAGGATGACATATATATATATATATTATATATATATATATATATATATATATATATATATGTGTGTGTGTGTGTGTGTGTGTGTGAGTGTGTGTGTGTAATTTGTAGAATGTAAGAGAGAGAAAGAATAAAATAAATATTAACTAGGAAAATGTAAAGGCTTTTCTAAATAATAAATCAGAAAATTAAGATATAACGAATAATGAAGAAAAATTTGAAATGTGTCCAGCCAGGAGCAATAACAATCCAAAAAAGCTATTATTTCCAGGACTTGTCCATGCGAACTGATAGAAAATTAAGATCAATGTACCAGATAATGTAGTTATGGATTATAAAGAAAATGTGCCTTCTAATCGTCAGAGTCAACAGATAATGGCATATCAGTTAAAAGTATAATAAAATAAGTAAAACAAAGATATGGAAATAGAAATTGAAAAAATGTTGCACCTTAAAACACCGACGTGTCGTTTCAATGAGAGGAAATAACGTTAAAAAACATACTGAGCAGTACTATTTTATATGGAATTTAAAAAAATGAACTTTACGAAACTGCTCATCTTCTTAGTATAGAATAATCAAGCTAAGTTCCAATTGCCGTCGAATTGGTAAGACACGTCAACAAGTAGTCGTAACTGAATACGAACCTGTCTTGTTGCAACCCTACTGCAGAATGACAGGGTATTTATGAAACTCCACAACATCATAGAAACCAAGCAGCCCATCAGAACTCAAGGAATGGAATCACCTAAATACATGAATATATTATCAATATAAGTAGAAAAAAATAAATAAATGTAGATATAATTACTACTTTCCCTCATGTAGGTATTAGGTAAAATCTCGGTGAAGTAAAGCTGAAATTGAATGCAGCAATAATAATAATAATAATAATAATAATAATAATAATAATAATAATAATTCTGACTAATATTTACTTTCGTTTGTAGGGCCGGGTTAGCTCAGTCGGTTGAGCGTTCGGCTAGAAACCACAAGGTTCCTAGTTCGATACCCGCCCTCGCCAACTCAGCGTTATGAGTAGCACAGGGATCTGTGTGGTAAAGTAAGGAGCTGATGGTAGGTGTGGCGCTCCACCTCAGACACTAAAATAATCGCCTTGGTCTAGCGCTAGTGAAAAGGGGATAGACTCCCTCGCTGCATGGCTGATACCCACATTAGGCTGCCCCAATGACTTTACTTTTACTTTACTTTCGTTTACTTTTTTATTTATTTTACTTCAATTGGTTCACTTGCCAATCAAAAATGAAGAATTATAAACTCCCGGGAAAACTCGAAACAACGCACTGTTTTCCTCAAGGAAGGCTGTGTGTTTGGTTTGATTTGGTTTGTTTTACGTTATGTCAAACTCAGTGGGTCATTTAATGCCGTTAAAGTTTTGAAATAAATCAATTCCTAATGGATAATACAATATTTTTAAAATACATTTTTCTATTTAACCCATACCTAACAGGTACTGCCACTCCGGGTAAGAGTGGACCAGGGAGCAATGGTAATGAAGAGGTGCTCCACATTCACCAAACCTCCAAAACTGGAACGTCACCATCAGATAGATTTTACCGTCATTCCCAGGACATGTAGACTCTCAGCCACTGCCTTCTAGCACCCATATGGTAAAAAGTGTTGGAGCTTGCAATAAGAGCAATAGGGTTGGGGCAATCAATAAGTGCTAGGAGTTGACGTGACCAGCCGATTAATCGTAGGGCCCGTCTAGCCTAAGTAAGGTTCTAAGTAGTTGCAGGTCATAGACTGGTCATTCACAAAGACTCCGTCCTTAAGCATCACAGGTCGCCACCCACGGCCAACAGGTGGCCCCATTTGGGGAATCTTATCCCTCTGAAGAGGTGCAGTCGGTACATCTTAACGCCCCAGTCGACAGGGCGGGAAGGCTGTGTGTAGTTAGGCTGCAATATTACTGGTTTTCGTAGCTTAGTTTGTAAAACAGCTGGTATAGATAACCAAGCTTTCGTTAAAATGTCGACCAGAAACAAGTAGGACCTGTGGATATACCACAGTATGATAACTTATTTAGTACAACGTTTGATATATTTACTTAAGAGCTATTGCCAAATAATTCAATATGTAAAAAGTATAATAACGTTTATTTAACTCTCTCCCTTTCATTATGATCGATTAAACCATTAGCGTTATCACTTCCGTGTGCTCTCTATCTTTCCCCTATTCTCTTTCTTTTATTAAATGTTTCTATGTAGCATGTCCTTTTTCTTTCCTTCCTTTATAATAAAAAAGGAATGGTCCATTATTTAGATGAGGTGATGTCACCCATCAGAAACATGAATTCAGCGGATAAGCAACACCAAATTATCAGGATTTACATTTTCGCATTTCATCTTAAACCTTTTTAATCAGAGAGTAGGAAGATGATAACGGTCGTACAATTAAGGAACAAGAGTATCAATATATAGATTCGTATTCAGAAATTAACGAGAACGTTGAACGATATCATGAAAATGGTAGCCTATTAAGAAAGGAAAAAAAGGTGATAATAACGTTACTTATTGTCAGATTCTTTCATAACATATCTTTTGAATCGAAAAGCTACTTAATACAATAAAATTAAAATGCCCAACTTTGAAGATTGGAGTAAAATTTGAATAATTAAAGTTATTATGTAATAAAATAATAGATAATTAATATATAAATTGACACAATGTATAGTCAGGTTTATTAAGTGCTAAAATCCTTGAGATATCATAGAGATAAAATGCAGGGGACAATCCTTGACACATCAGCTGTTTCGCCGTCAATAATAATAATAATAATAATAATAAGAAGAATTGAGACCATTCCAACTGTTAAGATCAGCTAGAATACTTAAAAGTGTCCTGGAGACCTGTTGTCACTCAGACTCCATTGAAAGACCTGCTAACGCTGGAGTGAAAAACCATAGGGAAAATAATAATAATAATAATAATAATACTTGGACCTGGCTAGAGAGCTGAAAAAAACCTCTGGAACATGAAGGTAAATGTAAGAATTGTAATTGGGCCCTTGCAAGGTTTGGAAAAGAATATTGAGGAATTGAAAATCCGAAGAAGATTCGAGACCATCCAAGCAACAGCACTCTTAAATCAGATAGATTACTCAGAAGAGTTCTGGAGACCTGAGGAGATTTGCTATCATAAGCCTCCTGCAAACCACCAACTTAGGCGAGTGGGAAAAAAATTAATAATAATAAAAGAGTCAGGATGACCTGGAAATCAGAGGAAGAATCGAGACCATCCAAACTACATCATTGTTAAGATCGGCTAATAGACTCAGAAGAATCGTCGAAACCCGAGAAGACTTGCTGTCACTCAGCATCCCGTGAACCACCGGCTAAGACAGGTGTGAAAAATTCTAATGGAGTGAAATAATGATAATATACCCAACACCACTAAAACTTACCGATACATTTGAAATAATAATAATAAGTTCTGAATAAAATACCCCCACAAAAAAAATATCTGGCTTGATGTCTCCCGGAAGTCGATCAAGGCAGTATTGAAGCCTATAATATTCAAAATGGAGAATTTAAATTCCAAAAGAATCTGAAAGATTCGCAATACGAAGAAAGTTCAAAGAAAAAAAAGAAAACTTGCGTCTAAGTTAGTAAAGTTGAAGCACAAAGTATTTTTAAATATTTTAACACAAATAACTTTTAAAATGAATAGAAGATAATGAATCAATATTGGACGTAAGAAAATTGAGAAAATGTCGGCGATGACAACGGAGAATGGAAAGAATGGATCTGTTAAAATATATCAAGAACGGGCAGATGAATTATTAGTGAGAAAACGAACATTGAAATATTAGGAAAAAAATGAGAGGATTATATTTGATGAAAAAATCTAAATAATATAGTTCGCCTCCTCCTCTCATGAAAATAATGGTGGTTATGTAGTTATTGAGTGCTGAAGTTATTGGGGTTATATCCATACACTCACCTTCCATGTTTCATGTAGTGAGTTGTTTATGGGTGTATTAGGTTTAAATGTGCGCACGCATATAGATATATATATGATATATATCCAAAACTTGGTAGTAAGGGATGATTCTATATGTGATTTCTAAGATCCACTGTACTAATATTGATGATCCAGTATGTAAAATACAGCGAATCTTTAAATCACTAAAGAGAGCTCAATGTATAATAACCTTTTAGATTATATACAGAGCAATATTTATCAATAAAGAAGGAAGAACTCAATACTGTAATCCCATAATAAATTTATTTCGACGAAAATTGGGGCCCATATAAAATCTAAGTTGATTTAAACCGGCTCCCCAAATTTTCGTCTCATCAGATGGGTCTCAATTCACATATGGGCCCAATTTTCGTCGAAATAAATTTATTATGGGATTACTGTATTGAGTTCTTCCTTCCTTTATATATATATATATATATATATATATATATATATATATATATATATTATTATTATTATTATTATATTATTATTATTATTTTTATTTTTTGAAGGCAATTACAATGTGTATATCGTATAAAATTCGAAAATTATTGAAAATAATAAACCCAATAAATAAAGTGCGCCACAGGAACACCGTACAATGTATCAACTTTATTAAGTCTCATCAGCGGTGTCTCAATTTTCAATCATTATCGAATTTTATACGATATACGCATTGTAATTGCCTAAAAAATATAAATAATAATATACTTTACACATTGCTTCAAAAGCAAATTATCAAATTATATATATATATATATATATATATATATATATATATATATATATATATATATATATATATATTAAAAGTTGAAGAATAAAAGCGGATAAAACACAAGTGATATTCAATTATTATTTCGTCTCGGCGTATTAACAAGGCTTCGTCAGAAATTTTATTTCAGACAAGAACTGCTATGAGTATATATATCGAAAAGGTGGAAGATGGGAGAAAAGGTGGGAGAGAGTGGATGGGTGCGTTGGAAGGTGTGAGACAGAGGTAGAGAAAGGGGGAAAAGATGGATAAGGGAAGGTAGGAGGAATGTCAACAAGGATACGCTGGCTAGTAAGTTCAATGCAGTGAAGTCAAGGTAATTGAAAGACTAATGTAGGTGTGGTCCTAGGCATCGGCTAGTGTCTGAAGTTCAGAATTCTTTTTTGTTTCAGAAATTCTGTTATTTTTGCCTAAATGATTATTTTTCTATCTTGAGATTGTGTTCTTGGTTTGGTTTGTTTTGTTTTGTTTTGTTTTGTTTTACGGCATATCAACCTCGGTGGGTCATTTAATGCCGACAAAGTTGTGAAATAAATTCATTAATGATTAATACAATTTTGTTTATAAACTCATGTTTTTCTATTCAACCCATAGATGGGACCCTAACAGGCACTACAACTCCGGGTCTGAGTGGACCAGGGAATAATGGTGATGAAGGGATGCTCTACATTCCCAAGAACTGGAACCTCACCATCAGATAGAGTTTAACGTCATTCCCATGACATGTAGACCCTCAGCCACCGGCTTCTAATACCCATATGATAAGAAGGGTTGGGGAGTTGTCATAAGGGCAATAGGGTTGGGGCAATCATATAGGTGCTAGGGGTTGACGTGGCCAGCCGTTTGATCGGAGGGGGCCTCTCCGCCACCCGTATAGCCCAAGAAAAGCCTTAAGTAGAATATTGCAAGTCTGCTCAGCCACCTGGGTTCTTTCTTTAATCAGGTGGCCCCATTGGGGTGTTACTCTTCTGCAGAGGTGCAGTGGGTGCATTCTAACGCCCCAGCCGACAGGCGTGTGTTTATGGGGTCACGATGTTTGTTATGGCTGGCATAAGGTGAAAGAAAAAATGTAGAGATGATTGTAGACGTCCCTAAATACGGTTGATGTTTACGTTTTCTATGCACCGCCATGTGCTTTTCCAAGCCTGGCAAATACTCTTCTTTTTTTTCAGAGTTTACTGCAAAAGGCGCAACTGGTATTTCCAGACTCAAAGGAATTGTGTCCAGTTTACATCTCCCTTGCTCTTCCTGTGATTGACGTATCTAGCATTTGAGAAGAGAACCCACTAACTAGCAGGGCACCTCCAAGCAGATCCTAAATTTGTGAGTTCATTATGTTCCCTTCTTCACGTCAGCTTTCAAGACTTTTACGGGTTCCCTCAAATGAGACATATATATATATATATATATGTGCTTTTGTATCTGTGTTTTGGTGGATATTTGTGTATGTGCACGTTACGAAGCAAGCGACACATGCGATCACTCCTAGAAAATATTCAAGTCTGATTATTAAAAAAAAGATTAAGCTCAAATTTCTTTGCAATTGAATATTGCTAAAATCGGAAGCCAATTTCTTATAGCACACAAGAATATAAATTGTGATAGATTGATGGATGTGATAGATAGGTTAAGATATATTGATTGATATAATACAACGAGATAGATATGAACACACACAGCTATAAAGAAAGCCTAAAATGCATCCTGTTAGATAACAACTTTACATCAACTCAAAAGTACAAAAAAGAAACGGAATGGATATTACATGTTAGTTCACACACACAAGATCGAGGTAATTCAAATGCACAAATACTTAATCATATCTCTACCACATACAAAAATGTCCACTAATAACCTTAGAGACATAAACCTCACCCATAGCACCCAACTCCTAAAGCCAGATTAGAATTCACACAAACAAGGGGAAGCCCAGAGAATACCAAAGACAACCAACCAGCCACTAGGCTACACAAAACACCACTTGACCACACACGCGGAAATATCAGTCAGTCTATCACAAAGCTTTGATGAAGAGGAACATGCCCTCAAAATATTATTAAATAAAATAAGATGCAGAAAACATTATTGCTATATTTGTTTCTGTTCTTCATGCTTCTAAAACAACCAAAAGTTAATTTAGGCACACACATTATATATATATATATATATATATATATATATATATATATAAGATCGAAAGGGAATTGAATCCGACAATATGAGGAAAATGAGTAAAGAAAAGAAATTTAGGGATAAAAATGAATATTATCGATTAAAAGTGATATCGATAAAATTTTTTTTAGCCATCTACATTTCTTTCTTTACTCATTTTTTTCGTATATATATATATATATATATATATATATATATATATATATATATATATATATATATATATATATATATTTGGTGAGAGATGCATGCGTCCATCTGCAAATTAACTTTATAATTTGAAGCTAAGACCCAGCAACAACCTTTTGGAGTTGTGTCACCACTAATCCCTTTAGTAATGGCATGAAATTATTTATCATTCTCCTCGGGCTCATCGCCAGATATTTTGACCAAATGCATATATCACATCAATGACATACGATGAAAGTTGACGTAGAATAGATAGGGTCAGAGGTCAAAGAGACGACCCAATCTCTCTGACAGTAGCAAATGTAAAAACTATTACACATAGTGTCAGAATTGACAGGGGTCACACACACACACACAATATATATATATATATATATATATATATATATATATATATATATATATACATATTTGCTGATAACTATGGGGATTGATAGATACTATTGACACTAAGTAGATAGATATATGTATTATATATTTTAAGGATTTTAGAAGTGTTGAAATGGGTATAAATTAAAGGGATATTTTATCGCCAAGTTTTACATTAAGAAAGAGCAACTTCTCTAAAACATCGGCCATTGGAAATAATGGTGTTACATTTGATTGTGAACAACGAAGAAGACTTGCTCCCAACTCTTAATAAGCGAGACAAAAATTAGATGAATAAATGAAAATAGCAAACTAGAAAAAAAACGAAAATAAATAGATATATAGAAAAGAAATATATCGAAATGACCAAAATAGTTAGATAGAAAGTACTAGATAGGTAGCTAATAAAGATAGGTAGCTAAATAGCTAGATATATTTAGATAGGTAGCTAAATAGAAAGGAAATAACTAGATAGATATATAGATAGGTAGCTAAATAGAAAGAAATAACTAGATATATTTAGATAGGTAGCTAATAACTAGATATATTTAGATAGGTAGCTAAATAGAAAGGAAATAACTAGATATATTTAGATAGGTAGCTAAATAGAAAAAAATAACTAGATATATTTAGATAGGTAGCTAAATAGAAAGAAAATAACAAGATAATTAGATAGGTAGCTAAATAGAAAGAAATAACTAGATATATTTAGATAGGTAGCTAAATAGAAAGAAAATAACTAGATATATTTAGATAGGTAGCTAAATAGAAAGAAAATAAAGATATATTTAGATAGTAGCTAAATAGAAAGAAAATAGATAGGTAGCTAATAGATATATTTAGATAGGTAGCTAAATAGAAAGAAAATAACTAGATATATTTAGATAGGTAGCTAAATAGAAAGAAAATAACGATATATTTTGGTAGGTTAATAGAAAGAAAATAACTACATATATTTTGGTAGGTTAATAGAAAGGAAATAACTACATATATTTTGGTAGGTTAATAGAACATAACTACATATATTTTGGTAGGTAATAGAAAGAAATAACTACATATATTTTGGTAGGTTAATAGAAAGAAAATAACTACATATATTTGGTAGGTTAATAGAAAGAAATAACTACATATATTTTGGTAGGTTAATAGAAAGGAAATAACTACATATATTTTGGTAGGTAATAGAAAGAAATAACTACATATATTTTGGTAGGTTAATAGAAAGAAATAACTACATATATTTTTGAAGGTAGATAGAAAGAAAATAACTAGATATGATGGTAGGTTAATATAAAGAAATAACTACATATATTTTGGTAGGTTAATAGAAAGAAATTAACTACATATATTTTGGTAGGTTAAATAGAAAAATAACTAGATATGTTTTAGGTTAATAGAAAAAATAACTACATATTAATAGAAAAAATAACTAGATATATTTTAGTAGGTTAATAGAAAGAAAATAACTAGATATGTTTTGTAGGTTAATAGAAAAAATAACTAGATATGTTTTAGGTTAATAGAAAGAAAATAACTAGACATTAGATTGTGCTAGATAGATGGGACGAAAATAAGGCCTTTAGAAATGGGCTGAATCCATCCAACCCTTCCAACTTTAGATAAATAATAGGGCAATCTGTGTTCTCTAGCCTTGTTAAAGAAACCGGTCTGGGGAAAAGGAATACTCTGAAAACAGCACCATTTAAAATGACTTGTGCCACATCCTGCTCGTGGTGGATGGCTTTACTTAAATAATACCCTTTTCGTCATCAAGGAATACTGGTTATAAGTTAAGGCGCGTGCTCAAATAGTTAGATTTTAGCAAATAGACTCTCGACCCGAGTTAAAACATGGACGCGGCTGTTGCATTTTATTTCCCTGTAGCCATGGGTAAATAGTAGGGCAGACTGAGTTCTTTAACCGAGGCTAGATAACCAGTCTAGGAGAAGGTAAACTGAATTTAAAGCAGTTAAATTCCGCTTACAAAATTGATCTTGGGTCCCATTCTACCCGTGCTATATATATATATATATATATATATATATATATATATATATATATATATATATAATGAGTCAGACGAACCAACTAAAAGTTTCGCTTAATGATCTTCAGCGCTAAGATTCTTCCCGGTTGATGTTTGGTAGTATATTTTTACAATCAAACTATTTGCTGTTTTTTTTTCTCACCGCGAGGATTTACCAATAAGTTTGGTATATTATAACATATATATATATATATACATATATACATATATATATACACACACACACACAACACACACACACACACATATATATATATATATATATATGTATATATATATATCCTGGTTATTCACCGAACGACCTAAGAGTGAACGAATCTCCCTGCCCTACAGTGAGTCATCACCTTATTCCATATTGGAGTTTTGGTGGGAAATCGGCAACGACTATCTCAGAGACGACGATCAAGGATATCTTGTCTTGATTGATAGTTGAAGAAATTGCAACAGGCTAGCATCGATAGACAGACAGGCAATCAGGCGAGTAAGTCGACAAAGACGCAAAGGGGACGCGGGGAAAGTCAGGGCGTCTTTTTCGACTCAAGATCCTTATATCAATAATTGCTCTTAAAATTTGTCATTTCCGTAGTTAACCAATAGAAGTTTCCGTTTATTCCACTCCGGATATTTACCTATTCTTTTTCTTCCTCTTCTTCCCTCTCTTCTTCATATTATTATCATAATTATTTTTAGTAGTAGAAGTATTTGTGGTAGTAGCATTTTACTTCTTGCGATCCTTTAACACCAATTCCACCTGGTGGTTCTCCAATAGGGTAGGGCGATTTTGGAATACAGTCTCCATGTGGCGAAAGTTGCAAATTAACATAATAAATTACCACGCAAAATATATTTTCAAGGCTTTGCGTTCATTTGAAGGAATAGATTTAAATCTTTAAAATGTTGACGGTTTGTTTGGAGCCCCATCCCAGCAAAAGCAATCTCGGTAATTTATGAGGAAGTGCGTCCCGGTCTCCTGCCTCAAGAGTTGCTACCCAGTAACTATTAAAAATAACGACCCAGATCAGTCTATTCAAAACTATCCATCTATCTATCTCAATTTGTTCATTTTTATCTATATTACTTTAAATACTAAGATGTTTTTTTTTATTCATGTTTGTTTAATGTCTTGTTTTTAGTTTAAATAAACAAGAATTACCACAAAAAAAAGTAGCGACCACCCCCAAATACATTTACTTGTCGAAAATATATATCTATCTCCATTTGTTCATATCTACTATATTTTTTTGTTTGTTTATCTATCTATCTATCTCAGTCTATTCAAAACTATGTATCCATCTTCATATATAAACAAGAATTACGACAAATTACGATTAATAACAAGAATTACGATGAGCTGGGGTTGTTATTTTGATAGTCACCGGTAAGCAATTTTGGGGGCAGGAGACCAGGACGCACTTCCTCATAAATTACCACAATCTCTCTTGACTAGCACTAGCGAAAAGGGGATAGACTCCTCTGCTGTCCGGATGATACCGACAATTGGGCAACCTTGTTTTTTTTATTAAGCTGTAAATCCTTATTTTGTCATGGATTTCCCAATCTTTTATTTCTTTATTTTCTTGGAAAGATTTGATTGACATAGTCGAATGTGTTATTTGCTAAATTCTGAGCGTCTTATTTTACTCCATTGTTAGTTTCCTTTTTTTTTTTTATTCGGAGTAAATGTTACATATATTCTTATGGAATACGTCACACCTTTTCGACATCTATTCGTGGACCAATCACGTCTTGGCTTTTTAACTTCACGTGTTCCTGTCATTTTTATTTCGCATGTACTAATCACGTCATTAACATTCAATTATTAACGCTAAACAACGAACGGTAACGAACCTTTTCTATACATTTTCCAATCAACGCATTCAAAATGTCATCTTTTTAGCTACATAAATCCCCTTTTGTTCCTTGATTAGTTTCATATTGTCGTGAAGGAGATTTTTTTTATAAACAGAGACGTTCAAAGATCGACATTAATAAACTTCCATTCATTGTGTATATCCCGTATTTCTTCTTGATTTTCTCCATATATTCTTTTCGATAATTCCAGACACTTTTTCATGGTTACTATTATCTGCGTTATTCGGACTATTGTTCTCATCTTCATTGTTATCTCTACAACGTTTCGGCCGATATGCCCTCCGGCCTTCTTCAGGTTTTTCTTGTCGGACTCGAGAAACTTCTTGTCGTAATCGGGAGCCATCACGGAAATTTGAACCTAACCCTTTATTTAGTCCACGGAGGTATCCTATTCATATCGGCCGAAACGTTGTATAGATAACAATGAAGATGAGGACAATAGTCCGAATAACGCAGATAATAGTAAGCCTCAAGCCTCAAGCCTCATCTCAAACATTCAGAGAAATACATTTTCATGGATTGCTGCTTTTAGCTGGTTTATTAAGTGCTATATTTGCCGTAACACTTTCGGGTTTAATAGCAATTATGGTGATTTATTTTACTTGCTTCACGTTCTGTATACAATACCGATATTTATCGTTTAAAGAAAAAAAAAAGGTGGCGAGGGCCGGTATCGAACTAGGAACTTTGCGGTTAGTAGTCGAACGCTCTACCGATGATCTAACCTGGCCAGCAAGGCTTACGGTCAAAGCACGCTGAACCCACCGGTTCTCGTTCGATCCCCGGAGATAAGCAGCGTAGCGCATGATTAGTACTTGAACGGGGAACTGCTTAGGAACAACAGGTACTGTAAGTCACAAAAAAGGGGGCCGGGTTATCTCAGTCGGTAGAGTGTTCGGCTAGAAACCGCAAGGTTCTTAGTTCGATACCGGCCCTCGCCAAATAACGTATGAGTAGCACGGTGATCTGTGCGATAAAGTAAGACGCAAAAACAATCTCCTTGGTAGCGCTAGTAAAAGGGGACAGACTCCTTCGCTGATTGGCTGATATCTACTTTAGGCCACCGCAACTAATTCTTCCCTTATGTATGTGAATATATTCTATTGTGCTTTTCATCCACCTCTATTAAGCAAAATAAAATAACTTTGAATGAGATTAATTTTGAATAACCATACACATCCTAAAATCATTTCCCGCCAATTCTCCCTCTCACAATCCTCACACACGTTCATATAATATATTTGAGTTCTCCCTCCTTACTCCTGCTGCTACTCGGTTATTTAACCTCTTATGTGTTTAGAAATAACCGGGAACCAACTCAATTACACCTACCCCTAATGATGGCACTTCGAAGTGCTGAAAATATTAGGGACGAAAAATTTGGGGGTATTTGGTGGTCTAATCAATAGAATCCATCCCGATATTAGGAAGCTGACCTGAAAACTTGAAAAGATCGAAAAGAAACTCGTCAGACATGAAATGTCCGTCTTATTCAACAGTGTGCATAAAAGAAAAAAATGCTGCCCAAGTATACATATTTCAACATTCGGCATAGAAATGCCCTTTGAAGTATAAGGTTTTTATTTGAAATTTATTTGACGTTTATCTGATAACGTCATAGTTGCCGGTGGAGATTTTTTTACCAATGTGATTCAGACATGGCAACACCGATTAAAATAAGTTGGGGAACTGCAAAGAAGACTATGTTGAAAATAAATACATTTTGTCATATATTCCGAAAGTATCTTGGCCAGTCTATGAACTTTTCAACCGAACATCGTGAGTATGTGCATGTTTTGTAAGCTTGCAGATATTTTCATTGTAAGAATTAAACCCTCAGGGTTTTAATACTTAATTTAAACACAAAAAACATAATTTACAGACACACACACAATATATATATATATATATATATATATATATATATATATATATATATATACGTAATATATATATATATATATATATATATATATATATATATATATATATATATATATATATATATATACTAGAAAAACGTGTCTCGTTGGGTCACCCATTGAGCAATGAGTAGATAATCGTGATCAGGAATTTTTTAAATAGATACGTCCGGAGAATTAAAAAAAGAAACATTAAAATAATTTTCTTCAATTTTGCTATTGAGTCGAACACTAACTCGTCTCTTACTCATGTTCTACCTTTTAATGTTCATATATATATATATATATATATACTTCAAATATACGCTCCTACATTTGGGGCGCTGTAGATTGTCGTCAGTGAAGTAATTCGCAGGGTTCATTGGGAAGTTTCGGGTCTTCCAACATCAGACTTCCCTCGCCCTGCTGACCCTACCAGAGATGATCAAACTCCGGTACAACCACCAACAATCAACAATCACCGCTAAAAGACGTTCGACTTATGAGAAATTTTCTTGGACGGTACAACTAACCCATTCAAATACAAAGCACCGCACACCCGATTGGTTGTTTGTAACAGCCAATCAGACGCGCGGTACCCTGTATTTAAATGGGCTACGTAGCCAGGAACACTTTTCTTCGTGAGGATTACGAGGCTTAGATGATTAGGTAAGTCAACCCTTCTTTAACAATGCTAGGAGAGGAATGATTTTACTGATTTGTTTTATCTTTATATATATATATATATATATATATATATATATATATATATATATATATATATATCTTAACTAATTCTTATATATGTTAAATTCTATGTGAGTCTAAAGGGAGAGATTGGACAGTATGAGAGGAATATTGTATTTCCCACTTTATTTGCATGATGTATAAAAAGCAAGCCCTTAGCTTCTGGTTGCTGCTAAAAATTAACATGGAAAATTTTTTCAAACATCGCTCAATTCAAGAACTATGGAATATTTTGGCAGGTATTTTGTGTCATTAAACTAAATAGGCAAAAAGCCTTTATGAAACATTGATTCACTCAAATTTATAATATTTATATATATATATATATATATATATATATAATTTAAATTTGTCTTTAAATGTCATTTCTTTTCTTATAATCCTTCTATTAAATTTTATGTTGTTTACACTCCTGTAATAGATTATTTTGCTAATGCCTTTTATATATTTATAGCCAATTTATTTAAACGATCAAATAAAATATAAATTAAATAACTTCTGAAAAGCGACTTACCAAAATAAGATACTTTCTATTTGATTAATGTTGAAAAATCATCAAAGGAAAGAGACATCTTTATTTGGTAATATTGTTTTCCATTGAAATTCTGGCGCCAAATGTAAATGTCAGAAATAAAATATGCGTATATATATATATATATATATATATATATATATATATATATATATATATATATATATATATATATATATATATATATATATATATATATATATATATATATATATATATATATATATATATATATATATATATATATATATATATATATATATATATATATATATATATATATATATATATATATATATATATATATATATATATATATATATATATATATATATATATATATATATATAGATAGATAGGCAGTGCTTATTTTATATACATATGTATAGGTACACACACACACAAACACGATTTTATATAGATATATATATATA
Source organism: Doryteuthis pealeii (assembly GCA_023376005.1). Classification (NCBI taxonomy): domain Eukaryota; kingdom Metazoa; phylum Mollusca; class Cephalopoda; order Myopsida; family Loliginidae; genus Doryteuthis; species Doryteuthis pealeii. The sequence continues at coordinate 47,040,312 of CM042141.1, read as the reverse complement.
CATACATACACAAATGCACACACACTATATATGTGTGTATACATAAATGCAAACAACACACATACATATATATATATATATGTGTGTGTGTGTGTGTGTTTTGCATTTATGGAGGCGTGTGGCCTAATGGTTAAAGTAGGAAATGGAATCGTCAACGCGAGTTCAATTCCTGGACGAAGCTGTTGGCATTTCACATAGCGCTAATACCCTTGGGAAAGGTATGAATTCAATTCTCCCTCAAGCTATACGTAAATAGCAGGGCAGACTGGACTCTTTAACCATGGCTGGGTAACCAGTCTATGAGAAGGAAAACCCTGAATTCAAAACCTGTTAAACTCCGCTTAAGAAATTGACCTTGTGTCGCATCCTGCTCGTGCGGAGGGGTTGGTAAATATATATATATATATATATATATATATATATATATATATATATAAATCCTGTTGGTCAGTCAAACTAAACTTAGGAATTTACCAAAGAGACTAGGCAGACACATAAAAAAACACCGCCAACCGGGCAAAGGATGAAGGAAAAAAAAAAAAAAAAAAGAATTTCCACCAATAAAAAAGACACTTGAAAAGAAAGAAAATGCAATATGACCACCCCTGAATGAAGGAGGTGAAATGTATGAATATAAAATGAGTTTGGCCATGTGCCTGTCTAAATAAAATATATCAGTGATCTGAAGAAGCTCGTGAGCATACTCGCGAGTGGAAATGGTCCATAACCACGATACCCATGGTATTTAAGGCCTTTTATTCCCAAATAACTTTGGTCTGTTTACAATAATTAAACATTGAGCTCTCAAACGGAACCTGAACTCTACAACAAACTACTGGTAGAGAAATAGGACCCACCTAGAATCACCTTTTACCAAGAAACTTGGTACCGTACCAAAGTATATATATATATATATATATATATATATATATATATATATATATATATATATATATATATATATATATATATAATCGTTGATTTCGTCTCAATTTTCAACAATATAAACATATTGCACTTTTATCAAACTCGACCCAATCTTATCCTCTTAATTATGTTTTTATCTTTCTATTTTGAAAGAAAAATCATCTTTGTTTTTTTATCTTCATTTTCATTCTCTATTTTCTTATCTACGTTTTTCATTCCCCCCATCTTATTTGTCCCTGTCTTCATTTAAAGCACCAATAGTCGACGCGTTTATACATCACGTCCCATTCACCTGAATATTCTTTGCACACAGAATCAACTGAGCTCTCTGCAATGGAGGAGCGGCTACGTCCGCGAAAATGAGAGAAATTACCCGTACTCAGACAACACAAAGACTTTCGACTCTCTACTATCACGGTATCGACATCTCGTTCAGCAAAATGTAAAGATGTGTAAAAAGCAAGCTATACGCCAAATTCCTGTCACTGAAATAAAACATGCCTATAAGAAAATCTACTACCTACCTAGACATGTTCCAGTCGACGAGAGAGAGAGAGAGAGAGAGAGAGACAGAGAGAGAGACAGAGAGAGAGAAGAGAGAGGGGGGAAATTGTATGTAAGAGAGAGAATAGAAAATATATAAAAATAAAGGATTCATAGAACTAATGGACCAGAGGGATATACATACAGATAGAGAGCCACACATGCACTAACACTCATATATATATATCCGGGTTAGCTCAGTCGGTAGAGCATTCGGCTAGAAATCACAAGGTTCCTAGTTCGATACCGGTCCTCGCCAACTCAGCGTATAAGTAGCAAGGGATATGTGCGGTAAAGTAAGGAGCTGATGGTAAGTGTGGCGAACCACCTCAGATACAAAACAATCTCCTTGGTCTAGCACTAGTGAAAAGGGGATAGACTCCCTCGCTGATTGTCTGATACCGACATTAGGCCGCCCCGACTTTTTATATATATATACATGCTTGCGCACCTTATATGCAGTAATGGTTAGCAAGTTGGATTCGTAAACCATTGTTAGCGAGTTCGATTTTCATTGGGTGCCCCATAATTCTGGCCTTGTACCACATCTAAACTAAGCTTAGTAAATAACTATATATATATATATATATATATATATATATATGTGTGTGTGTGTGTGTGTGTGTGAAGAGAGAGAGAGAGAGAGAGAAGAGAGATGTTTTCTTCTACACGAATAATTTTAAATTCTCCTATATCTCAACACGTATTTTCAGTCAAATTTTTCAGTCAAATTCGTCTCAACATGTAATTGCTCATCCGGAAATGCTTTCTCTTTGTTTCCTCCTTTTCTTTCACTCTCTAACATTTCTTTATCTTCATCCATTTGTCTTTCTTTTAACTCTCTCCTGGTCTGTTCATATTGAATATATATATATATATATATATATATATATATATATATATATACACACACACACATGTCGATCTCAGTCTGTTTTTTATTTATCTGTCTGTCTCACTATTATTTCTCAATGTGTTTATCTATTCATCTATATAAAGCTGTTTATATATCTCTATCTTTCTAAATCTTTTAAAATCAATCTATCTCAGTTTTTTTTTATATTTAACTATCCAAGATTGTTTATACCTATCTATTTCAGTTTTTTTCTCTATCTATCCCAGCCTGTTCATATCTATCTATTTCAATTACTTTCTATCGTTTATTTCTTGCTTCTCCGTTTCACTCACTAGCTTTCCTTTATATATCTATTTTTACTTATCTATATATCTCTTACCTTCTTTCTGTCTGCCTCCGCCATTTTTACTATCAGCCATTCCTCTTTAGCTTATTGATCGGTTTATATAAATTTGTAAATTGGTCTTTGGCGAAACGAAAAAGTGAAATAAAAGCTTGGGCAATTTAGGAAGTTCTGCCGGTACAGTAATCTAAAGTAATTATTGTAAACAGTCCGCAACATTGGAGGTAATCAACTTTTGTAATTGAAAAATATCTACATAAGAAATAAGCTAAAAAA
>CM042141.1:47027367-47032367 GCA_023376005.1 Doryteuthis pealeii | reverse complement strand
ATTCTTGTTTCTTATGAGTGTCGTCATCGTAGCTAAATAATGGGACATTCCGCTTTTATTATAAAGAAATGAAGAGAAGAAAAAAGACATGCTCCACAGAAAAATAGAATAAGAAAGAAAGAAAAAGAGGAAAGATAGAGATATGGGCTGAGCACGAAGAAGCAATAATGCTCATCTCTTTCAATTGAACAGAAAGAAAAGATGAACAGAAGGAAAGAAAGGGAAAAAAGAGCGAGAGAGAGAGAGTGTTAAATAAAGATTATTAAACTTTTTACATATTGAACTATTTAGCAATAGCTTTTAAGTAAACATATCAAACGTTGTAATGACTAAATTATCATACTGTTATATATATATATATATATATATATATATATATACATACACACACACACACAGGTCCTGCTAGTTTAATCATATTCTACAGAAACAGATAATTTCGAAAGAAATTAATCAAATATATGAAGGGATTTATCCTTTTAACGGTTTTAATAATATTTTCTAATTAAATTTTCTTTTGAGGTCTTCTAATTGATGGCAATAATACTAGTGTGATTTTTAAAAAATGCAATATTTTGGTAACGTGACGAACATTTTGGCAGATCCAGATGTTTTTTTGCTAATGTCGTGACTGTCACGAACAACAGTGTAGAGATGACGAGCTCGCCTGAGTATTTCTCATCGGATTGGATTCTCTGGCTTGAAATACAGTCACAGACTACATGGTTCTAAGACTATCTGATCTTGCCTAGAAGTCGAGGTTCTTGTAACTTCAGCGAAATTTATTTATCCATTGTTGGAGTTTGATTCAATTACAACATTTTGGACTATTAAAAGAAATGACGTTGTAGGCAAATCTGTATATGTTACATGGTGGGACCCCACTTGTAAATCTAAGTATGGTCAATTTAGAGAATTAGGCTTGTACATTGTAATATTCATCATACATATATCTTATTCTGTTCTACTTTCTGAACTGAATCTGGTTTGGTCTCTTGTATTCTCGATCGAAATAGCTGGATCTGTCTGTATACGTTGGTGGATGTTGTTGGACTGGATGACACCCTCACCGTTCCTTGAGGGGTCTTGCATAACTTGGGTCGCCTTGAGAGGTCTCGTTTTGTTTCGTTGCTTATTTTAAAATAACAAACAAAATACGTTTTTTTTTTGTTTTTTTTTCATAGTTCATATTTATTTTACCTCCAATAAAAATTCCTTGGAGAACAGACTGCCATCTCTTGACACTCTTTCTCGTCTTCTAATGACCAATCATAAACCGGCTGATAGCCTTTCAAACGTCATGCCAACATTCTGAGTAATTTTCCACTATTACATAACATACGACTAAACTTTTAAGGTTTCAACATCTCATTATTTTACAAAATGTGTATTTATTTATTACACAGCAAATGTTTTGGTTCCTTCCGTGGCATTATTGTCCAGTTTGAACTCCCGAATGGAGAAATTTTTTTTTCTTTTTCTTTCTTTCACTTTTTCGTCTATTCTTTCTTATTTCACATAGCTGAAGAATCCCTTTTTCACTTTCTTTCTGTTTTTTCAATTTCATACAGATGAAATGTTGATTTGTTTGTTTGTGTTACACACTGGACCCGTCAAAGAACACAAACACTTGTATTTAGGAAAATGTAAGATGAGATGTTTATTCCCTCGGTTGTGTACAGCTGAGAGTCATTGGCAGGGTTACGCAAATGTGGAGCCTTCGGGAGTTCTTTTCAAGTGATCTCGAACCTGATCGTTGTCTGCCTAATCGATCTCTACGGGCTTCTTTTATTGTAGTCTGACCCCCGGTGTCACGCCCTTTGTTCGTGACACCTACGCAGTTTTTCTGTAGACACGCCTCTTCGCCCACGCAGGCTGTTTTCATTGGCTATGGGCTACGCCGATTTCTGCACCTAAATCATGTCAAATGTTCACTTGCATTTCCAGGTGCAAAAGGTCAGGTCAGGGCCACATCCTGTTTTCGTTTTCAGGCTGCACCTGACCCCCATGCACTTCCTATTTAGCCTGGTCCTTGGGTGCACTGATCAGACAATATATTACATTTGTTTCTTTACTTTTTAGTTCCATCTTATTTCATACTGCCGATTTATTTTCTTTCGTTCTTTATTTTTCCGTTTTTCTTTCGTCCTTTTCTTTTGTTTCTTTTTGTTTCCCTATTTTATTTCTTAGAGATGAAATTCTTATTCTTTATCAATTTCTCTACTGTTCCGTGTATCTTTGTTTCTTTCATCTTTTCTTTCTTTTTTTCCCTCTTCTTTTATTGCATACAGCTGAACTTTGTCTTCCTTTCTTTCTCTATTAATTTTCCCGTTTTTTCTTTCGTCCTTTTCTTTTTCTTTCTCTATCTTATTTCTTAGAGTTAACATTCTTATTCTTTATCAATTTCTTTACTGTTCCGAGTATCTTTGTTTCTTTCATCGTTTCTTTCTTTTTTCACTACATACAGCTGAACTTTGTCTTCCTCTCTTTCTCTATTAATTTTCCCGTTTTTTCTTTCTTGTTGCACGTCCATCAATGCAGCAGTCACATCACACACAAAGGGATACAATAATTCATGTCAGCCTACCAAGTACAATGACAGTGACAGCCACAGCAAATCCCTGCCACGACCAGCACTGTCGGTTGTAGGTTTAAGATACACCGACTGCACATCTGCAGAGGAGTAAGACCCTTCCACTTGGGTTCCTGTTGGCCGTGAGTGGGAAGCCATGATGCTTAAGGATGGAACCCTGCTGGCTGAGCAGTGCATGACGTGCAGCACTCCACTAGGGCCATTACTTATGGTGGAAAGGCGGCCGAATTGGACCCCTTTGAACAATCGGTTGGTCACATCAAGCTCTAGCACCTATATGATTGTCCCGTTGCCCTTATGGCAAGCTCAAACCCGTTTTATGATATATGTACTATAGGTGATGGTTGCAGGTCTTAGAATCCTGGGTATTATGTTAAACTGAGGGTGAATATCCAATTCTGGAGCTCAGCGAAATATGAAGTACCCCCTTCATCTCTACCAGATCCACTCTGACCCGGAGTGGTAATACCTGTTAGGGTCCTGTCTATGCGTAAAATATGTGTAAAAATATATCTAAAAGATGAGTTTGAATATATTAGTACCCACCAAGAATAAATAAAAAAAACATTTCGGTATAAAATAACCCAAGGGTTGACATGCCGTTAAATCCAACCATCCCTTCAACGATTTGAACTCCTTCAATTGAATGATATCCACGCAACAAAGTGTCTCGTACTAAAATAGTGCAAAACCTTTTACTCAACCGAGCGCTGTTCTGAAAATTGTAGAAATGCGAAATTGGACAAGTGTCGGCTTTCTTCATAGAAATATACCGAGTTGTCACAGAGTTAATTAGAAGTAGTTGTTTGGTGGCCTCTGGCGGAACTTGAACACTCGTCTAACACCAGTCTAATCAGAGAAATTACAACCAATCGCCAACAGAGATACAATCGGCTCATAAAACAAACACGAGCACAAGAGATATTATATATATATATATATATATATATATATATATATATATATATATATAGATAGATAGATAGATAGAGAGAGAGAGAGGGATAGGGATATAGAGAGATAGATAGAGAGAGGGAGAGAGATAGATAGATAGATATAGAGAGATAGATAGAGAGAGGGAGAGAGATAGAGAGATAGAGAGATAGAGAGAGAGGGGGAGGGAGAAGAGATAGAGATATAGAGAGATAGAGAGAGGGAGAAAGAGATAGATAGAGAGAGGGTGGGAGAAAGAGATAGAGAGAGAGAGGGGGGAGAAAGGGATAGATAGAGAGAGGGAGAGAGAAAGAGTCAGAGAGATAGAGAGGAGAAAAAGTCAGAGAGAGCGAGGGATATATATATATATATATATATATATATATATAGAGAGAGAGAGAGAGAGAGAGTGAGAGAGGGAGAGAGAGATAGAGGAGAGAGAGAGAGAGAGAGAGAGAAAGTGAGAGAGAGAAGCGTGTTGTGTAATGGTCAGATTCGTAGGAAATGTACTCGTCGAGATAAGTTCAAATCCTTGACGAGACTGTTTGCATTTCACATAACGCTAATACCCTTGAGAAAGGTATGAATCCAACAAACCTCCCTCCATATATGGGTAAATATGTATTGGGTTATATAAACTTAGTTAGGCGACCAGTCTATGAGAAGGTAAATTGAATTCAAACCCTCGCTTGAGAAATTGACTTAGCGTCACATCCTGCTCGTGCGGAGGAGCTTTCATATATATATATGAGAGAGAGAGAGAGAGAGAGAGAGGGGGAAGGAGAGTGAGAGAGAGGTATATGCGGAATACAGAGATGTATATATGCGAAAATGGAAAAGGAATTGAATCCGACAATATGAGGAAAAATGAGTAAAGAAAAGAAATGTAGATGGATAAAATGAATTTAATCCATATCACATTAATTGATATCACTTACACATGTGTTTCGGTCAGTTTATGTGTGTGAAAATATTTCGCACACATAGAAGAATCGACCTTCATCAGAGTGAACATTTATTTTAAATGAAAAAATTTGTTGGGCAAAAAAACAAAGATTTTTGGAAATATTCGAAAATCGAATTTTTTAAAATTGGAACGCTGAGAATAGAGACCGTTATGATTTGGATATTTGTTTTTTTTAGGGGTTATGGTACAAGATATATGTATATATATATATATATATATATATATATATATATATATATATATATAAGTATATGGATATTATGAGATGAGTAACTGAATTAAATCTTTTGACTCCTGATTTACATGTGGTCTCAATAGCTTGATATAAAACACTTTTTTAACAAACGATAGATCATCATAAATCATGGTTGGTCGATGCATAAGGTCAAAGTGTGTCAAAATAATGGCTAAAAACATGATACTTTTCTTTCTAAATATCGAAAGCAACGTATAAAAATAGATACATTAAATGATATAATTTAAAGAAAAGGTAGTTATAACAATTCG
>CM042141.1:46984867-47022367 GCA_023376005.1 Doryteuthis pealeii | reverse complement strand
ATGTGTCTTTATTCATGCATTCTAAATCAAATGTCTCGAACGAAACATACATGATGTTTCTCTAACTACGTGGCTAATTTATCAACAAACCTTCCTTCTTTGATTCTCTGTCAATATGAACGGCTGTGTTCTTCTTTAATATAACGTATTTGTTGCGTGTACAAACCTCTCCGATTTCTGTATTAATAGAACTCTTCCACTGTCCAAAAAGAAGGTAAAAATGTCCGTCTTCTGATAATAAATGTCGGATATGAGGTGTTTGTTAGTACTTGCATCTACCCTAAGGATCACCATGATTGATACAAAAGTAATTGAAGTTATGTAAGCTCAGAGGTTGTTAAACATGGTACGTGTCTAAGAAAAAGAAGAAAAAAAAGACCTTGATGTAGACATTTTTATTAAAGGATCTTACTCGGTTTAGTGTGCTATTTATATACAATCAGACGTAAATTAGGAGTGTATAAATTTGTAAAATGTTTTTACCTACATAGGTACACTGTTATCTATCTATTCCTTTCTGTTTCTCTCTATTTTATTTTGTTCATGTCAACGTTGATGTCTCACTATATTTCCACGAGTATCAACCTTGGTATCTATGGTTAATTCCATCAATGTCTCTCATTATCTCTGTATTTGTCTATTTACTTTTGTTCATATCAAACTTTGGTATCTATCTATATTTTTCATTTATCTATCTGCCTGTTCTGTCTTATTTTATTCATATCAACATCGGTACGTATCTATATTCCCAACCATAAATTTAGTATATTCCGGTCATCGCCAACTCAGCGTATGAGTAGCACAGGCATCTGTGCGGTAAAGTAAGAAGCTGATGTCAGGTGTGGCGCTCCACCTCAGACGCTAAAATAATCTCCTTGGTCTAGCCCAAGTGAAAAGGGATAGAGTCCCTCGCTGATTGGCTGATACCGACTTTAGGCCGCCCCGACGACTTTTTAAATATATATATATATATATATATATATATATATATATATATATATATATGCACATCCAATATGCTGACAAAAAAGAGCGCGTGGACTCCACAAACAACTATATATATATATATATATATATATATATATATATAATTCTCTGTCCGTATATTCAATTTTGATCATATAAACCTTGTTATCTATCTATATTTATATCTGTTCATTATCTGAAGTACACTGATTAAAATGACTTAAGTATACATAACCTTTGATCAAACTCAATGTTCGTTATTTTTCTATTCTTTTAATATACACCCACGCACATATATAAATTCATTATATATATATATATATATATATATATATATATATATATATATATGAATATATAAATATGAATGTGTGTGTCTAGACGGTGATGTCTGTATAAGCAGACGTCTATGTACTAAAATACAATCATGTTTTAATGATATTCAAATTCGTATGAAAATAATGACTATAGGCACATTGACACGCACCTACAGATATGGATTCTCGTGCACATACGTACATATCAATATGTTTTAACATAAATTTAAACCCACATGTATGAAAGAGGCACACCTATATGTGCATATCTTACATTTTACGCACGCTCTTTCCCTCGGTAAAAATAACCCATTTGAATATTTTTATTGTTGTATATGCATATACAGATACCAGCATACACACGCCTACATTTTCCCACTCACTATCATTAGCGCATACATACACACCCATATACACACATATATATACATAACACATTATCCCCATATATGTACATATAACTCACTCATGCACACAGGTATACCTACCTTCCCACGCACACACCACACGCACATACACTACCTTCATACACGTACCTACAACACTCGTACACACATTTATACACTACCTTCAAATGTACTACTCCCACACGTACACCACACATGCATACACTATCCACCACAGATGCATACACTATCATAACACACACACACATGCATCATTCATGCATACACTATCCCAACACACACACACACATGCATACATGCATACACTATCCAACACACACACACACATACATGCATACACTATCCCAACACACACACACACATGCATACACTATCCCAACACACACACTATGCATACACTATCCAACACACACACATACATGCATACACTATCCCAACACACACACACACATGCATACATTATCCCCCCCCACACACACATACATACATTATCCCCACACACACACATACATACACTATACCCTCCCACACATAGATACACTATACCCCACACACACATACACTATACCCCCACACACATACACTATACCCCCACACACATACACTATACCCCACACACACATACATATATTAGTTTGTGGATAATATCGATCAGACTACAACATTATAAATACAGCCCAGTAAGAAAATTTGCCAAAATATTCATTTAAAGTCATGTCACATAACAGATCTTTCGTCATGTTCCCTCTGTCTACCTTTAATAAAATGTATAATTATTCTACCTTCTAATTATTGATTTTCGTGGGGTGGGGTTATCCTGTATTCATACACGTGTGAATAGTTCACATACATACAATCATCTGTGGGGCTATAATTACAATATCTTTAGAATGAAAACTTCGTCCATGCGAAATAGAAAACGCAAAAATTACAACAATATCAAAATATAAGTTTTGCCCGTGAAAATTCAAAATTAATCTACCCTAATGGGTTACTATTTCATATAAAGAGGATGGAAGCTATTATTTGAAAAGTGTAACTTCTGCCAAAAATTGTCAGGTGTGACGTGTATACTTTTCATAAGATATTAAGCGACCCTAATAAAGCAGATATAAAAAAAAAGTTATACAAAGTTTTTTCGTTTTGTTTTACGGTGTATCAAGCAGGTCGGTCATTTAATGCCGGCAATGTTTTGAAAGATTCGTAGCGATAGTTCGAAACAAAAGTTTTAAACTTAATTTTTTAGTACACATATGCATTTTTAAATTTAACCTATAGATGGTACACGAACAGGTACTCCCACTCCGGGTCAGAGTGGATCTGGAACCAACGGTAATGAAGGGGTGTTCCATATTCCCCAGACATCCAGAACTGGAACCTCACAATCAGAGTTTAACGTCACCTAAGGACATGAAGACCCTCATCCACCGTCTTCTAGCACATATAAAAAGGGTTGGGGCTTGCTCTAATGGCAATAAGGTCGGGACAATCATATATATATTTACCAACTCCTCCGCACGAGCAGGATGTGACACCAGGTCAATTTCTTAAGCGGAGTTCAACAGGTTTGAATTCAGAGTTGCCCTTCTCCTAGACCAGTTGCATAACCAAGGTTAAAGAGCCTAGTCTGCCCTACTATTTATCCATAGCTGGAGGAGAGTAGGATTCATACCTTTCCAAGGGTATTAGCGCTAAGTGAAATGCAATTACCACATCCAGGATTTGAACTCGGGGCGACGAGTCCATTTCCCATGACTAACCATTACACCACGCGCTTCCACGGATTGTCGGGACAATCATATAGATGCTAGGGCTTGATGGGACCAGCCGATTGATCGGAGAGGACCCAAAGCAGTAAAGTGAATGAAAAAAATCCCAGAATATATCCCCAACTTTTATATATGTATTCAGGGCAAAATGACTATACAAAATCAGAACCTTAGATCAAAAGGCAAATAGAATTCTGTCACTCGTACACAGTCTATCCAGCTGCAGGGACATAAAATTGTTCAAACTGTTAGGAAAACTGATTGGTTTGGTTTGGTTTAGTTGGTTGGTTTTACGGCATATCAACCTCGGTGGGTCATTTAATGTCGACAAAGTTGTGAAAAAAATTCATTCTTAATGCATAATACAATTTTGTTTAAAAACTCATGTTTTTCTTTTCAACCCATAGATGGTCCTAACAGGTACGACCATTCCGGGTCAGAGTGGACCAGCAAGCAATGGTGATGAAGGAGTGATCGACATTCCCCAAACCTCTAAAACTGGAACCATCAGATAGAATTTAACGGCATTCCCAGAACATGTAGACCCTCAGTCACCGCCTTCTAGCACCCATATGATAAAAAGTGTTGGGGCTTGCCATAAAGGCAATAGGGTTGGGACATTCATATAGGTGCTAGGCTTGATGTGACTAGCGTCTAGACCAAGATAGGGCCAAAGTGGAATATTGCATGTCATGGACTGCTCAACCACCTGGGTTCTATCCTTAAGCATCACGGGTGGCCACCCACGGCCAACAGGTGGCCCAATTGGGGGAGTCTTACTCCTCTGCAGAGATGCAGTGGGTGCATTCTAAAGCCCCAGGCGACAGGGCGGGGAAAACTCTGAATGTGAATCCTGAGGAGTGTTGTTCGGAACAACCTATGAAACATGGTTGTACCATTATTTTCCTCATCCAAACATTGTGACCTTTACCACTATAAAAATAACATAGGTAGGTAGTGGAATTGTTTACGTTTTTAACTGAATCGTAGGATTTCAACGTTCTCTTATGGACACACCAGTATTGCCAGAGCAGAGAAAACTTACATCCATGAGATTTCTGTGGACACTGGATATCGTATAGAGGACCAGCTTAGAGTGATGATCAAGAGGCACTCATTGTGAAAAATAATCAAAGGAATCCGTATTATTGGTACGCGTTGATGATTATATATATATATATATATATATATATATATATATATATATATATATATATAGAAGAGAAGAGAAGAGTAGTAAATGCAGAAAGAAAAAAGAAAGAAGCGGGTGGTTAATGAAATAGAGGTGTAAATAGTAATGCACACACACACACACACACACACACACACATATATATATATATATATATATATATATACGTTTGAAAAACGAATTGCTTAAAATATTCCAACTGCAGTTTCTCGCTGTAGCGCGATTCTTCAGGGAATACTCTGAAGATTCGCTGCAGTCAGAATATTTAAACCATAATATATATATATATATATATATATATATATATATATATATACAAAGAGGTGTTTTTTATCGAAAGTACAAGAAATCTTGACAGATTCTATCATAGAAATGATACGATATGATAACCATTGCTTAACGACGAAGCAAATTATAATTTTCGTTCCAGAATTTTTATCTTTTATTGACTATATTTAACATATTTTTCAGTTTCCCGCTTTATAGTGTCTGATTGAAGTAAATACTCCAAAAAGTAGAGACGGATATTTGATGATGCAATAAAACTCATTCGGATGAAATAAGAATTAGATTTATTTACACTAACTCAGTCATCCTAATTAACTATGACAAAAGGCAACTCCACATAAAAATTCTCTGTAACTGAGTTTGCAGACGATGTCTATTTCACTTAATTTTCGACTCTAGTTCAGATTTTGAGATCTGAATCGAATATTTGATAGCACAATAAAAATTGTTCAGTTGGTTAGATTTTCACCACTTGTTGGATTTTTTTTTTAAATACCGAAGACGTTTTGGTTTAATATAGGTATTCAAATTTTGCTTAACTCAATTTTTAAAACATTTTATTAAACTCATTTTTCTATGTAACCTATTAATGTGAACCTAACAGGTACTACCACTCAGAAACACTAAGACTCAGCCACTGCCTTCTAGCACATATATGATAAAATGAGTGCGTGGTGTAATGGTTAAAGTCATGGGAAATGGACACGTCGCCCCGAGTTCAAATCCTGGACGTGGTAATTGCATTTCACTTAGTGCTAATACCCTTGGGAAAGGTATGAATCCTACTTTCCCTTCAGCTATGGGTAAATAGTAGGGCAGACCGGGCTCTTTAACCTTGGTTAGGCAACCGGTCTAGGAGAAGGATAACTCTGAATTCAAACCTGTTAAACTTCGCTTAAGAAATTGAATTTTTGTCGCATCCTGCTCGTGCGGAGGGGTTGTGTAATATATATATGATAAAATGAGTTATGGCTTGATTTAAGGGCAGTATGATTGGGACAAAATTTATTTGAGTGTTTGGTTTGTTTTACGGCATATAAACATCGGTGGGTCATTTAATGCCGACAAAGTTTTGAAATAAATTCATTCGTAATGGATACTCAATTTTTTATAAACTCATATTTTTCTATTTAACCCATAAATGGGACCCTAGCAGGTACTACTACTTCGGATCAGAGCAGACCAGGTAGCAATAAAGATGAAGGGTGCCCCACTTTCCCGAATCTCTTAAACTGTAACCTCACCATCAGATAGAGTTTTACGTCATTCTCAGGACATGTAGACCCTCATCCACCGCCCTCTAACATTATGGAGCTTGTCATAAAGGCAATAGATTGGGGCAATCACATAGGTCCTAGGGCTTGACATGACCAGCCGATTGATCGCGGGGGGGGGGGTCTCCGACCGCCAGTCTAGCCCAAGTAAGGGCCAAAGTGGTGTGTTGCATGTCCTGGACTGCTCAGCCACCTCTTCTCCTTAAGCATCACACGTCGTCACCATTGGCCAACAGGTGGCCGCATTGGCGGAGTCTTATCTCTCTGCACAGGTTCAGTTGGTGTATTCTAACATCCCAGCGGAACTTTTTTTTATGATTATATATATATATATATATATATATATATATATACACATGCATACATACATACATACATACATAGATGGATAGATAGATAGATAGATAGATAGATAGATAGATAGATAGATAGATAGATAGATGGATAGATTTATAGATATGAAAATAAAATGGAAATTAATCCGACAGTATGAATAAGATATAATGATGTTTACAACTGAAATAGGCTCATCAGATGTGCATAAACGGTTTGCAGATGAGCCTATTTCAGTTGTAAACATAGATATATAGATATATAGATATAGATAGATAGATAGATGGATAGATAGATATAGATAGATAGATAGACAGATAGATAGAGATAGAGATAGATAGAGATAGATAGAGGGATAGATAGATAAGAGATAGAGAGATAGAGAGATAGATAGATAGATAGACAGAGATAGATAGAGATAGATAGAGAGAGATATAGAGATAGATAGAGAGACAGAGATAGAGAGACAGATAGAGAGATAGAGATAGAGATAGATAGAGATAGAAACAGAGACAGAGGGAGACAGAGATAGACAGATAGAGAGATAGAGATATAGATAGATAGAGATAGAGACAGAGAGATACTGAGAAACAGACAGAGACAGAGATAGAGACAGAAAGATAGACAGAGATAGACAGACAGACAGACATAGAGAGAGAGAGAGAGAGAGAGAGAGAGAGAGAGAGAGGGGGGAGAGAGAGATTAATATGTATATATATCTGTAGGTAGGTAGATGGGTTTTTGGTCTGTCGATTTTTTTAGTCCTTTAGTGTGTCTAAGAGTGGAGAGAAACTTACAGCAAAAAAGAAAGTTGTTCAAGCAAGAAATAAAACCAGAAAAAAAGTAAATCAGGAAAATGGAAAATAATAAATAACGTAATCGAGATCCTTTTGAATTATTCACGGTTGTGCTGAGTAAATTGGGAAAATTATGGGAACATCCAAATTCTAATTTATTATTTATTTACCAAATTACGCCGACTTGTTTGCTTGATTTTCTGTGATTAGTTACCCGGGCGGCGTAAATGGACTTGTTTGTTCGGCTTTTCTCTAATTTTCCCGCTTTTTTTTTATTATTTTGGAATCAACTGATGATCATCATTCAAAAAACAGCGTTCGAAATTGGAACACACAAAAAATACACTATAATTACTGGGGAGGGGGATGAAAAAAAAGGAAGAAAATTATAGTGAAAAAAAAAGGGAGGATAAAAGGGAAGAGGAGGGAGATTTTAAAATATGGAGACTTCGAAGAAAACAATGAAACTATATTTGAAAACGTATAAAAGAAATAAAGATATTGAAAACAAAATCAGGTAATTATTTTATACACTAATGGAACCTGAAAAGTGTCTTTCTATTGGTTTTGTTATTATGATAATAATAATAATTTATTAAAATGGTGATTCGTTATCTGTCTGTAACTACTGTTATAGTAGAAAAACTCTGAATTCAAACCTGTTTAACTCCGCTTTTAAAAAAAATCAACTTTTATCGTATTCTGCTCGTGTGGTTAGGTGGCGTAAATACGTAGAACTCCGTGTTTAAATAGTAAATCCTTTTTTTGCTCGAAAGATCTTCTGGTCCGTTTCTTTATGATACCTTTTAAAAATACTAACATAAAACTTATGTTTACAAACCCGAAATTGACACCGTCGTTCGAATGCACCGACTGCACCTCTGCAGA
This sequence comes from Doryteuthis pealeii, assembly GCA_023376005.1. Taxonomy (NCBI): domain Eukaryota; kingdom Metazoa; phylum Mollusca; class Cephalopoda; order Myopsida; family Loliginidae; genus Doryteuthis; species Doryteuthis pealeii. Next base: position 47,014,136 of record CM042141.1, on the reverse strand, counting down.
GGGGTACGACTCCCCCAATGGTACCACCTATTGACCGTGGGTGGCGACTCGTGATTCTTAAGGATAGAACCCAGGTGGATGAGCTGTTCATGACTTGCAATACTCCACTTTGGCCCTATCTTGGGCTAGACGGGCGGTCGGAGAGGCCCCTCCGATCAATCGGCTGGTCATGTCAAGCCCTAGCACCTATATGATTTTCCCAACCCTATTGCCCTTATGGCAAGCCCCAACACTTTTTATCATATGGGTGTAGAAGGCGGTGGGTGAGGGTCTAGATGTCCTGGAATGACAAACTATCTGATGGTGAGGTTCCAGTTCTGGAGGTTTGGGGAATGTGGATCACCCCTTCATTACCATTGCTCCCTGGTCCACTCTGACCCGGAGTGGTCCCATCTATGGGTTAAATAGAAAAATGGATTTATTAAAAAATTGTATAATCCATTAAGAATTGATTTATTTCAAAACTTTATCGGCATTAAATGACCCACTCAGGTTGATATGCCGTAAAACAAAACAAAACCAATCCGAAATTGACAATCATGATTGTGCTTCAGAGATGACCATACTTGACGCACTTAAAGAATATATCCTCCGAATAAATCGCTTTTTTCTTGAAGGTTTTTCTGCTCTGTTTCTCTAGACTACCTTTCAAAACACCATCATAAAATTTATTTTTGCCATTAATAAATCTATCCAGGTAAACATATGCATTTGTTTACTAGTCCTTACCAGTTGCCATAAGAGGGGTATGCACTTCAAAAATGTGTTTAAAAATGTTAATTAATTTTTAAATTCTTTTAAATCTTTATAAAATGTTTTTTAATTCTTTTAAATCTTTATAAAATGTTTTTAATTCTATTAAATCTTTATAAAAAGTTTTTATTCTTTTAAAATCTTTATAAAAATGTTTTTAATTCTTTTAAATCTTTATAAAAATGTTTTTAATTCTTTTAAATCTTTATAAAATGTTTTTAATTCTTTTAATCTTTATAAAATGTGTTTAATTCTTTTAAATCTTTATAATTTTTTAAAAATTCTTTTAAATCTTTATAAAAAAAAAGGTTTCTTTTAATATGGTGAAATCTAAAACAAAAAATAAATAAATAAAATCAGTCTTGAAAAGTTATTAGTTAAAAAACTGTGATTGTTTTCAAACTTTTTTATATTGTTTCTTTCAATTTTTATATGTTTTCCCTGTGTTAAACTGCATCTAATGGCGAAGTTCCAATTTCAGAACTCTCGGTATAATGGAATAGTTCGTCATTGCCTTTACTTCAGGTCCACTCTGACCCGGAGTGATAGCACCTGTTACGGTCCCATCATTAGGTTAAATAAATAAAAAATGTGTTTAAAAAATTGACTTTAAAAGAAAACTTGAATACCCATCAAGAATGAATAAAACAAAACGTCTTCCGTATAAAACCCAACAAGGGTTGAGATGCCATAAAAACTCAAGCAACCAACAAATTCTTATTATTGTATTCGAATTTTAAATATGGAGGACCTGAATAAGATCGCTTAGGAGAATGTAAAATTAATTATAAACGAAGTATCATAACAATAAATAATGTAACTAGGAAAAATAGAAAAAAATAAAGATATTAAAATTAAAAGTTACCTATAGAATTTTGTCAATTGATTGCACTTGTTGACCTAGGTTTTTATAACTCAAAAGTCAAATTGTAAACATGTTTGATAGAAAATATCTTGACGAACGGATTTACGTAGGTATATAAAGGAATGTGCACTCATTGACTTTTGCATCATATCACCTTCTTTCCCAGTTTTATATTTTATAAAACACAATGAAAAGATGAATCGGATGTTTGTTGATCATTTTAGAATTTCTCATTATAGTTTTTTTTTCCCATCAGCACTCATCTTACACAATTAAATATAAGATCTATATTTATTTACAAAAAGTAAAAGTACTTAAATCGTTTAAAGAAAATTGCACAGGAATATACTTGAGAAAAAATGAGAAAAGAAATAATAGAGGGAAGAAGGAAATAAAAAAAGAGGAAGAAAGATAATGAATTAACGTTTGAGAGAAAGAAAAACGGAAGGAATAGGGAAAGAAGGCAAGAGAGTGGAAAAGAAAGAAAGGGAAAAAAGAAGAAAAGGAGGGATAAATAAGGACTGGAAGAAAACAAAAAGGTGAATTTTTGAGAAAAATATAGAAAGAAAAGTAAAAAGAAAGAAGCAATATATTCTGATGGAGCAATAGAAAAAGAAAGCGAATATATAATAAAGACATAAACAATGAAAGATAACGAAAGACAAGGAAAGGAAATGTCATCAAAGAAAGGTATAAAAATAAATCTTATTATAATGGAGATTCGGGCTCTGGCTGTAGAGAAATATAGAAATAGATAAATGAAGAAACAACATAGTTTGATGGACTATTAGAGAAAGAAAGAGAATATCTTTATGAAGAGATAAACAAAGAGAGATCATTCAAGAGAAGGAAATTGAATTCTATCAAATAAATGTATTAAACAAATTCAAATAATTAAATTGATTGATGTTATCACGTTTATAGGATATAAATTATTCTAGCACCCCTATGATAAAAAGGGTTGGGGCTTGTCATAAGGGCAATAGGGTTGGGGCAATCATATAGGTGCTAGGGCTTGACGTGATCAGTCGATTGATCGAAAGGGGCCTCTCCGACCGACCATCTAGCCCAAGATAGGGCCAAAGTGGAGTATTGTAAGTCATGGACTGCTCATCCACCTGGGTTAAGCATCATGAGTCGCCACCCACGGCCAACAGGCGGCCCCATTGGGGGAGTCTTACCCTCTGCAGAGGTGCAGTCGGTGCATTCTAACGCCCCAGTCGACAGGGCGGCCTAACAGATCTATTCGACCCATAGTCCCTTGATCGCCAGAACTGGAGTCTTCCCATTAGAGGTAGTATAGTGTCATATCCCGGACAACATCTTTTTGGGAGGGACGCTTACGCTTCTTCAGAGAATACAGGCATCGTATTCGAAACCCCACCGCCAGGGCGAAATAGATATTAGAGTAAAAATGAGAAACAAAAAGAGAAGAATAAACGAGCGGGTGTTATAGAGAGATAGAAATTATAATTCACCATCATGTCACGCCAGCAGCTCGGATTTCTATGACAATCTCTCGCCAAACATCCCTATCTTTCATCACTGTCGGGATGTCCTTTACACAGCATCATGTATCCACGCATATCTGGCCAATGTAGGTCTATGTGGGTGGCCCGCACTGTGCTGGTTTCCATAGGAGAACGTCATTTATGAGTTCTACCCTGCTTCTCCAGTAGTGCTACACGTGTCTTGTCCGCATCCCACGGATAGTCTGTGTGATAGGGAGCACGTTACACAATAGCTGCTCTCTTTTAGAGTGTTGTTGTCCCGAGTTGTTTAATATCGCGCGCAGCATTCTTGAGCAACTCCCATCTAGTTTCTCTTCTATGCGCTTCTTAAGGATCCAAATGGTGCAGACATACATTAGCACTAGTACAATTACGGCTTGGAAGATTTGTCAATTTGACTTATCAGTGAGATCAAATTTCTATTTGATTGATGATCTATGGCAAACATTTCCTTTCCTATACGTGCATTAAGATCAATTTATGTGAATGAAAAATGGTGTTACATAATCTATGTGGTTGCATAAGATTATAGTCAATCCCCTAATTCTGAGGGGTGACCCTTTTCATATCATTACAGAAGCCCGCCAAATATTTGAAGTCACGTGGGACCTTTTTCAGAGTCCCCAGTTTGCAGTTGGACGTCAGGCAGAGCGGTCGCCATTTTATGCTCTGTCTAAACTGGAACTCACGCACGCTATGTTAGTTAGCAGATGTCTGGGTTGGAGATTGGAAATAAAGTAACATCAAAATAAAACGAAGTCTTGTGTTTATTATCTAAAAACTAACAATGACACAGGGCTTCTGATATAGAGAAATCCCTAACAGAAAACCTGACCCGAAGTCCCCAAGAAAGTCCAGACCTTAGAAGATTCCAGACCAAGCCAAGATAGATGATAGAAATACCAAAGACGATCAGAAGCAAAGACGGCCAGAAGAATAGAGTAAGTAAGAAGTAAGAAATGAAGAGGGTATACAACAATGGTAAGAAAAGAGAAGAAAAATAGTTTTCCTTACTTAGAGAAAATAATTTTATTTTTTCATATTTTAATAAAAACACATTTCTAATTATTTTTTTTTTACATTATTTATTTTGATTAAACACCTTACTTTCTTTATGAGTCGAATTTTATTAATATAACTTTATAATTAGTTTCTCTGTTTAATTATATAAAGTCTATTTGGATCTATAAGTAGTGACAAGTTAAGTCTCTTGGGAGAGAATAAGTAAGATTCTAATAAACTATCATTATCCAAGTTTGCTGGAAGTAGAATTCTACAATTCACGAATAAAAAAAGGAGAGAATAATTAAGATTCCAATGTGGAAAGGGAATTAAAAATAGTGTAATATAAGGAGACGGAAAAACATAAATGGTAAATAAGAGTGGTAAATAAGAGTGGAAAGTTGCTACAATTTTTGGGATGACGTACAAAAGGTTACATGTTCTCTGATTGGTCGATGGGGGCCAACAGGCCGAGAGAGAGAGAGAGAAAGAGAGAATGATGCTTTGGCATTCTGGGCTGGGTGCTAGAAAAGAACAGACGTAAGATGAATGTTCTCCAAGGCATTTTTACTTGGGATGAAATAAATGTGATCAGAAAAAGTCTATCTGGAGAGAAAAACTAAAACTTGAATGTAGAAAGGAAATTAGGAGTCACCGTCATCATGTCGCACTAGTAGCAGGGATATCTATGAAAATATTTCGCCAACCATTCCTATCATTGCTTGTCCTCAAGAGGTCCTCTGCGCAGAGTCCAGTATCCGCGCATAGCTGATTTGTTTAGATGTTCGCTGAACGGCCCGTACTTGCCTGTCCATATGCTGATTTCTATTGGAGAACATCGCTTATCAGGTTGTCCTTGCTTCTCCAGCATTGTCCAACATGCCTTCGTCTAACTCGGCAGGTTTGTTTGTTTGTTTGTTTGTTCATTGATTTTAACAGCATATCAACCCGTCTGGAGTTATGTCATGCCTAACGGTTAGGGAGTTATACATATCGTGTATTTATATTTATACTTTTTAGTAATTGGTTTTAACAATGCGTTAGCATTATTGGGGATTATGTTGTATGGTATTGATTTGTTTCATGTCTATATTGTATGGTATAATTTTATTTCTCTCAAAAAAGGGAGAATATCCTCCATGTTGACAGTTTCAACCAGATCTTTCATATTGTTTGCTTTAAAATAACGGTTTCTGATGTGAGCAAAAAGCATTCATTCCATGAATAAATGTTTAACTGTCAAAGGTGTTTGACATGTTCCACGTTGTGGTTGTTGTTCTCGTTTGAGTATATAGGAGTGTGTTAGTCTTCTATTGTTATGTAGTGGCCTTCTTCGCTACTCTAAATCGTGTATGTTAGTAGTCGGACTTAGAAATTCACAACACATGCTTATTGTAAAACTTTGACTTTATTCTCTTTCTCTTGCGTGGTGTGGGTGGCGAGCGTTGACAATAGAAATGACCGATGATCGACGATGACTACTACTACTGGGATGACTGGCGATGGTGAGGTAAGGGGGTGGACGAACCTCATAGCCCGTTGGCTGCGATGGACCGTGGTGACGGTCGCTCACTTGTTCTCCGTCTGCCATCTAACTGACCTGTCGGCTCGAACCCTCAGGCATTTATATTGATAAATACTCCTACGCATCTTTATCTTTTGATCTGATAACGGGCATTTGTTATATATTTCTTTATCTTCTCCCTGTTTCTTTGACTGGAAAGCCTCGCTTTTTTAAATATATATTTTTATATTTCTCTGTCTTTTTATCGTCTTTTCTTTGTTTCGATTTAACCGGAAAATCCTATTTCCGTTTTCCCCTTCTTTTAGATATCTTCAATATACAACAGTATGACCAATGTGTAATCGGGACACAATTAATTGTTCCTTTCTAGACTTCCTTAAAATTTGTCTCCAATCTCCCTAAGTGGGTTTGATTAGGAAGAGTTTATTGTGGATGTTGTTATTCCACTGTTATTGCCATTTTGTATGAAGGAATCTATTAATTTTAGGTTTCAAATCAATATATGATATCTTGAAATTTGTGTGATGGGGGCAAGTGACCGATTAGTGATATTTTGTGGGGTGTTGTTTCAACGATTTGACTAAGATCGCACGAGGCATTCTTGTACAGCTCCAATCTAGTTTATTCGCTTCGTTAAGTTGTGAGTGGTGTAGCCATCTATTAGCCCTGGTACAACTACGACTTGGAAAAATTGTCATTTTAATGTGACAATCAGATCGGAATTCCATATGACTGTTAATCTCTCAATAACACTTCAGAAAAAAACAAGAACGTCTTGCGATTGTTATTTAAAATCTCAACAGCACAATATATCCCAATCATTATAACGTTTGATGTGTTTACGTATGAGATATTGAAAAAAAATAGTTCCATTTGTGAAAAAGGATAATAATCTTGATTTCACTATCACTCTTCTTTTGTTTTTTTTCTTTTCACCTCATCATTTTTTCGATTGAAATAAATTAGCATTATTGCTTCAACGCGCTCACACCTTTGTATCATTCTCAACTCTTTGTTTCTTAGTATATTTTTCTGTATAGCATATCTTTTTTCTTCCATTTATTTCTTTATAATAAAAACAGAATAGTCCATTATTTATCTGAAGTGACAACACTCATAAAAATTAAGAATTTCGCAGATAAGCAACACCAGATAATTAGCATTTATATTTTTGCAATTTATCTTGGACGATTTAGACAATCTCATTTTTAGCCAGAGGGTGTTGCAAGAGGATAGCGGTCGTAAGATTAAGGATCAAGAGTATTGTTTATAATAATAATAATACCAACAAAATAGTAAATGCAGACTATGCGGTGACAGAGATGAGACTGTAAACCATGTACTAAGCAAATGTAGCAAACTAGCACAACGGGAATACAAAACTAGGCATGAATGGGTTTGGAAAGTTGATCCACTGGGAATTATGCAAAAAATGTTGACCATACAACAAAATGTTATATGCATGAACCAGAATATATTCTTGAGAATGATACGCATATAATTCTCTGGGACTTTGAGATAAAAACGGATCACATTATCCTAGCAAGAAGACCAGACCTAGTGTTGATTGACAAGAAAGAAAAACCTTGTCAACTGGTGGATTTTGCAGTTCTAGCAGATCACAGGGTGAAGATGAAGGAAAACGAAAAGATGGAGGACAAATACCCGGAACTTGCCAGAGAACTGAAAAAACTATGGAATATGAAAGTCAAAGTGGTACCAATTGTAGGTGGTGCAATTGGAACGGTCCCAAAAAGCTTAGTAAAAAGACTGGAAAATCTGGAAATCAGAGGAGGAATTGAGACCATCCAGAATACTGCATTGTTGCAATCTGCCAGAATACTCAGAAGAGTCATGGAGAGTACTGAGGGGACTTGTTGTCACTAAGACTCCAGTGAAATACTATCAGCCAACGCTGTGAAAAACTCAATAACAGTATATCACAGTTGGCTTCTTTGTTCAAGCATTGGTTAATAATCACAATTAATTTCTCATCTAATCGAAGACTTGAACGACGTATAACTATCCTTATACAGATAGGAACTAGACATAAAATAACTGGGAAAAAAAATAAAATAAAATCTACGGCACTACTTTATATCTATTAACGTATCAATGGAAACAAATGCAAGAACTATATCAAATCGTGAGAAATTTATTCTTTTTCAATACGTCTTTATACGTCTATATTGTAATTACCTTGGCACTATATCTAATTACAATAATTTGCGGCCCGAAAATTATGTTTCCCGTTGATTACAATTGAAAGAGACGTTCAGATTGAATCCACTTATTAAAATAGATATTTGTGTGTAAGAGCGTTTAAACAGAACACTTAAGGTCACAAGAGATATTGGCAGCTGACAACGTACAGATAATAGTCTCCATGGCAACCTTATCAAATGAACATTCGACGTTTTAAATGATCTTGCTTTATGATACATTCATTGAGAAGTAATATAATTCAATTAATTATTTTAGTGGTTTTTATCTGACGAAGAGAGAAGCCTAATACAGCTTTTATATATGAATGTTTGCTTACATACACACACACACACACACACACACACATATATATATATATATATGTATATATATATATATATATATGTATATATATATATATATATATATGTGTGTGTGTGTGTGTGTGTGTGTGTGTGTGTGTTGTAAATGTCCACCAGATACCTAAAACGATGCTTAACAATTTGTTTGGTTTGGATGGTTGGATTTTATGGCAGATCAACCCTTGTTGGGTTATTTTATGCCCAAGACATTTTGTTTTATTCATACTCGTTGGGTAAACATTTTTTTTCGAATTCAATTTTTAAAATCATTTTTTAAAATATCCACTTGTTTTTATATTTATTACCCATAGATAGAATCCTATCAGGGCCTATCTCTCCGAGTCCGGTGGACCTCGGGGTAATATCAATAACGGGGTACTGCACAATTCACAGAGCTCCAAAATTGGAACTTCAGCATCAGATGCAGTTTAAGCTCATACCCAGGACACTAAGATCATGAGTCACCGCCTTCTAGCATGAATATGATAAAAAAGATTGGGGCTTGTCATAGGGGCACTTAAATTTGAATAATTATATAGGCGGTAGTGCTTGATGTGACTATCCGATTGATCAGAAGGGGCCTCTCCGACCGACCGTTCTTTTGAATGTTTTAACACGAAAATATCATAAAATATGTTCTTAATTGTGCTTGTGCATTATTTGAAATGAACTTAATTGTTATTAAGAACACATTTTATGATATTTTTGTGTTAAAACATGCAGTTGTATTGATTATGGTGAAAACAGACGGCTTTCTCAAAGTGAAAGAAACAAGGGAGGTTACTCATTTATGTAGCTAATGTTCATATTACCAAATAAACCAAGGTACAGTTTTACATGTCAGGTACTGCTCAGCCAGCAGAGTTCCATCCTTACGCATCAGAGGTTGCTACCCACGGCCAAGTGGCCGTCTGAGGGGGATTTACTCCTGTGCAGAGGTGCAGGTGATGTATTCTTCAGCCCCAGACAGGGTGGTACCACTCTGGGTATATTCCATAGTTATTTGTGATTTACTTCTAAATCTTTAAGTTCTAAATTTCAATTTCAAATTTTAATTATTGATCAAGTGTTCTTTATTTTTTCAATTAATCATAATGAAATCGAAACAATTGCAGTAGAGACTTTATACCTATTTATGAAAATCCTCCGCGACGAGCACGATAGAAAATCAAGTTATTACAGCTGCTTTGAATTCAGAATTTTTCTTCTCCTAGATTGTTTACCTCAGCAGAGGGGTAAGACTCCCTCAATGGAGCCATCTGTTGGCCGTGGGTGGCGACCCGTGATGCTCAAGGAGAGAACCCAGGTGGATGAGCAGTTCATGACTTGCAATACTCCACTTTGGTGGTGGTTCAGGGTCTACATGTCCTGGGAATACCGTTAAACTATCTGATGGTGAGGTTCCAGTTTGGGGGAATGTGGAGTACCCCTTCATCACCATTGCTCCCTGTTCCACTCTGACCCGGAGTGGTAGTACTTGTTAGAGCCCCATCTATGGGTTAAATAGAAAAATGTTTATAAAAAAAAATTGTTATCCATTAAGAATGAATTTATTTCAAAATTTTGTTGGCATTAAATGACCCACTGGGGTTGATATGCCATAAAACAAACCAAATCAAACCTCGAAAAGGGATGTTATGCCATAAAACAAAACAACTAAACTTGGAGGTAGGGGTAGTCACCATGGCACAGTGGTTAACATGTTGGACTGCGACATAAAGAATACGGTCTACCCAAATGTGTACAATCGATTGGAGGAGATCAGATAGATTCATCCCTTTCCCAAGAGCATTAACGTGAAGGGAAAAAACAACTTTTGGGGGATTGGAACTCTGGTCACCTATTCTATTTCCTACGAGGATAACAGTTACATGAACCACACCTCCTCAATTTATTTTTGTGCATGTTCAATTAATTTTTATTTCAAATAAATGTGACCCTAAAATGTACTAGCAGAGTGGACCTGGGAGTAATAGCAATAATAAATACTCCGCAATCCACAGAGTTCCAAAATTAGAACGTCACCATTAAGTGTTGTTTATTTGGGGCATTTTGGGTCTTTCAACATAATACCCTTCTTGCTAATCAGACCACACTAGGTACAATCTCCCCTTAGTGCGTTAACCATCTGATTCAACGCTAGCAATATAGTAAACTACTTTTTTCCTAAATAGATGGGACCCTAAAAGTTAAAATCAGAGTGTACCTAGGAGTAATAACAATGAAGGGGTACTCCACACTCCCCAAAGCTCAAAAACTGGAACTTCACCATTAGATGGAGTTTATTTGAGGATTTGGGGTCTTTCAAAATAATACCCACACACCAACTCTACCCCACTAGGTACGATCACCCACTCGTGCGTCATCCATCTGATTCAACGCTAGTAATAGAGTAAATTACTTTTCGTCATATTTTGCCTGTGAATTAATTTTTCTCATAAGTGGGACCCTAAATTGACTGATAAGTAACCCCCAGTCTAACTTGCTATTAAAACACCCTATTCATTAGAGTTTTGATAATTTATAAGAGATCACAGCGCTAATACCCTTGGAAAGGTATGAATCCAACTACTCTCCCTCCAGCTATGGGTAAACTGGACTCTTTAACCTTGGTTAGGCAATCAGTCTAGGAGAAAGAAAACTCTGAATTCAAACCTGTTAAACTCCACTTGGGGTGGTCACTACAAGAATAGGCTCAGGGAGTAAAAACAATGAAGGGGCACTCCCAAAAACCAAAACTGGAACTTTACCATTAGATGGAGATTATTTGGGAAATTCAACATAATACCCCATCGGCAGTTATACCCCAACTAAGGATGATCAGCCCCTAGTGCGTCACCCATCTGATTCAACGCTAGCAATACACTAAATTACTTTTTGTCATATTTTGCCAGTGAATTCTTTTTTTAAATGTATTTTGATTTGTATGATATTTTTTTTCCAAAACACTAATTTCTCTAACTTAAATCATGTCTTAAATCCGATTTTCTAACAGAACTTTAGGGTACATAATTTGGCTGATAATGGCCGCCAGATACGAATCTGTCTCTACGGAGAGAAGGGAATTGACAGCCACTAAAGTAATTTTATTGATTTTCAAAAGAACAATCAGGATTACAATTTAAATTAAAACAATCTTCATTGATTTTTTTTATAAATTCATTACGCTTAGTTTTTTTTTTTTAATTATTGTTCATTTTTTCGAGAAAACGCTTACGGTTATTAAATTATTGGAATTCTCGTTCAGTCTTAATCAATAATTTTGTACTCAATTATAAATGGCTTTTATAAATGCTAAATACTGTCAACACTGGAAATACCATTTTCATCGGCATTAGTACAAATACTAACAGAACCAATTGATATAACACAATATGATAATTTAATTATTACAACGTTTGATATGTTTACTTAAGAGCTATTACAAATACTTCAATATGTAGAAAGTACAATCTTGATTTAACTGATTTTTTTCTCTTCCTTTCCTTTTTTTTTTCATTATGTTAGATTCAAAATTATTAGCGTTATCACTTCTGTGTAATCATTTCCGCTCTTTATCTTTTCTTTCTTTCTTTCTCATTGTATTTTTTCTGTATATCATGTCTCTTTTCTTTATTTATAATAAAAACGTAAAAAGTCCATTATTTAGCTGAGGTGACGACACTCATAAGAAATAAGAATTCGGTGGATAAGCAACATCAGATAATCAGGATTTACATTTTTGAATTTAATCTTGGATGATTTTGACGGTCTCATTCCTAACCAGAGGGGGTTGCAGAATGATAACTGTCGTACCCTATTCGTGCCCCATCATTCTGTAATGGTTTGCAAGCTATTCTTGCAGAACCATTACTAACTTATTTACACTAGTTCGATTATCGCAGGATTCCCCATACATGCGACCTTTTGTTATATCCTACAGGATGGGTAAATTCATATTCTAATTGTCTAGTAATCTTATTTCAGTTAATGGGTGAGTAAATAGCTTTCATATTTTCTTCTCTTCTCGTTTCTTACTTCATTTCAAGATAATTTAATTAAATTCGCCAAGAGAATAAGCTATATGAGTGATGCACAAGAATGCTGCGTGCGATGTTAAACTAATTGTGGAAAGAACATCCCACAAGAAAGCAGTTGTACGGCCAGTTGTACCCTATCAGATTAACCATCCGAGTGTGACAAACAAGACGTGCAGTATCAGTGTTTAAGTAGTGTATCAGCCACGCAGTATGGCTAGTGATTAGCGAAGGAATAAACCACGTGACCACGGCTAGTCTATAAATCCAGGTAGGGAATTGTAGCACACCTTATATACCAAATAATTCCAACAATTATCACTGTTACAGCTTAATTATTAGGTAAAAAACAGCATATCAAATGTGTCGGTAGTGATGGGGCATATTTTCAATTTGAAATTCTAGTTATAATATTTTATTTATTTTGGATAAAACGACAAGCTTTTCTATTTTAAATTTTGAAATTGCTATATTTTCTAACCAATTTCTAGGCTAAATTTTGCGAAAACATCTTTGATGCTATTTCCTCAAACAATGGTGCAAGTAAGAGATCTACTTTTTGGTATCTGTATTTAGTATACTAACACAGAATTTTTTTTTTTGTGAAACAAAAACGAATTCATACGCAACGTTTTCCTATGGAAACAAACACATTGGAACGCCAGTGCATGAAGTCCAGCAAATACTTACATTAACCAGCTATGTGTGGATACTTGATACTGTGCAGAGGACCTGTCGAAAGTGATAGAGATGGTTGTTGCAGTTTTTCTATATATAAGGTGTTTGCTTGTTCCCCGCTATACTTATATACTGGCCAAGGTCACGTGATTGACTCTTCTAACCAATCACTGGCAGTACTACTGGCTTGATAAGATACTTACCACCCCCATATTGGTCACACATCAAATCACTCTTTGACGACGGACGCACATATGATTGCCCGGATTTTTATCAATACTAATGAAGGACTTATACGATTACCAGTAACTGAGGACACTTTAGTAACCAAAGGATTCACATTGTCAACCGACACTTAATCAAGGATTCCACCAGATAAGCGCTTCTGCTATAAGGCCGAGCAATGGCCCTTAAAAATGTAATAGGTGGTGAGATATCATGGATATCCGTGGTTCAAGCACGAGATGATTTCAGTTACTGAGTGATAAAAGAAGGTTTATAAATTCCTTTTTTTCTTGTCCCATATCCCATAAACAATTCGAGTGAAACGAACAAGACATGCTGGACACTGCTGGAGAATCTAGTGCAAAATCATATGTGACATTTTTCTATGGAAACAAACACATAAGAACTCTTGTGCGGGACCTCCAGCAAAGTCGTACATTAACCAGCTCTGTGCGGATACTTCATGCTGCGCAGATGATCAACCAGAGGCAATATATGATAGGGATGGTTGGTGGGAGATTGTCATGGATATCTGTGCTGCAAGTACGACATTATGACGATGATTATGATGATGATTTCAGTTAATGAGTGATTAAAGACGTTTTATATATTCCTTTATTTCTTTATTTCGAGATAATTTAATTAAATTAAAATCTAATTTCCCCCAATCACTATTCACATTTTATTTGCAGATTTTAATTACGCCTTAACTAAAACATAAACCAATGAGAAAAATCGACCAATGTTATTTATCCAAATGAAAAACGAAAAAACAAAAAAAAACAACATTTTATTTGCTGCTTAAAAGTCAATTCAACCCGGCAACATTCTATACACTTGAAACAAATTTCTAATGCCTACTTAATTAAAAATTAAAAACAATTATTCAATTTGACAACTGATTGCTACATGTTGTCTTAACTTTGTTTTATGTAATATTTGTTGTCGTTTATCGGGATATTATTCGGTAATTAAGCACATGGAACAATTTTCTTGATATTTTGCAGCGATTATGAACGAGTTTGGTTGAAATAAAAACGTCACGGCTAATAACACGTCCAGATTCTAACGTCATTAATTTATTTCGTGTTATTATAGTTAATAAGAACAATGAAGAAAGTTAGAATCAATTATCTTTATTTTTTTCCGTTTTTCTTAATCTTTCAATTCCTATTAACGTATGTCTAACTTTTCTGAAGTATTTCATACAATAATTGAGTAAATGAGAATAATTATATTATAGTCATAAAAGTTTCATTCCACAAGGATAGATTTATCAGAGATCAAGTGACAACAAATCTGAATAACCCAGAAATCTGCATTTTTCTGGTTTTAGAAATGATGTCACTGAGCAAGTAGTTTTGTAACATAAGGCAAAGCTTACTAGCGACGCCCCATTGCATCCACTTTTCGAAGAATACCCACTGGAAAAGTATGGACTCCCTAATACCGCTTCTATTAGGTTAAACTTATACAATTATTGTTCTTTTACAAGGTTGAATTTGGCATTGAATAACCCATTTATACCATTAAACAGGGACTGTAACAAAATCACTTACGCTGAAATAAATGTCTATATTATTACTAGTGTTCCTTAATTGTTCGACTGTTATCATATTGCAACGCCCACTGCTTAAAAATGAGACCGTCCAAGAAAAAAAAGGCAAAAATGTAAATCCTGATGTTCTGGTTTTTCTTATCAACCGAATTATTTCTTATGAGTGTCGTCATATCCGCTAAATAATGGACAATTTCTTTTTTATTATAAAGAAACAGATGGAAGAAAAAGAAAATGCCTTATAGAAAAAATACGAGAAAGATAGTAGGAAAAAAGGAGAGAGGGAGATAAGTGCGCGGAAGCAATAACGCTAATCACTTTGTATAACATGGTGAAAAGAAGGAAAAAAGAACAAAGAAAAGAAAACGACTGAGAATAAAATCAAGATTATTAAACTTTTTATATATTGAACTATATTGCAATAGCTTTTGAGTAAACATTTCAAACATTGTAATAATTATATTATCATATATATCCAAGGTTCATGCTAGAATTGTATATTGTTGAACAACAGCGACAATATTCGGTGAATAATTTACTAAACTGAGCTTAATTAGCCCAATACAATAGAATATGGAGCACTCTTTGAGAACGTAACTCACTAACAATGGTCTGCTAATCAAACTCACTGACCATTCCAACATGCCAGGCACTCATAGAATTTTCTAAGCTGAGGTGTCTGCTGTTATTAAGTGTTCATCCATCTTAGTACTGAGAAAGATCATCGCTTGCTTAAAAGCAGGACTTGACCAGACGTCACACTGGTGTTAGAGTAGTGGAATAATGAAGTGAATGCTGGAGATTGATGAAGATGCAAACGCATTAGCTCATTGACGCCTTGCCAATACTCTATCCCTGGACAATTCGGCTAAATTTCAGTATTTCAGCAACGCCTGTGTAACAGAATAAATCACCAATGAAGAAGAGCAAATGGCTAATAGAAAGTTGATCATGTGAACGGCTCTAATCAACCTTCATTTTAGACAGTGTAATCATTTTTGGTATGCAAGTCCTGCCAAAAGGCACATCCTCGTTTCATACAGACATTACACAGGCAATATCTACAGAGCAGGATCAGCGTATCGATCTATTTTCATACAGACATGGAAGGTTTTTGAATTATTACAGATAAATGTGTAAACAAAGTGTACAGTCATAGGATCTACTCCACACTTAAAAGTTGGAAGCATTATTACAACTAGCAAATATATGCACCCTCCGGGTGCAAGTATTTAAGTTTTAATATAATAAAATATCATGTTAAATTAGAAAGGCTAATGAAACTGAATAAGAATTCAGATAAAAATATTTGGAACAGAGGGGGTATGATTGAAAAATAGAACAACTTTGAAACTAACTCTTCCATCATTTTCCATTACTCCCGTCATTCATTGGTAAATTTTCCTAATTTAGCTATTTAGTTAAAATAAGAAGTAAATAATAATATTACAGTTATTTCTTCTTGTTAAAGGATTCCTTTTAAGATTTATCCCCGAGATTTTTGCTCATATTCAATAAGATAAAAACAAACAATTAGAAATCAATAATACTAAGCATATATTTATTAAAATCAAATTTTTAATATCAATATGCAAATTACCCTTCCCATTCACACTGTAAACCGCTATTTTGTTGTATATATAAATACAATTGCATGTTTTTAGAATGTAGATATGGTCAACAGTATAAATCATGTAAAACAATTTTATTAATAATTGAGGTTTAGATAAAATAAAAATCATGGTGAATGGGATGTAAATAACAAAAGGAATTGTGACTTGAGTAGTGATATAGTTTCGGTTACAGACAGACAAACCTGCAATCTCCATTATAATAAGATAAGTACGATGTCTCAAGCTATTTCAGGGTAACAACAACAGCAAGATACTACTACTAGCAGCACCACCAATAATAATAACAATAATAGATGACTTACAGGATTGTGGATATATCACAGTATGATAATTTAATTATTACAACGTTTGATATGTTTACTTAAGAGCTACTGGTATTAAGTTCAATATGTAAAAGCTATAATAATCTTAATTTAACTCACTCTTTTTTCTTACTTTCCTTTTAATATTTTCAAGTTCGATTTAAACAGATTAGTGTTATCGCTTCTACGCACTCACCCCTCTCTATACATTTATCCTACTCTAGTAGTTTTTTTCCTCCTTAGCATGTCCTAATGTAAAAAGTATAATCTTGATTTAACACACTCACTTGTCTTTCTTTCCTTCTCTTCCGTTTTACATCATGTTCGATTGAAACAGATTAACGGTATCAATTCCGCGCGCTTACACCCTCTTTCTATCTTTTCCTTACACTTTCTTATTATATTTTTCTATGTAGCAGTAACTTTTTCTTCACTTTTTCTTTATATTAAAAAAGGAATGATCCATTATTTAGTTGTCATGACACTCATAAGAAATTAGAATTAAGAGGATAAGCAACACCAGATAATCAGGATTTGCATTTTGTATTTCATCCTGTACGATTTTTTGTGATTAGTGTTAAGGTTAGGATTCTCTTTTTCACTCAGTTATAAAGCAACTGTCCAGCTTCTTACTTCCTATCACACAAATCCTCATAGTAAGACGAACTAGACATGTTGGACACTGTAGTAGAAGCAAGGACGAACTCATAGTTGACGTTCTCTCTGGATACTTACACATGGATACATTAATGTAGGCAGACCATTAAACACCAACATAACTCAATTGGGATTCTTGATGCGGCACGGAGGACCTCGCTGGGGCGATGACTGATATGGATGGTTGGCGAGATAAAGTAATGTATATCAGTGCTGTTAGACTAAAATAACTCAGATGAAATGAAGAATTGAAACTATCCACACCTCGGAAGTACTAAAATCGACTAAGATACTTTAAAGAGTCATGTGTAGTCTTGCTGTCACTCAATACCGGTGAAAACCAATTGTTAGAACTAATGTGAATAACCCACAAGAAGTATATGAAGAACAATAATAATAAAAATAGGACTTATACTCCTTTCTTCATTTTCCATTGACAAAATAATGATCATGGTAATCTTGAGTAAAATACCTTTGGGTCACCTTCTAAGAATAAATTCTCTCCACTAATTCATAAAAACATACCGTACACCTAATAACCTGTCTGATTTTTCAATTCAGCCTCATTGTCTCATGTCTGGTCTTCTCCAATCTAAAAAATAAATAATGATAATAATCTAGAAAGAGAGAAAGAGAGAAGAGTGATAGAGAGAGATAGAGCGTGAGAGAGAGAGATAGAGATAGAGAGAGATAGAGAGAGAGAGAGAGAGCGTGAGAGAGAGAGAGCGAGCGTGAGAGAGAGAGAGTGAGAGAGAGAGCGAGCGTGAGAGAGAGCGTGAGAAAGAGAGAAAAAGAGAGAGAGAGAGAAAGAGAGAAAAGAGAGAGAGAGAGAGAGAGAGAGAGAGAGAGAGAGAGAGAGAGAGAGAGAGAGAGAGAGAGAGAGAGCGAGAGCGAGAGAGAGAGACATACAGAGAGAGACAGAGACAGAGACAGACAGAGAGAGAGAGAGAGAGAGAGAGAGAGAGAGAGAGAGAAGATATTGACCGATTCATTGTCGGGACATATTGGCTCTCCTGAAGAACTGTGCGTGACATATTTTTCAGTTTTCGTGAGGAAAAGAACGAAAAGATTATTCAAGATTTTAGAAAAAACAAAAAAAAAATGGATAAAAATTTCACTAAACCAAATCGTACAGAAAAATGATGCAACTTATTTAAACTATTCAAAAACTTTTTTGTTTAGAAATTGCTCGTTTTATTTTTTATAAGGATAGTGTCTAATCTTATGATAATGGATATTCGGTTTCTGTCTGTCTAACTGAAACTATATCACTGCTTACGTTACAATAAAAGTAAGTAAGTAAAGTCGTCGGGGCGTCCTAATGTCGGTATCAGTCATGCAGCGAGGGAGTCTATCCCCTTTTCACTAGCGCTAGACCAAGGACATTATTTTAGCGTCTGGGTTGGGGCGCCACACCTACCATCAGCTCCTTACTTTACTGCACAGATCCCTGTGCTACTCATACGCTGAGTTGGAGAGGGTGGGTATCGAACTAGGAACCTTGTGGTTTCTAGCTGAACGCTCTACCGACTGAGCTAACCCGGCCCATCACGTTACAATACTCTTCTGTATGTTTATCAATGAGTACTTAATCTACAGTGAAACTCATTAATACATAGAATAAATTTTAATTACCAGTCTAAGAAAAGGAGAACTCTTTATTGAAGCCAGTTGTACTACAAAGAAATATCTTTTTTTGCAACCTGCTTATGGTAGAAGGGTATATATATATATATATATATATATATATATATATATATATATATATATTTAATATACCAAGCGTGTTGGTTGATCCTTGCGGAGAGAAAAAACCCGGCAGAGAGTTTGATTGTAAAAATATACTACCAAACATCAACCAGGAAGAAAAAAAATTTTGAAAAAAAGAAAAGACCAAGATATTCGTACCAACAAAAAATAATCTATTGGTATAGTATTTGGCCAAAAGAAAAAACAATTTATATGTATATATATGTATATAAGATATATATATATTCATATAACCGCTAGGAGAAGCTAATTTGTAAAAAGTGCTCGATACCTAAGTAGAGCCAAGTAATAAAGATAATCTACTGAGTCAGACGAACCTACTATTAGTTTCGCATAAAGCTCTTCAGGGCTAAAATCTGACTCTTATTAGTCAGATTTTAGCCCTGAAGAGCTTTATGCGAAACTAATAGTAGGTTCGTCTGACTCAGTAGATTATCTTATATATATATATATATATATATATATATATATACGCATAATGTAATTGTTAGTCGTAGGAAATGGATTCGTCGACGCGAATTCAAATCCTGGACGAGGCTGTTTACATTTCACTTAGCGCTAATACCTTAGGAAAGGTATAAATCCAAATATGCTTCATTCTGTTATGGTTAAAATAATAGGCAACCAATCTAAGAGAAGGAAAACTCCTAATTCAATCCTGTAAATCTCCGCTCACTGAACTTGTTTCACATCCTGGTTGCATGGATATATATATAAATATATATATGTATATATTCCTCCACGTCTATAAAGCGTGCGTTCTCAGTACACTTCTCTACAGTAGTGAAACATGGACCACATACTGTCGGCTCGAGAGGAAACTTGAGAATTTTCACCACAGAGTTCTCCTACGCATTCGATGGCAAGACTATAACACTACAAATGTTATGGGTTTATTGGCGATCTTTTAATTAATTACTAATTAACTAAAACTACCCTTATTAATTAGAGTAGTTTGTTAAAAGTTACTGTAAGAAAAAAAAACTGTAAAAAAAGAAAAACAATAATAATAATAATAATGTTTATTTTAAAAATATAAATTTATCTAAAAGAATTCTCACGTAGGCAAAGAAATTCCTTAAATTATGGAATTTGACCGATATAATCGGAATTTTAAATTGTGACAGAATAAGACAATTTAACAAATAAGATTCCAGGTTTTGAAAGTTGGTCAACAATTTCAAAAACGTAAATAAATGAAACAATGTTTGGCCTCGAGTTGTGGCAGTAGGAAAAAAAAACAATGGAAAACTACAACCAATGCTGATAAAAGGCCATTTAGACAGGTATCAATAGTATCGAGTGGCTGGCCAATCAGAGAGGTACGTTCGGGGTGGGGAGGTCTGGATCCCATAAATAACAGACTGTCTGCCAGAGTCAAACAGACCAAGAAAAGAGACCGAAGAAAGAAGAGAAGGGAAGAAGAGACAGAAGCGGAGGACGTCCGCCGAAGTCAGACACGCCGCAACCAGAAGACTCGTTACACGTCTAATCCCTTGTCACTGTCGATACTGCCTTGACGTCTTGCCACTCGGTAACAAACCAAATTGATAAATTTAAACAAAGTAACCAATTGTAGATCGCCAATCAACTGACAAAGAAATTACCTCGCTTATTTGGCATCATACAAGATATAAATCATTTTATGAGAAAATAAATGTATATATTTTGTACATAACCATCAAGAAGCGTTCTGTTTATTTGTTTTGTTGATTCGTTGACAGCTTTTGGTTATTTATTCCTATTTCAGCCGAGTTGGTAAAAGAAAGCATAGAACCAGCTCTCCTTCAGGACACTATAGTACTATAATCTGTGCTACGACCAGCATAGTATAATCCTCGGACACTATAGTATTATATTTGGTATCATCCAACCTAACGACTGTAATACTGAGCCGGAGCATCGCTCTATAAACCGAAACCGTGCACCGGCACTTATTTATGTCCAACACAGGCGTGCTGGTCCGAGCAAACATGAACAGCATGCTCACCATAATCTGTGAGTGGTGCCTGCACTGGCTTGGTCATGTCAAAAGGATGGACAAAGGCCGCATCCCCAAAGACCTACTATATGCCGAATTAATAGAAGGCTCTTGTAGAGAGACCCCGCCAACGCTTCAAAGACATCTGCAAGGAAGACATGCTACATCATTACTGACATATGGGAGGTTTGTGCAGAAACCTAAGCGGCCTAGCGCCTCCATGTCAAAAATGGCGCGAAAAGGAGCGAAAGAGAGTGAAAAGAGGCCGCCACAGCAAAGAGAGTCAGAAGGAAAGAGAAACAACAACAACCCCAGAGAGCATCACTGTTCGTATGTAGTCATTACACCAGAGACTGCCACTCAAAAATTAACCTGTTCAGCCACATGCTCAGCTGCAGTTAACAAAATACGACACTACGCCATCGTCTTTAGCAGACTGAATGATGTTAAAAATATATATTTATAACATTGAGTTAATGTAGCGCGGACATTGTGTCACCACCTGTTTACTTACAGATTCTCTCCTACGCGATCTTCAAACCATTATATATATATATATATATATATATATATATATATATAAATTCCTTTACTAAATATATATATATATATATATATATATATATATATATATATATATATAAAAATCTATCTATATATATATATATATAAAAGAAAAATTACTTTACTAAAATCTTTTGAATTCCAACCGTCACATTTCTTAATACCCATGCCCTTCCGTTTAAATTGTTTCGTCTTGTTGCCAACGTCCCAGAAATCCGCTACATTTGGATGACAAAAGGTATACATAGAGTCATGACCGAGATATATATGGCGCGAATGCCCACGTTGGTGAATATTGTAACGTCTTTCCTTCTTTTTTTTGTTGCAGTATTAAGGTTTTTTTGTTTTGTAAACTGATTTGACTTTCCTCTCCGACCCAAACAATTACGGGAGTGAATGAGCTCTGATGATGATTTTTGTAAAATCGAAATATTGATCAGTATCAGCTATGATTATATTATAAATTGTTTTCTTCTTTAACAGCATTATGTGATGTTTTCATTCCACCTTTTCTTACTCATATATATATATACATATATATATATATATATATATATTTATACACATACATACATAATACAACAATCTGGAGATAAACTATTTCGTACGATATAGAAGATTTTTGAAAACCTGTAGTAGTTTGCAGAGTTCAATGTGTGCTTTTATTGTCAGAGTCACAGAGCAAAATTGTATGAGTAAGCAATATAACAAAATATTTAGATTTTTAGCTCATTACCTATTTCAAGAAGCCTAGAGCAAATGTCCAGCCTTTCCAATCATCAGATGCTTGGAAAGGCAAGACATTTTCCTGACATAGGCTATAAGTCTAAAAATCTAAATCTTCTGTTATATTTTTTATTCATATATATATATATATCTTATTATAATGGAGATTGTGTGTTTTCCTGACTGTAACCGAAACTATATTACTACTCAAGTCACAATTCCCTTAGTTATTTACATCACATTCTCCATGATTCTATTTCTATTTAAACCGCAATTAATAATAAAACTGTTTGACATTATTAATACTGTTGGCCTTACCTAAATACAAATAACATGCAATTGCATTTATATATACAACAAAATACCAGTTTTCAGTGTAAACGTAAAGCTAATTTGCATATTGATATTAAAAAACTGATTTAATAAAAATGTGCTTGGTATTATTGATTTCTAATTGTTTGGTTTTATCTTAATGAATATGAGTAAACATCTCTTCAATAAATCCTAAAAGAAATTCATTAACAAGAAGAAATAACTGTAATTTTATTCTTTACTTCCTATTTTAACTAAATAGTTAAATTAGGAAAATTTATCATTGAAAAACGAAAGTGATGAAAGAGTAAGTTTCAGTTGTTCTATTTTCCGATTATACCCCCTCCGTTTCAAATATTTTTATTTGAATTCTTAATTAGTTTCATTAGTCTTTCTGATTTAATCTAATACTTTATTACATTTAAACTTAAATACTTGCACCCGGAGGGTGCATATATTTGCTAGTATATATAATATACCAAGCGTGTTGGTAAATCCTTGCGGTGAGAAAAAAAACAGCAAATAGTTTGATTGTAAAAATATACAACCAAACATCAACCGGAGAGAAAAAAATGTTTGAAAAAAAAGACCAAGATAGTCGTACCAACAAAAAATAATCTATTGGTACAGTATTTGGCCAAAAGAAAAAACAATTTATATGTATATATATGTATATAAGATAGATATATATATTCATATAACAATTTCATGTAAAAAGTGCTCAATACCCAAGTAGAGCAAATAATAAAGATAAATCTAATGAGTCAGACGAACCTACTATTAGTTTCGCTTAATGCTCTTCAGGGTTAAGATCTTAGCCCTGAAGAGCATTAAGCGAAACTAATAGTAGTTTCGTCTGACTCATTAGATTTATATATATATATATATATATATATATATATATATATATATATATATATATAAGAGTACTATATTTATAACTAGATACTGTTCAATATCAGTTATAGAATATGTCTTTATATAAGTTAATATTTAAGAAGTATTCTATTGTACAAATGTTTATTTGCCTATCAATAAACAATTGAGGAAAATCAAAGAGAAAATCTTTCTAGGGAATAGATTTTGGAATTAGATTTTCTAGGAAAAGGCCATGTTGAATATAAGCTGCTTGAATGAAAAACTTCACTTAAATAAATTTCAATTTAAGAGAAAAAATCAACACCTGAACAGACAGATAAAATCTTTTTGAGTTGATTCAGTCGATAAAGTTTCTGTTTGCTACTCTAGTTGGGCTGGGGGATATCCCATGAGGAAATGCCACCTAGACTATTAAATATTTAATGGTAAACATAAACGATCAGCGCATTCACAAATGGTTTTAAGTACAGATTCGATACAATTTTCAATGATTATCTAGTAACTTCCTATTTCTTTCCAATTATTCCAATCTAATATAAATCATGAGCTATACGGTTTCCAATATTTCTATCTAATATAAATCATTTGTACACAATAACATGACTTCAGGTATTTCAAGAAATTATATGGTAACCCATTGTAAACAATTATAGCTTCAAGGAAATATTCTTTATACCAATAATTTGCACAGTTATTTTCTTTGTGTTTATTCTTAAGTTTAAACATAAATTGTATAAATCTGAGAGGGGATGTTGAATGATTGTAACACGTGACGTTAAGATGATGTCACAGCCTCCTTCTGAATACGTATGGGTTTTGCAACATGGCAGTTTGAATTGCTAATAAAACAGATGACATGAGAAAAAGGTTAACCTATCTATCTATTCTATATATTTCCATTTCATAGTGACAGTTTACATATAGAGTTAACAGGTATAATCTTTTGGCTATAGAGATTCAAGCATTGTTATTGATATTTTTAAATTCTTTAATAATAGAAATCCCGATTTAATAAAGACTTTAGAATCATTTGAATACAATTTTTACATGAATTTGAACGAAATGAATATAACGTATGTCTAATTGATATGAGATTAGATCGTTGTCGGTTTGTTGGTCCAATTTTACGGCCTATCAATCCATTAGGTCATTTTATGCCTAAGACGGCTTGATCTATGCAGTCTATGCATTGAAAATTCTTTATTTGAACTCTGTTGTTTTTAAAACACATTTTATTAACTCAATGCTTTCTATCTAACCCCTACATGGATCCTAATATGTTCTACCTCTCCAGGTACACGTGTGTGTGTGTGTGTGTGTAGGCATATATACGTCTGCACGAACGCATGTGCACATGTGAGTATGTGTGTGTGTGTTTGTATGTATGTATGATCGTCTGCACGAATATATGTACACGTGTATGTTAGTATGGCATGTGTGTATGCTCGTATGTGTGCGTTCGCACGAATGCATGTACGTGTGTACATGAGTATATGTGTTTGTGTGTGCATGTGTGTGTGCGCGCGCGAGCGAGCGTCATCTGAGATCGTCGTGTTATTCAACACCACGTGACAAGACCTCCCTAAAAAGAGACCATATTTTCGTCTCGAGTATCAGAAGAAAAAGGTTAAAGGGAGTAATTCTGAAATGAATAGGCGTGTGCGAATGTGAGCACACATACATGTACGCGTGCACACACTCACACACATTTTCACTCACACACACATACGCTCACACAAATATGAGTACACAGATGAACGTGTGAATAATGGTGATGAAGGGATACTCCACACTAACCAGTGCAACAGAATTGAAACTACACCATTAAATGCAGTTTAACCTCATACACAGGACAAGAAAACACTTAGCCACCGCCTTCTAGCACATATATGACAAAAAAGGATTGGCGCTTGTCATAAGCGCAATAGGGTTGAGACAATCAAATAAGCGCTAGGGCATGACCTGACCAGCCGAATAACAGAGGAGAGCTCTCCGGTCGCCAGTCTAACCTAAGTAAAGACCAACGGGGAGTGTTGCTAGTTATGAAGTGCTAAGCGACCAGGATACCTACCGTATTTAAGGATCATAGGTTGCCACTCAAAGACCACAGGCGGTCCAATTGGGGGTCCTATCTCTCTACAGAGGTGCAGTCGGTGTATTGTATAGCCCCAGCTAACAAGGTTAAATAGATTTTATCATGTTTGGTTATAGAGATTTATATATTTATGAACATTTTCCATTTTTAAAATAACAGAAATCTAAATTTAAAATGGGCTTCAGGATGATTTGAAAATCATTTTTACATAAATTTTAACGAAATAAATGTAGTGTATGTCTAATTCATGTCATGAAATTCGGTTGTGGACCAAAAAAAATTCATGTTTAATCGACAAAAGGTAAGAATTCTAAAATCTATATAATGGTATTAGAGACCATTGAGCAAGTTTAGCTAAGGATTATATATATATTTTACTCCTTTTCGGGCATACCGTTTTTGATCCAACCAACATGAAGAAGGTACTGTGAATATATAAATATATATATTTCCCACACAGGAAAAAATTCTTAATATGGAATTGGACTAACCAAAACATCAGACCGCCATAATTAAGAATTCATATATAAATAAACACACATGAACTAAAATAAATATAAAAACGGAAAAAATTTAAAATCACAATAAGAACAATGACGACAAATAGTGATGCCGTTGAATGATGAAAGCGAAATGCACGAGCTATTAACGGATCGTGTGGATACGTGCCGGGAGTTTAAAACTGTCCAATTTTTTTCAAAAGTCAAACGCCTCTGAAGACGAATAACACCAAAAAAAAGGGTTATTCAGAAACCAATGGTAGGAGCGACTTTGTAATTATAAATAAATAAATAAATAAATAAATATATATATATATATATAATATATATATATATATATATATATATATATATACATGTTTGTGTGTTAGTACACTTATATATATTTTTTTGTACAATTTTTAAGTGGTGCAAAAGCTGTTTACCCTTTGTCGGTAGAGTGACATAATGGGCCCCAATAACCCTGGCACACTCGATGGATGCTGAATCAAGACAGAGGGAATCTAATGGGCACTCGTTTATTGTCTATAGTCAGAGACAAGGTATTTGAAATATATATATATATATATATATATATATATATATATATATATATATATATATATATATTGTATGTTTGTCTGCTAGTATACTAATCGAAGAATGAGATTGTAACGAGACGTGTGTCAGCGCAAATGTGTTCAAAGACTGAGAGGATAAAACAATCTTGAATCCAATCTCAAAATTTGAATTAATCTTTAATTCACAACATTGGAATTAATCATACGTTCAAATAACTTCCCTTATTTCTACATATTTGAACTGATAAAACAAAAATAGCGTAAAGACCATTCAGATCTGGAATTAGAACTGCTCCCCACAACATCGCCAACATATCTAGAATAACAGCTATTCATCTACGTCCCACAGTTTGAATAGAGACACCAACGTTACGTGGTGTTTTACCTTATGTCTTGATCTCCTATTTAAGTACCAACGGAAGCTGTCACACATTAAAAAAATTGTTAACAAACTTCTGTTTATCAATAATTTCTTTTTACACAAATGATGGCCGAAGATGATTTGGTGAACAAACCGAAACGCTGGAGCGTTGGGTAAATAAATATCATCTTTCGATGCAACTTTTTTTTATATACTTATATTTTAATAATAATCTAAACTATATCAACCCAATGTGATTTTACACTGACGTATAATGGGACTTAAAACGAGTTTGGATAAAAATATTTTACAATTATTTCGTATCTTAACTCTCAGCGAATATGTGCGGGTGAACATTTGAAACGATGCCTGAGTTTCATTAATATACTTTTTAGTAGACTATTTGAAATAATTTTAATAAAAATCACTAGATATTCAACAAGGACACACAAATATTCATAGCTGAATGACTCAGTCTACAGAAATATACGAGGTTATATAATCTTGTAACAGTGAAATACTCGACCAATGTGGCTAATATTCCAGACTGAATTAACTGTAATTATAGAAATACAATATGTTGAAATTTAAGCATCATCATCATCTTTAATCAATTCTTTCTCATCATTATTGATATGCTGAAGTGTACACCTTTACCAACACACATATTTCTTGTATGTATTAGATGGGGTAGAAATAATAAGTTAATCAATAGCATTATCAATTACAAAAGACGTGCATAAGATATTTAAACGTGCTCATTTTTTATAATAATTATTTATTTCCTATTATTTCTCATTGATTGTCCTATTCTCATTACTCTCCGTGTAAAGCAATATGAAATAAAAATGGCAGACTCACGAGACTACTTCGTTAAAGATAATCTAGATATTAATTTAAGAAAAAACTCTTTACGGTGAAATTCATTGATCTTTTGCTTCACAGACATCTATTATGTCCCACAACTCAGTTTAGGAAAAAACAGAACCTATAAGGTTTAATTAAAATAATTAAATAATTAATTAAAAGTAAACAAGACGGTTCCCCTCTAGAAAAATATAAGTTAAGAACAATTTGCTTTGTGAGTATATTTTCCTAAAATCGTTGGAACTATATTAGTATTGAAAATAATTGAAATTTTTTTTTTTTTTGTAAGGAAATGAATTTTACATTTTTGGAAAACAATTCAATGACTGAACATATGTAAAATAAAAAAAAAATCGATATTAACATTTTTGGTAGGACTTTTTACAATTTACAAATTGAAGTCTCATAAATATTTTCTAAATCGTTAGCATATTTTCTAAGGAATGTTAAAAGTTCCAGTTTTCTATTTTATTTTAGTGATTTAAAAAAAATTATTATATATTAGAAATATGTTGCTAAAAATGAGATTCCATTTAACGGTCTTTATAAAAAAAAAAATATATTAAATGTTTGAATTAAAAATAGTCTTTTTTTATGAGGTTGTAGGGGACATATTCTATTCACGTTTGGACAATATATGTAAATATATTTCAAGGTGAAATAATTGGAAAACATATCCAATATATTCTTGAAATAATTGAAATGCATTTACTGCCTTCTCTAGGCTATGCAGCAGAGATTAGGCATGTGCAGGTGTATTCGTGAGAAGCCCGAGATCATCTGAATAGTCTGCATCTGTAATAGTATATCATCTGACCGGTTGTTAGCACCAACATGTCAGATGCGCGTTATAGAATTTTAAACTCTTCCAAAAACATAAAAAGAGTGAAATTTCTTTAGCTTCTCAAGTTGGTAGGTGGATCAGAGTTTGATCATCTCTGATAGGGGTCAGCATGGCGAGCGAAGTATGATGAAAGACCAGAAACTTTCCAGTGACCCATTCATACTACATAACTGACGACACCCGCCAGCGTCCCAAATGTAGGAGGGTATATTTAAAATATATATAAGGTGTGTCATAAAAGTATCGAGATTGAAGATGTATTTACCAAGATAGAAATGAACAATGAATGGAACTTAATTTTTTTTCAGAATACAAGGTGTCAAAAGTACCTTCAATCTCGACACTTCTTTGGCACACACACACACACACACACACACACACACACACATATACATATATATATATATATATATATATATATATATATGAAAGGTAAAATGGATATGAATCTAACAATATGTGTAGAATGTTTTGTAGAAAAAAACAAGATGTTTAAAGTTTTACTGACAGAAATCTG